>CACSLK010011313.1:855154-872204 GCA_902706635.1 Striga hermonthica | reverse complement strand
TTTTTTTTTTTAAAATCCCAACCATCAAACATAACTTGTACTAAAACATTTATATCTTCGGGTATATTATTAAAAGAAATTAATAAAGATCTTCACGAATCTTTGAGATCAAATTTTAATTCAATCAATAATTTGTTTAAATCTTCTCAAATTTCTTAAAGAACTAATCAAATTTAATTTTATTTAATAAACTAATGCCTAATAGTAATTGCTAGAATTGACTGAAATATTTGGACGGGATATATAGATATAGATTACACTATCAATTGAGTGTTTGGCAACGTCGAACACTCCAACCGGCTAGAAACGGCTTGCTCGAACTCCTCCTTTCTGCAGAACACAGAGTACCTGCAAAAACTCTTACACCAGAGCGGTATTGCGTTGAAGAGCCTTCGATGCTTAAGTAAGTATAAGTTCTACTCAATTCTCAAGAGTATAATGGAATAATCGTGCTGAAATCGTAAGGCTCACCTCTATATATAGGGGTGAGGTACCTGCTTCTAGAAGGCTGCCCGGATAAGCTGAGTGGCTGCCCAAAGCTGTCTGGCCTGCCCCGTCGTATAACATACAATAGAGTTGTGTCAGAGACGATTATGCGATATGGATAAATCAGGTTGTGCCATGTGTACTCCGCACGTGGAGATTTCATTCCTCTGAGATCTTCTTGAAGGCTCTAATGCTCAACCAGATCTAGGTTGATCTGCTGACTGCTCTGAGTCTGGGAAATGGTCGATCAGACGACCATTTGTGTTGCACGTCGATCTTCGACCAGGCCCTCCAAGGGTCAGGGGTCGACCAGCTCTCCATGCGCTGGAGTCCCTTCAAGTTGTCTTCCTGTCCGAAGGCTCTCGCTCCTGTGATGTTCGACCACGACCACCCTACCTGGATTTTGTTCGACCAGGGAGGCTTGTTCGGTTTATTGCAAAGCTTAGGAAAACGAGACGTCCGAGCTGACCGAGTTGCCCTGAGATCCATCCGAAACATGGTCGAGCCATCTGAGCCGTCATCGCCCATGTCTGAGTCAAGATATGCACTTGTGCCCCTCAGTGTCTGACCAGAATCTGTACGCTCGCCCTACGACCCGCCCAGTCGCCCGAAACTCACCTGCACATCTGGCCAGCAACCAGTCCACGCGCGCCCGCGCCCGCGCCTGCTGCCAGTGCAAGCACTAGCCCAGCAGTTCACCTGGCGGAATTTTTCTATTCTAGGCAAGTTATTCTTAGTAAATGTGTGTTTTGAGTGTGTGTCTTGATGACTAGTATAAATAGATTTCTTCCTTTGTATTTGAACACCAAGCTTTCATTTCCTAGTTTTCGCACTTTGGGAATATGTCTCTCTTTCATTTTTCTCTCTATTTTGTGTTGGAGCTCTATGACTCGAATTTTCTGGCGAGATTCTGATGACTTTATTTTATTGCAAGTTTTGAGATTTTTCACTACGGTTTTATTCACGCATGCATTAGGAGAGTGTATACTTATCTTTAAGCCCCATTACTTTGTGTTTGCCCTATTTTTGCTTACGAAATTTTTCAAAGCAAATTTTGTATTTTTTTTGGTGAATGGAGGATAGTTTGAAGCTTTCTATTTTTATTGCTTGTTAAGGTATGTTAAGAATTACTTTCATGCTTATCTTGTATAAAGGTTGCGACTTTATTTAAAGCGTTATCATTTAGTTAAGAAGACTCGATTTAGTTACCTAGGATCACTTGACTAACATGTTTTCTCTAAGTTATTTGTGCTTTCTCGAGTTGTAGAGATTCTGGTAACTCAAAATCCCCTCCTTTTCCCATAAATCTCTCGTCTTTATTTACGTGCTTACAATTTTTTTCGACTTTATTTGCTATTAGTGTTAAATCAATCCCCAATCTTCTCGATTAGAATGTTTAGGTTTTTATTTTTCATTCTTGTGTTTTGGACGACTAATTTAGCGAATAAAGCTCCAAATCGTCTTCCTTGAGAGACGATTCGAGTCAGATAACTCGGTTACCAACAATCCCACAAATTAATACAACATATGGTGCCGCCAAGATCTCCCTCAAGAACGGATGTCCTCGAGCGCACCCTACTGGTCGACCATCCATTTTGGCTTGTAGCTGCCATAAATGCTCAGCCATCCTCTCATCTCTCGCTCTCGTGGGGGTCCTTCTCCTCCATAGTTCGATATGTTCTCCTCCGTGTTCTTTTACACTCCTACCACCGTGGTCGGTGCCATAGCAGCATGAAAACTTTGGTTTGTGACCTGCTGCACTGCCTGCGCCGCCGTGTTTTCCATCATCCGCTCCATCTCCTCCCTGGTCATCGCCATGACCAGCTATCTAGGGTAGTGCATCTCCTCTCTCGGCGGTGCCACCACTTGCGCACTGCCCCTAAAGGCTGCACTCCCCCTAGATCTGGTTGCGACGATGTGGGAAACATTGTCGTTTGCACCGCACGACCCTCCTGCGTCTGGATCGAGCCTATCTACGACACAGGAACTGCGGATGCCAGGACCTTGAGGTGCAGACATCGGGGTCACCCAAGTTTGAGAGAGTCCGTAGAAACCCAGCCAACTTAGAATGGTCGCACCGTCGTCCACGCGTCGTCGAATGACGGTTGCAAATTCTTTCTAGGAATCTTGTCCGCCATAGCGAAACAGATCCTAATATCCACACACAACCTTTCAAATGAAAGTACCTACAGACAGAGCCAAATGGTAACATCGAATACCCCAACTGGCTAGAAACGACTCGCTCGTACTCCTCCTCGCCAGTAGAATGCCAAGTACCTACAAAAACTCTCACACTAGAGAGGTTTTCTAGTAAAGAGCCTATGATGCTTAAGTAAGTATAAGCTCTACTCAATTCTCTAGAGTATAATGAAATAATCGTGTCGAAATCATAAGGATCACCCTTATATATAGGGATGAGCCTACTCGGTTTTTGTTCTAGTCCCTTCAAGTTGTCTTCCAGTCCGGAGGCTCTTTCTCTTGTGATGCTCGACCATGACCACCCTACTCAGTTTTTGTTCGACCAGGGTGGCTTGTTCGGTTTATTCGACCCTCATTAGACCGGTTTAATCCTTTAGGTGCAGTATCACATATCATTATTGGTTATAATATTTGTCAAACATTTTCAACTTTACCATAATTTATTTAGGGATCAAAATATCGTAATAACATATGAGTAGGGGAGGATAGAGAGAGAGGTATTACGTGACTACTATTTATTGATAATATTTGAATATGTTAAATTTTTATTATCCTTAATTATAATCAAGAACTCTAAAATTACAACTATTTTATAACAAGTGAAATAAACATAAAAATCATATATTTAATTATTATATATTATAAAATAAAAAAAATAAATAGTAATGTTTAAAACTATTTTTATACTAATCAATATTTCCTCCTTGATTTAATATATGCAATTTATAGTTATTGCCCTGTGCACCGCACGGACCACATAGTAGTTAATAGAACATTATAATAAATACCCAATTCAATTAGTTTTTGCTTTAAACAAATTATGTTAATTGAATTGGTTGACAAAACTCTTTTGTCATATAATTTTTGGAGATGAATCGAACCAAATTGTCCGATTTGTTAGTATTTATTTTCTCAAATATTTTGTAATATGTATAAACAAGATAATTTTAAAGTGGTCCACATGTTTATATTTAAATTTATATTATAACAAAAAAGTTAAAGGTTCAAACTGTGTCTTTAATTTAGATATTTAGTTCATATTTTATTAATTAAAAAATACTTAATCAAAATTCAGTACTGCTCCCGTAGCTCTCGGCGAAAAAAAAAAAAAACCCTACCCCCAAATCTCCCACAGCTCTCTCAATTTCCGGTGGAACCGCCTTCCTTGGCGTCGACGAAGCATGGCTAGGGGTCGTTCTTGACCGGCCGGCCCTCCTATGACGTTGCGCGCCCCTGTTGCTGCTGCAGATGGTCGGCTATCGAGGTGGTCCGAGGTTCGGCGGGGATTAAGGATGGCCGATGGTGCCCCTAAGGTCGGCGTTTTGGCCGGCGACTGGAGTCGTCTTCTCCGTCACTGGTGGAGATCCGATTTATTTTTTATAAGACTCACCTCTGTTCTCTTGTCTGTACTTGTTGGATTCTACTTTTCCGGCGGAGTTCCACCTTTCCGGTGGAGCCTGGTCCTCTTGTTGTCGGCAGTCCGTGGTGGAGACAGTGGTGCGTGTGTCATTGGGTTGGCCGGAGCTCCGATTTTTGCAGCGTCTCGGGTTGCAGCTGTTGGGGTTGAGGGACCAACCCTCACCCTCCCCCATTCCAGCTAGTGGTGTTAGGCGGCAGGGGACGGGGTTCTAGCGAGCTCGGCTAGTGGTGTTAGGCGAGTTCGGGCGGAGCTGGTGTGGGGGTTGGTTGCTTCTCTCTCAGTTAAGGATGGGTCAATTTCGGGATTGGTTCTTGGCTCTGATTTGGCTATTGTATAGGCACTTGTGCAGTTTCGATAGTTGAAGCTTGCGCTAGAATCTATCTTGTGTCAACCGTTCGATGATAGCTGGACCTCTCCAGTTGCTGGGGAAGGGCTAGGTTTTTTATTTTGTTTTTGTTGTTTTTGTTGTTTGAGTCTGTTTTAGTTTTCGTCTGTTTTGAGTATGGGTTTGTGATATTTTTGGTCTTGTCGTTTAGGTTTGGGCCATTGGCCCCGGTACTGATTCCCCTGTGGGGGGCGTTTCTATTCTCCTGTTGGGGAGCGTTCGTAGTTGGTGTGTTGGTGTCTTTTAGTTATGTGTAGTGTGTTTTCTATTCTAGCGAGGCTCTAGGCGGACTTTCGATCCGTCCTTCCAGTTTCTAGTTCCTGGTTGTAATATTCAGTCATGGGCTGTTTTTTTGCACATTTGTGCGTTCTGATATATAATACCTCTGTCGTTTCGGAAAAAAAAAAAAAAAAACGTGTCTTTCACCTTAAAACATGTAACTTGTATTCATGTTACAAGTATATTCAACTTAAGTTTATAAGTTTTAGGGTAAAAAAATGAATGAATTTATGTGGCTTGTCTTAGTCTATATTAGGTTTCATGATTTAAAGAAACTATTCAATCGTAGTTGTACCATAGTTTGGAACGTATGCGTTTCATGATTTTATTTCTTGAACCCTAAGCAACAGAGGAACTCGTGATACACTTTCGGCCACCATCAAATGACGAGAGTGATGAGAAGGGTTCGAAAATGACGAGACATAGTCCACTCCTTGCAACCGTTTGGACGATCATCATCCATCCAGTATCAAAACGTGGTCGGGACACAGACTAGAAGATCGCCTTAGTCAAATCAAAGCCTCCATTTCAAGGTATTTCTCTGTCCATGCTTTAGGAGCATGTCTAGCGTGTTAGAAATCTTGTATGTACATGTTTGGTACCCAATAAAAATTCATGGAATGAACCACCCTCGTCGGCGTGTTTTAGATAGTGGAACGACCTCGTGGAAAATCCTGAGTCTTAATTCATTCCGAATCAAGATTATGGACCAACCTCGGGAGGGAGGTGGTGGATTGTTGATTGATCAATCTATCACATACACCAAATATGGCGACCTCGATGTAAGAAAAAACAACCAGATGATTATCCGAAAGTTAAAGCTGCTATATTTTTAAAGTCAGAACAAATCTTAGAGACATCACTGGCAATTCGAGTGAATAAACACTCAAAACTATGGTATGTGGTGTAAGTTTTGGTGGCCTTAAGTTTGGGTCGATTGATATGGTAATTTGTCTGGTGCAATTTCATAATATGTACTTAAAATTATGGTGGAATTAATATTGGAAGACCATAGTGTCGGGTCGATCAAGTAATTACCAACTCAAACACACAAGGAAAAACATAAAGACGCTGCATTGAAATGGAAAAACTACATAATCAGTTAATACAAAAATTTCAAAATAAAATTACAACATGTAGTACAAGATCTACGGACGAGCAATGAAGCATTGAATGGTCTCAAGGGCCTGTTTCGAGTTTGGGCTAGTGTTGGCTTCGATCGGAGTGGGGTGAGCCTCAGAAACTTCAGTGACATACGACATCTTAGCAGAAACTTCAGTGACAGACGAGCATCTCAGACAACATCGGGGTCAGTAGTATCATCCCAATGTGGAGCCAAAACCTCCTTTTTATCCTCATCCATGCTAGTGGGGTAGAAGCTCAGATTCATTGTCGAAGCTGACTTTAGGAAAGCCGTGGATTTGTAATAATCTTTTATCAGTTGATCATGGTACTCCTTCAGGAACAATTGGCCAATATGCGTCTTCCAAAGAAACTATATGGCCTACCCACCTCCTTGACATCAACCTTGAGCTGAGTAACTTCAACCTCGAGCTCACGTTCTTTTTTCCTAAGGTTATCCATGTGGCGAAGATTACCTTACGCTTATGCACCAGTGTTCAGTTTTCCTCAGTTAGACGTAGTTTTTTCTTGGCAAGATGTGTGTTTTCCTTCTTTAGCTCGAAAAGTGGTTGACTAAAGTTGTCCAGGGTCGCGTCGAGCAGGGACTTGATGAAGACAAGATCTTGTAGGGAACAAAACAAAAATGAGTTTATAATAACAGCACAAGCATTTCGGGCTGAAGAGTGTGAAAGGAAAGATGTATACCTAAGCCATGGTTCGGGTAGCATACTCACACTGTGCCTTGTTATCAACACTCTAACTGTGGGTGACCTCGAGGGGAAAAGACTCCATGACGTATGAGGTCACTTTTTTAGCCCTGACTGAGGCCAGTGAGCGCGGTGGGCAAGTCTCCTTGCCCTTTGCCTTAGTGGGAGGTCATTTATTGCTGGGGTCGACCACCACAGTGTGAGGATTTTTACTAGGCAAATTGACCATCTTGTTGTAGGGGCATTTCTTGGAAGGGCGGTCAACACTCTTCTCCTATCGATTAGGTATAGGTCGGGTTACTTGTCGGATTGTTAACCGATTAGCGGAAGGGGCAGTGCAGTGTGTTTGGTATGTTTGGTCTGGCTGGTATGAGTGGAGGTCTTTTCGATCTCAACGATGGCGTCTTTCTGAAAGGCCGACTTTTTGGTAGGAACAACTCCATTAGAGCCAACTCCCTTCCCACCAAAGGTCGGCGTGTTCAAGAAACACTCACCAGCAGAAAGAGTAGCAATATTAGACACGTAAGAAGTAAAGCAAGGTAAGGTCAATAGGTCGAGCATACCAAACCCATCTCTAGTTGGGATTTGGAGTTCCACGGGCTTCTGCTCAGAAGTTCGAGGCTATGGTAGCAATGTGAGCAAAGCATAGTGATACAAAATGCACTTACTCTTTAGAAAAGCCTCAGATGCGTCCTTGTTCACATTATGCATGGCGATGCGGCAGTCGAATAAGGGGTTTGGAGGAGGATTCTGGGTTTTAAATGGTAGGGCCTCAACCCAAGGGGTCGAGGCTCACAGAAATGGAGTCTCATGTTGGACATAGATAAATTTCCTCTTCCATTTTAGATTATTAGAAGGGATGTCGAAAAGGAAATGACTGTTATTCCGGCTATTGATGTAAAGCCCTCCCTTCTGGCGAAGAGCTATGAAAGAAGTAAAATAGAAGTCAAGGTTGACTCAACCAAGACAAACAATAAGAATTATAAAAGTGGTTAAATGGCTAATACTGTTTGGAAAAAGTATAATAACCCTCAGGGGGGCTATCGTAAGTGTCGTGAGGACGATAGTAGATAAAACCCCATATAAGACTTTGGCAAGCAACAAGTAGAAATTCGCCGATCCACCCATTACCTAGAGGAGTGTGGGAGGGATCGACTTGAGGAGGAGAAGGCGGGCGACGGGAAGTAGAACCAGCTTGAGGATTTGGCATTATAGTCAAAAGGGGATGAGCAAAAGATACATGTCAGGTTAGAGGATCTCGTTGATCTCCCCATCTGACTCGTTGATCTAACAGAAGGTCGATGAGGGTGGGAAAGAGGACAAGGCTTTAGAGAAGACAGTAAAATTAGTTAGACAAGAGAGGCTCGGGAGGTCGATGGAGAGGATGCTTGAACGGGGATAGTGGAGTCTGGAGCAGGAGAGCTTGGGGAAGCCCGAGGGCGAAGGATGTAGATAAGAACGGATTGAAGGTTTTCTTGAAAGGAAGGGGTCAAAGAAAGCGTAAAAACATGTCGAGAGGGGGAAGAAGACGACGACAAAGTCATATCTTTACTGGAGTAGCGATCATTTTTTCTTGAGGTGCCAAAAAAAAAAAGAAAATAATTGGAAAAGAAAAATTCAGGGTTTTTGCAAAAAAGAGGAGAAAGAGATGAAATTTAAAGCCGAAGAGCTTAGGGAAGAAGTAAAAAAAACAATGAAACATTCAAAAAACAAAAATAGAAACAAAATATAAAACAAGTAAAATTGATAATACAGAACATTTACTCATCGTTGGCGAGGGTGTTTATCGAAAAAGCGAGCCAGTGGATCACATCAGAGAGTAGAAAAACCAAAGCCAACTCGGGCAGTTTAAAAATAAAAGCGTGTAATTAAATGTCTAGAATTTGCAAAAGTGGAAAAATGAGTGAAATTCATCCTGGTGGTACTTATAGAGGATGAGCGTGGAGCCAGATGAGTCGTGATCGTTATATAACAACCCATACAAATGGTCACGATCTAAAGGGTGTGGTGAAGGGTCATCTAACTTGGAGCTGTTGGATAAGAAAGGAGATCAGTGGTAAAGATTAGAGGAACTTGAAGTGGAAAGGACAGGCGCCTGAGGCCGTTCGATCAAGAACTAATCATGTTTTAGGAGTTAATGAATCAGATGAAAGGTCAAATATACGGACATTTGGATTAAAGGATGAATGGACATGTGCAATTAATAAAGAATTTATTTTGTAAAAAAATGTGACGGAGCGAGTTACAAAAAGTGACATCATGATGACATTTGAGTTTGATAGATCTGATAGATTGGTAGGCTTCGAAATTCAAAATTCAATATGAAAAGACAACATAAAGGACAAAAAAATGCAGAAAAATAACTAGCTTATCAAAACGATATGGAATAGTCAAATTAAAGAATTCGAGGGTGCACAGGTCGAAAAAACGGAAAGCTAGAGATGCATCAATGAAAACAAAGGACAGATCTACTCTTACATCGAGTTATTATAACTTTATCAGAGTGTGTGGGGCAGAAGGGGGGAGATGATAGGGTATACCGGACCCTGGTAGAATATACTCAGTAAACTAGTCGACCAGACCAAGATAGTTGACTGGTCGAGCAGGACATTAAGAAGGTCGATGGTGGTCGAATATTGCTAGCACAGAACCAAAACTCATTGGGTAGAATACAACAACAGAGGTATATCAAGGCAACGATAGCAAGCTAGGGCCCTTGGTTAGCCTCTTAGAAACTCGACCTCAAGCTAGAGTTGATCATACGATCGACCAGAAAGGACAATGCTTGGTCTTAGAGTAGGTAATGTTCCACCTCAGCGGATATCGAGCTGGTAGTACCTTTAGACAGTCTAATAAGAAAGACTAGGATTAAAAATAATCTTAAAGGGTTAAGAGTGTTTGTTATGTTTTTGTTGCATTTTTCGTGTGTTTTCTATGCTTTAGGTGATTCAATTTTGGTTTGTTTTAGAGTTGACCAGTCTAATTTATCGTATTTCGTGTATTTTTGCTCTGATTTTCTATTTTTGTGCTTTTCCGTATTTTTCTGTCTCTTTTGGTGTTGTTTAGGTCCATTTTACAGTTTGAGAATACGAGGAGCCGTCCAAGCCGTCCGAGTCATTCCGAGCCGTCTTAGGAAATTTTTGAGTTCGTACTCCCGCACTGACCGTACCAGGCACTCGCTAGCGACTTCTAGTCCGCGAGCCCACAAGGCTAGGCCGCGCCCAGTTGTACACTCGCAGGCGCGCGACATGCCAGCCAAAGTCTGCCTGCTCACTCGCTTTGGGCCTGACTCCGAGACTGCGTGAGAAGCCTCGCTCTGACCCTTCCACAATGCCAGCCTTCATAGAGAGTTGGCAGTCGTGAGCACGCTGCCCGACGCGCGAGATAGCCGAGACCTGCACTCGCCAGAGAAGCAGCATCGGCGCCGGCACGGGTCACCAGACGCCCAACTCGCTGCGAATGGTCATTCGCGACCCAGCGAGCGCAGCCCGTGACCAGCCTTTCTGCACATGCCACACTCGCAGTGAAACTCGTTTCGAGACCTGACAACTTTAAGGTTCATTATATGTGCGCGTGGCTAGTAAATATTTTTTTGGAGAGTAGTATAAATACATTTGTGCCTTTGTATTTTGGGCATCCAACTCTTATTTTTCAATTTTCCCATTTCAGAATTTCTCTCTCTTTTATTTTATGCTTGGGCTTAAAGCTCCAAGATTTGACATTTTTCGGCGACTTTATTTTTATTCAAAACTCGATCTTTACACATTGTTGATAAACGGATTTCATCAACTATTTAAGTGTAAAATATAACAGATTAAGAAAAAATTAGGGTGGTTTTATTGATAAAATATGGTGTTTTTTTAAGTAGTCACACGTCGGTATTTCGAACACGAGGTCGGTTTTCTTTACAGGATGTCGGTTTCTGATAAGAACCGAGGTGTTAAATGCGGTATTAAATGTGTCCCAAAAAATCCTCGTATCGAGTTTAATTCAGCTATTTATAGTAAATTTCGTCCCGTCTTTTGAGGAGATTCGGCGGCAATTAATGTGTTATGACAACATAGGCGCAGTTTTTTCAGTAAGTGGGTCCCCTAGTAATGATGCCTTCACGTGGGTAGAGACGTTTGATGGACGGGCATTTAATGCGGCCTGCGGGAGCCGAGTCGGCTCTCAGAGATCACGACTTGGTCGAAGTCGGTCTTTTTGTAGAGGTCAATCTCGTCAGGTCGGCGAATATTCTTCCCCTTTACTCGGCGCGTCCCTTTGCCTTCCCAACGGTCCACGTGTCGCCAATCCAACTTGCGAGATGATTTTTATGTCAACATAGAGGCCCCTGGCATTAAGAGGGACATGAACTATGGTGCCTCTTAATTCCACATTCCTTTTTTACGATGTCCCTCTTGGGGTAATTTCGGCCGACTTCTGGCCCTTAACCGAAATTTCTATTGTACAAGCTCTTGAAGGAACGTAAAGACCATCGGAAGACCCGCCAGGACCGAGCTGAGAAGGAAACCGAGTTGGTCCGTCTGAAGGAGCTGCATACGTCTGAGTTGGTCAGGCTTGAGAAAGAAAAGACTGACTATGGGACGCTCATGCACAACCGAGGTATCGAAGCGGGCAAGGGACTTGGGAAAGAGGAGTTCAAAAACTCCAAGGAGATGGAGCGCGATATTGAGTTGAACATCTGCCTGAATCTCAGCTGGTCCATTGACCGTCTTTATACCGGCCTCTACAGTGTGGGTGACCTCAAGCTCATATTACTTCAGAAGATCGAGAGGTTCGGTTTCAACGCTTCGATCCCCGAGATGCGCATCCCAGCCGATGAGGACGAGTGAAACTATGTCGAGCTCGTTTTGAACGAGTCTGAATCAAATGTGAAGGCTTCGGCCCTCCTTCCGTTGAGCCGAGATAGGCGTGCTGTCCTCCGAAAGGCTCTTATGGACATGGTTCTCGAAGGGAAAAAAGAGAGAAGGGAAGAACTCGGCCATAAATTCATCGACACCCTTGCAGACATCACCATTGAACATTTTGACACTCTGACCCCAGCTGAGATAAAAACGGAAGTGGTGAAGTACGCTGACAAGATCGCCGCGACTGCTCTCGAAGGGAATACCGAGGTGCTTGACCCCACGACCGAGCCGGTGACCGTTTTGGGTCAGCCGAGTCCGATACTGTGAAAATCCGAGTCGACCCCCAGGCGTTGGACACAGCGATCTTTGCCCAGGTGAGCGAAAAGATAAAGGATACGTCTGCAGGCCTGGAAGACGATGTGGCCGAGGGGGCTGGGGATAATGTCGAAAAGACCGAATAGGGCCCCGAGGAGCCTGGGATGAAATCCGAGAAGACTGCCGAGTAGTCTAACCCGCTCTTTTTTCTGTTGTTTAGCGTGTTTGCTTGTCTTTTGTTTTGCGTGGACCATCACGTTGGCACACTTGGATTTGTTTGCATTTTATGATTTTCTAGACGTGGGCCATCAAGTTGGCATGTCCATCTAGTTTTTCTTCTTCGTCATATTGTAAGAACTTTTCCCCGGGCTTTCAGTTAATAAAATGTGATTTTAAATATTTACTTTCGACCTTTTATTTTCGCAAAGTGTCCTGAAGTCGTATTTTTTGAGCCTCGAACAGGTGGTCGCTCCTTTTAAATAGTTCCGACCATTTCGCACTGGAAGGGTTTTCTTTTGAGCAACAACGAAAAATGTCTTTTGCGGAGTTTAACACGATCCACAAAAAGGGTATCCCCAATCAATTTTGCAAAAAAGGAAGAGTATTTTAAGAGCGTAGTACCCCGAAAAAATGATTGCAATTGCAAAGAAATTTTTACAATGTTTACTACTTCGAGACAAAAATTTTCTAACTGCAGAAACTTTTTAAGCACCTTTTCCGACAAGTATAAAGATTTTTGAGTAGGAAATTTGGCCAAGTGTTTTCACCTCGTATGGTAAAGTTTCAGTGATTGAAACCTTTGAAATCCGTTGCTTTGCCGGGGAGATCCTTTAACAAATCTGACTAGTGACGCGATGGTGGTTTTTGCAGAACGTCGGCGCGAGGACCGACTAGGGCGCAATGGCCGGTTTTTGCAGAACATCGGTGCGGGGACCGACTAGTGGCGCGATGGCGGTTTTTGCAGAACATCGGTGCAAGGACCAACTAGTGGCGCGATGGCCGGTTTTTGCAGAACATCGGTGCAAGGATCGACTAGCGGCGCAATGGCCGGTTTTTGCAGAACGTCGGTGTGAGGACCGACTAGTGGCGTGACGGTCGGTTTTTGCAGAACGTCGGTGCAGGACCGACTAGTGGCGCGATGGCCGGTTCTTGCAGAACGTCAGTACGAGGACCGACTAGTGGCGCAATGGCCGATTTTTGCAGAACGTCGGTGCAAGGACCGACTAGTGGCTACTGGTAATATTTCTTTAGGTACACGTCATTCCACGAATATCACTGGGGCATGCCGTCTAGGTTCTCCAGTCGATAGGCCCCATGTGGGAGCACTTGGCTTCTTTTGAAAGGTCCCTCCCACTTGGGTTTCAGGGGGCTAGGGTCGGCCCCAGTTTTTCTTTTCAGGACCAAATCGCCAAATCAATACGTTCTGGGCTTGAGTTTAGCGTTAATGCACTGTTCGCTCCTTTGTTTGTAAGCGACATTCTTGAGCTCGATTTACGTTCGCAGCTCATCGACCAGGTCGAGGTTCATTCGCAGGTTGTTCTCGTTCTGGTCGTCTTCAAAGTTTTGTACTCGGTAAGTGGGTGAACCGACTTCTACGAAAACCATGGCTTCCGATCCGTAGGATAAGGAGAAAGACATCTCCCCTGTTGATGACCTTGAGTTCATTCGATACGCCCGACAGCTCCTCCGGCCAAGCTCCTTTAGCAGCTTCAACTTGTAGATTGAGGTCGTTCTTTATCAGCTTGTTCACGGCCTCGACCTGGCCGTTGGACTGGGGATGATATGGAGTCCAGAATTAGTGCTTAATGTCGTGCGCTGCGTAGAACTCTTCCATTCTCTTCCTTCGAATTGTCTCCGTTGTCGGTGATGACCGAGTTGGGCTAACCAAAGCGGCATATTACCGACTTTCAGAGGACGTTAATCCTTTTTTTTTTCTCGGTGATCGTTGCTAGTGGTTCCGCCTCTGCCCATTTGGTGAAGTAGTCTAATGCATCAACAACGAATTTCACTCCCCCCCCTTCCCAGTTGGTAGGGGTTCGATCAGGTCGATACCCTATTTGGCGAAGGGCCAAGGGCTTACGATCGATTTGAGCGGCTCTGGTACGAGGTTTTAGTTGGGCGCGAATATTTGGCATTTGTTGCACCTCCTCACCTAATCTGCGTCTCCCCTCCTTAACGTCGGCCAGTAGTACCCTCGTCGGAGGATTTTGTAGGCGAGGGCTTGGCCCCTAGAATGGCTTCTGCATATGCCATCGTGAATTTCTTGCAGCACGAACAACGACTCTTGTTCCGGCAAACATTTTAAAAGTGAGACCGAGTATACTTGTTTATAGAGTGTTCTTCGGTCCAGTGTGAATCTAACGGCCCATGTTCGTAGTGACCGCGCCTCTCCAGGATCTTGGGGTAATGTTCCTGAGTCTAGGTATGCGACAATAGGATCCATCCAGGTTAGTATTCTGTCGTTCGCGTCTGCCCCGACCTGGTTGACTTGGATAGCCGAGGTAGACGATATTTTTTGTCGTTTGACTTGAACATATTCCACGTCCTCCATCCTCGAACTTGAGGTGAGGTGGGAAAGGGCGTCGGCTTGTACGTTTAAAGTTCTAGGAATGTGTTCGAATTTAGCTTGGAACTTGGCCAATTGCTGTTTGGCCAGCGATAGGTAAGGCACTAACCAAGGTTCTTTCACTTCGTAAACACCGAGGATTTGGTTGACCAGAAGCTGGGAGTCTGAGAAAACATTGAGATGGGTCAAGTTCATCGCCTCGGCGAGGCTCAATCATGATAATAGAGCTTCGTACTCGACCTTGTTATTGGTGGCCTGGAACAAGAATTGGACTGAATGGTAGTACACCCGTTGTTCGGGGTGGATCAGCACCACCCCTCCTCCAGCTCAGTTTGCGGTCGACGACCCGTCAACATACATGACCCACGGTCTATTGTCGATGACTTTCTGAACGGCCGACGTGAACTCGACGATGAAATCGGATAGGACTTTCCCCTTTATCGCCATTCGGGGCTTGTAGTGAATGTCAAACTATCCTAGCTCGACTGCCCACTTGATCATGCGTCCCGAGGTGTCAGGTCTATGCAAGATCTGCCGCAATGGATACACTGTTAACACGGTAATTGAGTGCTCTTGGAAATAGGGGCGTAGCTTCCGGGCTGCGATGACGAGCGCGTATGCTAGCTTCTCCATCGGCAGATACCTGAGTTCTGCATCATGCAGTGCCTTACTCATATAATAGATCGGGTGTTGTTGCGACTGATCCTCCCTTATAAGGACGGCGCTGACCGCCGAAGTGCTAACCCCGAGGTACAGGTATAGTATCTCGTCAGGCTTCGGTTTTTGTAAAACGGGAGGTTGAGTTAGTGTTAACTTGATTTTGTCTAAAGCCTTCTAATACTCGTCGGTCCACTCGAATTTATTTCCTTTTTTATTGCGTCAAAAAACGGTTTACGGTCGTCGGTTGATTTCGAGATGAACCAATTGAGAGCTGCTAACCTTCCAGTCAGCCCCTTCACTTCCTTTACCGAGGTGGGAGGCCTCAAGTCGAGGACGACTTTGATTTTGGTGGGATTTGCTTCTATCCCCCGCTGGCTGGCCATATAGCCTAGGAATTTTCCCGACTTCACCCCAAAAGTACATTTTTTCGGGTTTAACACCATCGAGTAATCACGCAAGATTTTAAACATTTCATTCAAATAGGTCACATGATTGTGCGCGTGTACCAATTTTACAAGCATGTCGTCTACATAGACTTCCATTGTCTGCCCTATCAGTCTAGAAAACATTTTATTCACCTATCTCTGGTACGTGGCCCCGACATTCTTCAATCCAAACGGCATCATAGTATAGAAGTACAAGCCTTGCGCCGAGTAGAACAAGGTGTGCTCCGCCTCCTTAGGTCCATTGGGATTTGGTTGTAGCCCGAATATGCGTCCATGAAGCTCATGAGCTCATGGCCTGAAGTCGCATCCACCATGTAATCAATATGCGGCAAGGGGTAGCTGTCTTTGGGGCATGCCTTGTTGAGGTGGAAAAAATCTATACAAAGGCGGCACGAACCGTTGGCCTTCTTCACCAAAACGGGGTTGGACACCCAAGTCGGGTACTTGGTTTCTTTGCAAACTTATTGTCGACGAGCTTACTCACTTCCTCTTCAAGAGCTTGTTGTCGGTCCGGACAGAGTTTCCTTCTTTTCTGAATGACAGGCTTAACCGTCCAATCAATGTTGAGTCGGTGGCAGGTGACGGCAGGGTCGATCCCCTTCATGTACTCGTGTTTCTAGGCGAAGACGTCGGCGTTTGCACAGAGGAACTGGATCAGCTCGGTTCAGAGTGGTTCTGGCAATTGCGCTTTGATGCAAAGTTGTTTGTCGCATGTCGGCTCGTCAACGTAAATGATCTTCACTTTTTCGGAGGGCTCAACTCGGTTGCCCCCCTTCTTTTTCTTGAACTGATCTCGGGGTTCATCCTCTTTTATAGGCTCTTTTCCAGGTCTTCTTCCCCGATCTCGTGTCTTGTCTTCTTCATCCGACACCTAGACCGGTTCCGCCTTGGTACTCGGGTGGACTGATGTCGGCAGTTGTTCGAGTGTTATGAGATCTCGGTCTTCTCTCGCCCCGACGTCAGCTTCTTCTATCACATGGATTTCTCGTGAGGAGATTTCTAGGAACAACTCCCTGGCTTCTCTCTGCTCTCCATAATGGGTTCCTTCTCCGTCCGCAATGGGGAACTTTATGGCGTAGCGAAAAATGGAGACGGCAGCTTGGAGCTTGTACAATGCTGTTCTTCCGATGATCGCGTTGTACTCGTTGTCTAAGTCCATCACCTTCAAGGTCTCCATAATGACTTTGTAAGTCTGTCCATGTCTCTCGAACCTGATTGGCGGAGTGATTTCTCCCAACGGGAGTGCTAGACTTCCATTGAAGTCTTGGACTCGATCGTTACATGGACGGACCTCAGATGGGTCTATCCCGAGCTTGTTGATTGCTCGGAGCATGAGTATGCTCGTGTAAGCCCCCGTATCCACCATGATTTGATGTACCGGGATGCCGCAGATGGGGGTTGTGATAATGAGCGCGTCAGAGTGTGGGTGGTCGAATAGGCTCGCGTCCTCTAACGTGAACGTGATGGGGCAGGTGCGTGCATTGATCGTCTCCCTGAGGTCGGAAGTCATCACTTGCTTCCCCGAGTTGTAGGCCCTTCGTGAATAGGCCTTGGCTTACCTTCTTGCGGAGGTCGACTCATCCCTATTGGTGTTGACTCAGGGAATGGGGCTCGG
>CACSLK010011313.1:830271-853751 GCA_902706635.1 Striga hermonthica | reverse complement strand
ATTTATTATCGAGCCACATTGTATAACTTTCATTATCGATCGAATTTAGTAATTGAATCAGTTCAATTATTAATTAATTCCGGTCTATTTATTTTTATAAATGGATTTTATAAGAAGAGATTAATTATTCCAAGATGACGAGTAATTGAAATCGGGTATATTTCGATTAATCGTTCAAGAAAAGCTTTGAATCGAACCGAGCATGTTCGTTCGTAAGTTGAGCTTTAGTACTAATAATTAGAATAGTTTATGAATAAAGAGGTGACAAATCAAGAATCCTTACCTTATGATTTAACAGATATTAGTTGTTCAGCTGATTTATTTTAATACTTGGAATAATAATACAAGTCAACCGGACATAGAGCATCTATTAGTTCAGTTATATCTTTCAGCCAGCTATATTACTGTTAATATTCGAAGCTATGACAATTATCAGATTAGTTGTTCAATTATCAGATTTTGTTCAACCACACCATCAATCTTGTCGAGAATATTAGTTGATATGTATCTAAGTCAACTAGACAATTAGCATCATACAGATGAGAGAAGATCAACTAATATTCTGTATACATTTTATCTGATATTATAAGTGCGGGTTTATTTGATAGGAGTAGGGGAGAATTTAAAACTCTCAAACTCATAATCAAATTAAAGATAAGCCGAGAGAGAGAGAAGTGAGAGACTCATTTCATGATTTTTTTCCAATACTAGCTTATTTTTATGACGACTTGAGGTGTGCCGTCGGGACTCGAAAACCGAGTCGAATCATACAAAAATATACTCTCGTGAAAGCTCGAGAAGAGAAGAAGACATCGGTGGTATCGATTTATTAATTTGGGGTCCCGATCATTTATTTTGAGATTACTTTTGTAGTCTTGAGAATAAAGTTTTGGGCCGTTTTTCTGGCGGAACTCCATTCCCGTTATTTCGTTCAATTGCTTTAACTGAGCTCGTATTTTCCCGAAGACGGGTAATATTTCCGAACCCTCTCATTATTGCGGTCGTGCTCGTATATTACATGTTATATATATATATCGTTCGGACTACTGAATCCTTGTTTGAAGTTGAATTTCTTTCAACTTTTATATGCATGATTTAATGCTCTATTGTGCTGTAATTATGACCATCAAAAACTCGTAATTTGTTGTTATGGTCTTCTGATGAAATTTAGTATTTTCTGTTAGATTTCTTGAGGTTTTGGAATTTTTAGAATCCTAGTTATATCGAGTGAGTTATGATTTTTATAAAATGAGTGCGCAAGCAGTTTTTTTCGAAAATCCGGCAGCATATATTTATAAATGTTTTTCCTGTTTATGGTATCTTAATGTTCTCAAATGAGTTTATAGTCTTCATAAAAGTTGTAGGTCTATTAATTAGCTTTCTAAAGAGATAAGATTCATGCTGAGGTGATATATGTAGCTCGCGTTGTGATAATTTGAATGTAGATATGCATGAAGTAGAATTTTGTACTTTGACAGAATTTGATGTTTAAATGTTAACAGTTTTTACACTATCTTAATGGCTTTATATGATTTTGGTTTTATCATAAGAATTGTAGATGTATGTCTTAGGATTCTAATACAACTTTAATCAGGTTAATATGATTTATGTGCTACAAGTGGTGTCGAATTCAAAATCGCTGCACGAGTAATGTTTTGAAAAATTCATGTGGTATTATCTAAAATGAAATTTATCTTTTTAATGCTTACGTCTATGACTTATATGACCTGAATTGATCTAAGTGTTTTTGATATGAACCTTAAATGACATGAGTTAGTTAGTATTGGGTCGATAGTTATTGATAGGGACCTCTTAATTATTGTAGGTGTTTGACGAGCCGAGCTCTCAACTTACTCGTATTTTTCCGTGATATCTGTTGCTTCAAACCAGGTGGGTTTACTTATAAAATTTGCTATGCCGTATGTATTTTATTTAATGTTGGGTTGGTATGATCTAAGTATGCATGTAAACCATGTAGCCTATCGGCGTGAGCCGATTCGGCCGTCGGTACGGTTGTTCCCGTCGATGTAATACGGTTACCCTTGCGAGGTAAGTCCCTTAAGACCTAATGAAAGGCCGTGTCCGTAGCGTGGCACGTACCCCCACTGTTAGGGTAATGAATCCCCTTTCCGTGGCTAATGAAAGATGTGTACACAGGGGTAATATATTGCGATATGATATGGGGATGTTACAGGTAATTGATTTATGTTCATACTGCGACCATGCCTTCTTTACATTATTCATTATTGTGCTATACGTGCATAGTGGTGAGCACCTCGTTTTCATCTTGTGCTCGTCCCCACCTGCTCTTCACGGATGCAGGTTAAGCAGGTGTCGGCTGACGAGGAAAGACGAGTGGGTCGATCTATTGATTATGCCTATATATATTTCGCTTCTGTTAGAATAAATGAGGTTCCGTTGAACCTTTTATGTTGAGGCTTGTGAAAAATTTTATTAAAAACTTATGACTTGTTTTGATGTTGGGAATACTTGATAGACCCTTGTTTATGGTGTTTGGTTTTTATGAGGTTTGAATATTTCATGTTGAGTATTTTTTTTTATGTGATATGATTTGGGTTAATGAAAAACTTGTGAAAATCGGATAATGAATCTCCGTGGGCCAGATAAGACTTGGGTTATGAAAAATATTGTTTAACACCCGTTAGATTTCGAAAATGATCTCGAAAAAAAATTATTCTCTGATTTTTGGAAAGTCCGGAATTTCTTTAAAATCAAAGTGGGGTGTTATAGCGATATTGAGTTGAACACCTGCCTGAATCTCCGTTGGTCCATTGACCGTCTTTATACTGGCCTCTACAGTGTGGGTGACCTCAAGCTCATATTACTTCAAAAGACCGAGAGGTTCGGTTTCAACACTTCGATCCCCGAGATGCGCATCCCAGCCGATGAGGACGAGTGAAACTATGTCGAGCTCATTTTGAACGAGTCTGAACCAAATGTGAAGGCTTCGGCCCTCCCTCCGTTGAGCCGACATAGGCGTGCTGTCCTCCGAAAGGCATTTATGGACATGGTTCTCAAAGGGGAAAAAGAGAGAAGGGAAGAACTCGACCATAAATTCATCGACACCCTTGTCGGCATCACCATTGAACATTTTGACACTCTGACCCCAGCTGAGATAAAAAAGGAAGTTGTGGAGTACGCTGACAAGATGGCCGCGACTGCTCTCGAAGGGAATACCGAGGTGCTTGACCCCACGACCGAGCCGATGACCGTTTTGGGTCAGCCGAGTCCGATACTGTGAAAATCCGAGTCGACCCCCAAGCGTTGGACACAGCGATCTTCGCCCAGGTGAGCGAAAAGTTAAAGGATACGTCTGCAGGCCTGGAAGACTATGTGGCCGAGGGGGCTGGGTATGATGCCGAAAAGACCGAATAGGGCCCCGAGGAGCCTGGGATGAAAGCCGAGAAGACTGCCGAGTAGTCCAACCTGCTCTTTTTTCTGTTGTTTAGCGTGTTTGCTTGTCTTTTGTTTTGCGTGGACCATCACGTCGGCACACTTGGTTTAGTTTGCATTTTATGATTTTCTAGACGTGGGCCATCAAGTTAGCATGTCCATCTAGTTTTTCTTCTACGTCATATTGTAAGAACTTTTCCCTGGGCTTTCAGTTAATAAAATGTGATTTTAAATATTAACTTTCGACCTTTTATTTTCGCAAAGTGTCCTGAAGTCGTATTTTTTGAGCCTCGAACAGGTGGTCGATCCTTTTAAATAGTTCCGACCATTTCTCACTGGTAGGGTTTTCTTTTGAGCAACAACGCAAAATGTCTTTTGCGGAGTTTAACACGATCCACAAAAAGGGTATCCCTAATCAATTTTGCAAAAAAAGAAAGAGTATTTTAAGAGCGTAGTGCCCCGTAAAAATGATTGCAAGTGCAAAGAAATTTTTACAATGTTTACTACTTCGAGACAAAAATTTTCTAAGTGCAGAAACTTTCTAAGCACTTTTTTCGACAAGTATAAAGATTTTCGAGTAGGAATTTTGGCCAAGTGTTTTCACCTCGTATGGTAAAATTTCAATGATTGAAACCTTTGAAATCCGTTGCTTTGCCGGGGAGATCCTTTAACAAATCCGACTAGTGACGCGATGGTGGTTTATGCAGAACGTCGGCGCGAGGATCGACTAGGGCGATGGCCGGTTTTGCAGAACATCGGTGCGGGGACCGACTAGTGGCGCGATGGCGGTTTTTGCAGAACGTCGGTGCAAGGACCGACTAGTGGCACGATGGCCGGCTTTTGCAGAACATCGGTGCAAGGACCGACTAGTGGCGCAATGGCCAGTTTTTGCAGAACATCAGTGTGAGGACCGACTGGTGGAGCGATGGTCGGTTTTTGCAGAACGTCGGTGCAAGGACCGACTAGTGGCGCGATGGCCGGTTCTTACAAAACGTCACTACGAGGACCGACTAGTGGCGCAATGGCCGATTTTTGCAGAACGTTGGTGCAAGGACCGACTAGTGGCTACTGGTAATATTTATTTAGGTATACGACCTTCCACGGATATCACTGTGGCATACCGTCTAGGTTCTCCAGTCGATAGGCCCCATGTGGGAGCACTTGGCTTCTTTTGAAAGGTCCCTCCCACTTGGGTTTCAGGGGGCTAGGGTCGGCCCCAGTTTTTCTTTTCAGGACCAAATCGCCAACTCAATACGTTCTGGGCTTGAGTTTAGCGTTAATGTACCGTTCGCTCCTTTGTTTGTAAGCGGCATTCTTGAGCTCGGTTTGCATTCGCAGCTCATCGACCAGGTCGAGGTTCATTCGCAGGTTGTTCTCGTTCTGGACGTCTTCAAAGTTTTGTACTCGGTAAGTGGGCGAACCGAGTTCTACGAAAACCATGGATTCTGATCCGTAGGCTAAGGAGAAAGACATCTCCCCTGTTGATGACCTTGAGTTCATTCGATACGCCCGACAGCTTCTCCGGCCAAGCTCCTCTAGCGGCTTCAACTCGTAGTTTGAGGTCATTCTTTATCAGCTTGTTCACGGCCTCGACCTGGCCGTTGGACTAGGGATGATATGGAGTCGAGAATTAGTGCTTAATGTCATGCGCTGCGTAGAACTCTTCCATCCTATTTCCTTCGAATTGTCTCCGTTGTCGGTGATGAGCGAGTTGGGCTAACCAAAGCGGCATATTACCGACTTTCAGAGGACGTCAATCCTTTTTTTCTCGGTGATGGTTGCTAGTGGTTCCGCCTCTGCCCATTTGGTGAAGTAGTCTAATGCATCAACAACGAATTTCACTCCCCCCTTCCTAGTTGGCAAGGGTTCGATCAGGTCGATACCCCATTTGGCGAAGGGCCAAGGGCTTACAATCGATTTGAGCGGCTCTGGTACGATGTTTCTGTTGGGCGCGAATCTTTGGCATTTGTTGCACCTCCTCACCTAAACTGCGTCGTCCCTACTTAACGTCGGCCAGTAGTACCCTCGTCGGTTGGCCCCTATAATGGCTTCCGCATATGCCATCGTGAATTTCTTGCAGCACGAACGACTCTTGTTCCGGCAAACATTTTAAAAGTGAGACTGGGTATCCTCGTTTATAGAGTGTTCTTCGGTCCAGTATGAATCTAACGGCCCATATTCGTAGTGACCGCGCCTCTCCAGGATCTTGGGGTAATGTTCATGACTCTAGGTATGCGACAAAAGGATCCATCCAGGTTAGTATTCTGTCGTTCGCGTCTGCCCCGACCTGGTTGTCTTGGATGGCCGAGGTAGACGATATTTTTTGTCGTTTGACTTGAACATATTCCACGTCCTCCATCCTCGCGCTTGAGGTGAGGTGGGAAAGGGCGTCGGCTTGTACGTTTGAAGTTCTAGGAATGTGTTCAATTTTGGCTTGGAACTTGGCCAATTGTTGTTTGGCCAACGATAGATAAGGCACTAACTGAGGTTCCTTCACTTCGTAAACACCGAGGATTTGGTTGATAAGAAGCTAGGAGTCTGAGAAAACTTTGATATAGGTCAAGTTCATTGCCTCGGCGAGGCTCAGTCCTGATATTAGAGCTTCATACTCGACCTCGTTATTGGTGGCCGGGAACAAGAATTGGACTAAATGGTAGTACACCCGTTGTTCGGGGTGGATCAACACCACCCCTCATCCAGCTCGGTTTGCGGCGACGACCCGTCAACATACATTACCCACGGTCTATTGTTGATGACTTCCTGAACGGCCGGCGTGAACTCGACGATGAAATCGGATAGGACTTTCCCATTTATCGCCATTCGGGGCTTGTAGTGAATGTCAAACTGTCCTAGCTCGACTGCCCACTTGACCATGCATCCCGAGGTGTCAGGTCTATGCAAGATCTGCCGCAATGGATACACCGTTAACACGGTAATTGGGTGCTCTTAGAAATAGGGGCGTAGCTTCCAGGCTGCGATGACGAGCGCGTATGCTAGCTTCTCCATCGGCAGATACCTGAGTTCTGCATCATGCAGTGCCTTACTCACGTAATATATCGGGTGTTGTTGCGACTCATCCTCCCTTATAAGGACGACGCTGACCGCCGAAGTGCTAACCCCGAGGTACAGGTATAGTATCTCGTCAGGCTTCGGTTTTTGTAAGACTGGAGGTTGAGTTAGTGTTAACTTGATTTTGTCTAAAGCCTTCTTATACTCGTCGGTCCACTCGAATTTCTTTCCTTTTTTATTGCGTCAAAAAACGGTTTACAGCCGTCGGTTGATTTCGAGATGAACTAATTGAGAGCTGCTAACCTTCCAGTCAGTCCCTGCACTTCTTTTACCGAGGTGGGAGGCCTCAAGTCGAGGACGACTTTGATTTTGGTGGGATTTGCTTCTATCCCCCGCTGGCTGACCATATAGCCTAGGAATTTTCCCGACTTCACCCCAAAAGTACATTTTTTCGGGTTTAACACCATCGAGTAATCACGCAAGATTTTAAAAATTTCATTCAAATGGGTCACATGATTGTGCGCGTGTACCGATTTTACAAGCATGTCGTCTACATAGACTTCCATTGTCTACACTATCAGTCTAGAAAACATTTTATTCACCTATCTCTGGTACGTGGCCCCGACATTCTTCAATCCAAACGGCATCATAGTATAGCAGTACAAGCCTCGCGCCGAGTAGAACAAGGTTTGCTCCGCCTCCTTAGGGTCCATTGGGATTTGGTTGTAGCCCGAATATGCGTCCATGAAGCTCGTGAGCTCATGGCCCGAAGTCGCATCCACCATGTAATCAATATACAGCAAGGGGTAGCGTCTTTGGGGCATGCCTTGTTGAGGTGGGAAAAATCTATACATAGGCGCCACAAACCATTGGCCTTCTTCACCAAAACGGAGTTGGACACCCAAGTCGGGTACTTGGTTTCTTTGACAAACTTATTGTCGACGAGCTTACTCACTTCCTCTTCAAGATCTTGTTGTCGGTCCGGATCGAGTTTTCTTCTTTTCTGAATAACAGGCTTGACCGTCCAATCAATGTTGAGCCGGTGGCAGGCGACGGCAGGGTCGATCCCCTTCATGTACTCGTGTTTCCAGGCAAAGACGTCGACGTTTGCACAGAGGAACTGGATGAGCTCGGTTCAGAGTGGTTCTGGCAGTTGCGCTCTGATGCAAAGTTGTTTGTCGCATGTCGGCTCGTCAACGTAAATGATCTCCACTTTCTCGGAGGGCTCAACTCGGTTGCCCCCCTTATTTTTCTTGAACTGATCTCGGGGTTCATTCTCTTTTATAGGCTCTTTTCTAGGTCTTCTTCCCCGATCTCGTGTCTTGTCTTCTTCATCCGACACCTAGACCGGTTCTATCTCGGTACTCGGGTGTACTGATGTCGGCAGTTGTTCGAGTGTTAGGAGATCTCAGTCTTCTCCCGTCCCGACGTCAGCTTCTTCTATCACGTGGATTTCTCGTGAGGGGATTTCTAGGAACAACTCCCTGGCTTCTCTCTGCTCTCCATAATGGGTTCCTTCCCCGTCCGCAGTGGGGAACTTTATGGCGTAGTGGAAAATGGAGACGGCAGCTTGGAGCTTGTACAATGTTGTTCTTCCGATGATCGCGTTGTACTCGTTGTCTAAGTTCATCACCTTCAAGGTCTCCATAATGACTTTGTAAGTCTGTCCATGTCCCCCGAACCTGATTAGCGGAGTGATTTCTCCCAACGGGAGTGCTAGACTTCCATTGAAGCCTTGGACTCGATCGTTGCATGGACGGACCTCAGATGGGTCTATCCCGAGCTTGTTGATTGCTCGGAGCATGAGTATGCTCGTGTATGCCCCCTGTATCCACCATGATTTGATGTACCGGGATGCCGCATATGGGGGCTGTGATACTGAGCGCGTCAGACTGTGGGTGGTCGAATAGGCTCGCGTCTTCTAACGTGAACGTGATGGGGCAGGTGCGTGCATTGATCGTCTCCCTGAGGTCGGAAGTCATCACTTGTTTCCCTGAGTTGTAGGCCCTTCGTGAATAGGCCTTGGCTTACCTTCTTGAGGAGTTCGACTCATCCCTATTGGTGTTGACTCAGGGAATAGGGCTCGGTTGTCCCGACTCGGCGGCGTCAGGTTACGTCGGTTCAGAAGTTCGATTTCTCTGCTTCTCTTCCCAAGTCGGTCTTGGGATGAGTCAGTTTCTGAAAGCCCGAATGTGAAGATTTGTTTATCCCCTTGCATCTGAAGTCTCTTAACATTCGATCCCCCTGCATCTCCTTCATCATCGTCGGGGATCTCATGTGGCCTTCGCCTTCACTTGGTATCGCCAGCCTTAGTGAATTTCCTCACATGTGGATTGCCGATAAGTTTTATTAGAGCCGACAACAGGCTCAAGCATTCGTCAGTGTTGTGGCCAGGCGATCGATGGTAATCGCAGTATCTCGCATTGTCTAGCTGGTTCTCTGGAGTTTTCACAGGTCGGGCGTCGGGGATAATTCCCTTGCCTTTTATCTTCTCATAGATCGTGGCTGCTCCTACAGAGTAAATGGAGCGGTATCCCGCGGTCAGGTCTTCTCGGTATTGTTTCTGAGCTGCTCGTACCTCAGGGTCATTCGGATCTCCCCACCTCGGGTCTGCGGAGGACGTCTTCTTCGATGAGTTGCCGAAAGGTTTCTTCTTCTTTTTCTTCTCGGACCTTGGGAGGCGAACGCGAGGTCTGGTACCGACATGCATTCCTCCGCAATCACATGGTATTGAGATCTAACCAGAAATCTTGGAACGTGTTGGGCTTATTCTGGCAAAGCGCCCACCTAAACATTGGCTTTGGCTTTAGCCCTGAGATTGCAGATACGTGAAGAGTCTCAGGGTGGCACGACTTCATGTTCTGTACACGCTCATTGAAGCGAGCGACGTACTCCTTCAGGCTTTCGTCATCTTTTTGAACGATGTTGGTTATCAACTCTTTAGGGATCAGAAAGACTTGGGCTCCGATGAAGTGGGAGCGAAAAGTCGATCTGAGCTGGCTCCAACGTCGGATGGATTGAGCTGGCATGGAGTAGTACCATTTTTGAGCTTTTGGCCCTAGGGTTAGGGAAAACATGCGGCATCTCAGGGCGTCGATGGCCCTGTGCCGGTCCATCCATGAGATATAGTGGCCGAGGTGAGCGTCTGGGTCCGACGTACCATTATAGAGGCCGCCTTGTGGGACTTTGATTTTTCCAGGTAGCGGCTCTAAAGTTAACTCGGGCGCCAACGGCGAATCTATTTCCACGTACACGTGGCCTGGCTCCTGAGTGCGTGGGTTGGGCGGCGATCTCGCCCTCGTGCTTGTAGGGTCTCAAGTTCAGCAACCCTCATTCTCAGAGCTTCCATTTCAGGATTGTCTCGTCTGATCGACCGAACTCTCTCTATCTGATGTCGGAGGTTGGCAGAATTCCCCGTCTGCCGAAATAGAGGTCTGGCGATGGCCGTATCTCTCTTGACGTGTCCAGATTGGCTCTCCACCGTCATCTAGGTTGTCTACCTGGGGGTTCGCCATTTGGGTAGGCGGTGCGACTCTCGAAGTTCTTGGCTTAGCCTGTGCCAGCAACGCGGAGAATCCTTTTGCGAACTCCAGGATTTGCATGAGAGTCGTGGGATCAGGTATCACTGCCGTGTTGGCTCTTCTAGTGGATGGGGCTTGGCCGCGACTGGCCCCGCCCCTAGACATCTGGTCTTCTTGTCCTGATTGTGCCATCGCTCTTTAATTTGAGCTTGAATGACGATTTTTATTCTGCTTTGTTAAAGAGTGTTATATTCAAAGATTGACCTCAAAGTATCTTATGAGGCCCTCCTTCTAGCGCCAAACTATTGATAAACGGATTTGATCAACTATTTAAGTGTAAAATATTACGGATTAAGACAGAATTAGGGTGGTTTTATTGATAAAATGTGGTGTTCTTTTAAGTAGTCACAAGTCGGTATTTCGAACACGAGGTCGGTTTTCTTTACAAGAAGTCGGTTTCTGATAAAAATCAAGGTGTTAAATGCGGTATTAAATGTGCCGCAAAAAAATCCTCGTATCGAGTTTAGTTCACCTATTTATAGTAACTTTCGGCCCATCTATTGAGGAGATTCAGCGGCATTTAATGCGTTATGACAACATAGGCGCAACTTTTCCAGTAAATGGGTCCTCTAGCAATGATGCCTTCACGTGGGTCGAGGCGTTTGATGGACAGGCATTTAATGCAGCCTGCGGGAGCCGACGTCGGCTCTCAGAGATCACGACTTGGTCAAAGTCTGTCTTTTTGTAGAGGTCGGTCTCGTTAGCTCGGCAAATATTCTTCCCCTTTACTCGGCGCGTCCCTTTGTCTTCCCAGTTGTCCACGTGTCGCCAATCCAACTTGCGAGATGATTTTTATGTCAACACACATTATTTTTGGCCGAGCTTGCGATAGAAGAGTATGTACCTTGAATTGGGCTTATTACTTCGAGTTTGTTTTCCTTGTTGCTTATGGTATCTATCAAGGTGAAGTTACGATCTTGGCCGAAATCTTGTGTACATGCTCAGTTTTTTGACTTTGTTATATTTTTCTTGTGTGCTTGAGTGTTAGGAGTTAAATCTATGTCTATCTTGTTATAAAAGTCTATACTTTGTCAAAGCGTAATTATTTAGTTAACAAGGCTCGGTTTATTTACCTAGGATCTTATTGCTAGCATATTTTCTCTTCGTTTATTTTTGTTTTCATCAAGCCTAAGGAATTTTGGACAACCAAAGTTTACATTTTTCATTCGAAGTTTGCATCTTTATTCTGCTTTAAATTCTTAGTTGCGATTATTTGAAATCAATCCCAACTATCATTATTAGTATGTTTAGGATTTTATTTGCTCTTTTTGTTCCTTTGGACAACTAATTAGTAGGCGAAGCTCCGAACCGTCTTTCTTTAAGAGATGACCCAAGTTCGGATAACTCGGTTATCAACTTATCCCACTAAAAATCAACCTATCATGTGAAAAATCATCCTTTATTTATGTTGTGAGTCAGTTTATGACTGCTCCAAGAGTCACTCATCATTCTGATGTGTTGCACATCTTCGCTATGTGAACGACACTCTATTGCATGGTTTACACTTCTCGGACTGTTCTTCTCTCTCAATTAGAGGCTACTTTGATGCAGATAGGGCTGAAGATCCTACATATCATCGCTCCACTACTGGGTATTGCTTCTTTTTGGGTGACTCATTCATCTTTTGGTGCAGTAAGAAGCAAATCTTAGTCTCCCGTTCGAGTGATGAGTTCGAGTATCGTGCTCTTGCTAATTCCACCGCAAAGCCATTATGGTTGTGTCGCCTACTTGTTGATCTTTGTGCGCCTCAGTCGTCATCTACTACTCTTCATTGTGATAGTCAGAGTGTTATAAAGATGTCTCATAATTATGATACATTTCATGAGTGCACCAAACACATTGAGATTGATTGTCACTTAATTCGACAACATGTTGCCCATGAGATTGTGCAACTTATTTCAGTCTCCTCTACAGATCAAACAACAGATGTCTTTGTTTGTCCCATTTTTTTGTGGTTTTCGTTATTATTTTTTTTTCCGTTCTTTTCCCCCGTTTTAGGTCTTTGCGTTCGTTTTTAGTTCATTTTGTGTTTTGTTCTTTGTCTTCCTCTATCTAGAGTCTTTCTTGTATTTTTGGTCGTTTTTCTGGTTGTTTTGTTCGTTGGTGTGCAGGTTAGAAAGTTCGGGGAGATTTGCTTTCTGTGATAAATGGATCAGGGTGAACATATGTACGTAAAGTGATTCGTCGGGCAAGCGTGACTAAATGGAGTTTTCCGCTGAAACAGAATTGAATACTAAGTATAAATGAGCTCGAGAAAGACCGAGAAGTAAAGTCGACCAAGCTCTTCCTCACGACAGCAGCACGTCCTCCATGCGCGACGGCCATCACGAGCGCACCGAGAAGACGCATTCCACCGCCGCGCCATGAAGACCCCATCACGCCGCGCCACCCTTCTCTGCCGCGCCGTGAAGATCCTACCGCACCGCGAAGAAGAGCTCTCTCACGCCGCAGGACTGTTGCCATACCGGGAAGATTCCCTCCGCCACGCCGCGAAGCTCATGCCCATAACTGCTCATGCCATGCACGATCATCCACCACGCATTGAGGAGAACGCCTGCCACGCCGTGTCGCACCTCCACGCCATGTCGCACCTCCACGCCGTGGAACCCATTCCCGTCGCGCCGCGGCACCCTGCATATTTTCCCTGCCCGCCAGGTTTCAAGGCCGCGGTCGTGACTTCTCCTTCCCCGCGGCCGCGACGAACAAACGGTCCCAAGCGCCCAACCTCCTGCAAAAAAAAGTCGCGGCCTCGAGATGATTCGCGACCGCGGAACTCTTCTTCACCGCCGCGAGCCTCTTCGCGACCGCGACCCACGCATTAGCAGATTTTTAAACGCTGATGTTGTGAGCGATTTTTATTATGTTGGATACCTAGGTTTTAAGTTATTCTCATTCCTTAGCTTTCGAACTCGTTTTTCACTTTTCTTTTCACAATTTCGGACGTAGAACACATATTCGATTTCAAATTTTGCTATTTCTTTGGATTCAAGCTTGTCTATCGGATTATCATTCAATTTTGGGATTTATTAATCGTAAGATCCTTCTTTTCAATTAATTGATGAATATGGATTCTTTGATAATTAGGATTTTGATTGTTGATTCGATTATGCGTAGCTAAATTCGTTAGCTAGGGTTAGGGGATTATTGTTCCGGTTCGATTTCGTTTATATGCGTGTTAATTGCTCAATCTTTTCGAGTTGTGCTAATCCTAGGGTTAGATGATTGATCACCATCTTATCTAATTAATCGATTTTAGAACCGAAAGGGGTTGGTTATGTAAAATGTATTCTTATGCTGTAGGAAAGTTTAGGCTCAACCTAAGGTTAAGACCCATTTATGTATCTATATATGTGTACATATCTTTATGAATAAAATCAGATACTTTTCGCACATTCTTACATGTGCAAAACAATAGAATACATATAAGTTGTTTAATGGAACATGAATTCTCATTCTCATTCAACATAAATAGTGTAAATAAAATCTAAAGTCAAGCTTTCAATATATACACTAACTCATTTATCATTACTTAATCATATTAAATATTTCATTGGAAATCAACTTTAAAAAATATATAAATAACTCAAAATATTAGATAAGCTTAAATGCTTGGAGCATCTCTCTTTCCCAATTCCGTTATAGAAATGCTTGTAAAAATTAATTTAGCCATCCAAATATATAAAAGAAAAATTACATTGACATTGATAAAACTATATATATTTAAATAAAACTATATATATTTAAATTAAAAGAATAACAATAATAAGCCATGAGTGTGTTTGAATTGAAAGGTCTATTTTGAGCTAATATATAAATATCTGGTGAATAAACTCCAATTCCATTTTCTGCTAATTTACTCTTTTGTGTCCACTATAATACAATATAGTTGTATGGCACATTGAAATTGACAAGAAAAAAAAGAGAAATTCTTGCTCATACTCTCTCTTCCCTTACATATCTATTTATATCATATCATATCATCCTCCTTTTTAACTTCTTTCACTTGTTTTTTTCTTACCAGGTTAGTGTCTTAACCAACTGCAATCATAAACAATGTATTGTGCATATATATAAATAAATTCTTGCTTAGCTTATTATGGATGCTTTCATCATCATCCCTTTCAAGAAACAAATCACCTTTGATGATACAATGATTTGTTCTTTAATTTTCAGCTTAGTTACCGATCGTTGTGGTCGAATATGGATCAAGAATGGGAATCGGGCCGAAGAAACGGGAGGGGCAAAATTGAGATCAAGAGGATTGAGAACACCACGAATCGCCAAGTGACGTTCTGCAAACGAAGGAATGGGCTGCTCAAGAAGGCGTACGAGCTGTCGGTATTGTGCGATGCCGAGGTTGCCCTCGTCGTCTTCTCCAGCCGAGGCAGGCTCTATGAATATGCAAACAACAGGTCTCAATATATTTATTTTATATTTAATAATTCAAAAAGTTTTGTCTCTTTTTGTAGTTTAACTTCACATCAATCTAGTTGAACAATATACAAAATCTTATACTATATATCTTTGTGTAAAAAAAAATAAAAATAAAAATAAATTTTCTTTTATTTTTAATATAATAAATAGTCCTTGATCTATGTTATTTTGGGAAAGATTAGCATCTATAAGATCAATTGATTAAATTAATTAATTAAAACTCTAATGGAAAGCTGTCAAGTTCTTATTTGCTGAAACCTCCCAACACATCAAAATAGAAATCTAACCTAAGAAGAAGAAAAATAGGTGACTAGGGTTTGCAAAATATGCCTCTTTGATTTACGATTTTACCCTTTTCAAGAGTGGATGAATACATTAGGGCATGGACTATTCTTAGGGTTTGAAAATGGGTCTAAAAGTCATATATTTTGTTTTTTTTTTTCTTTTGAACCTCAGAATCTTTTGGCCATGATTTTTCTGACCACTGCTTTTATTCAGTGCTACCTTTCATCATTTTTTATGCTCCCAATTTCCAATTCAAAATTAATATTTTAATAAATACTAGATGATTGATGTTATTGTAAATAAAAAAATCTTGACAAATATAATAAATAAATATGTAAAATAATATATTTGATATTATTAAAAATAATTTGAAAAGTTGAAAATAAATGAAAAATATTTGTATGGGTATAAATTGGAGACAAATTAATTTTTACTCTACTCTAATTTAGTAAATTGTACCCTAAAAGTGGTGATATGAGTTAATTAGAGATGGCCTAACTCATTTTAGTTATATTTTTCTCCAATTTTTTTATTCTTTTTTTCAGATTTACGAAAACTTAATTTGTTTTTTTTTCGGAACATACAAAAAATATTATATAAATCAAAACGCAAAAATGTGCGAAAATACAACCCCAAGTTGAATAAAACAACCAAAAGCTGAATAAATGAAAGGATAGATCTGACGACCGCCTAGAATCCCGACTCTAGCAACACCAGAAACCATAATCAAGACTCACGAGACAACTAACACAACAAACACTAAGAAAAACTACAAAGTTCCGGACACGAAAAGAGCGTTAGAACTTATTAGAATAGAGAGGTGATAGACAAACAAGACTGTTACCATATCCATACATAGATTTCTGCTAATTTAAAAAAGTTCAATTTTATTGTGAGTGATTAAAAGGGGAAAATATATTTAAGAGGGAGAGCAATTTCGGGATTTTGAGTAAGTCGAGGTTGGGTAAAGAGGGGGTAGCTAGCCGTTGGATATTAACCGCGGTGCAGAAGGGGGGCCAGCTGACACGTGGCGTGATCCCGCAGCATTACTTAGCAGTAGCCAATCATGTTGTGGGATCTCGTGCCACCGTGGCAGATGGCAGCCAATCAGGGCGTCGACGAAATTAAGGTTGTACCTTATCCCCACTCAAACTGCATCTCTGTGTTTTCACTCTGATGTTACCTTTTATTAAAGGATGGTAAATTTTATATTTATATTTATTTATTTAATGTTTAATAAATAGAGCAACTGTCTGATTATTTTTTTATTATATTATTACGAAGTTTAATGCTATAAATTAAATAAATAAAACAACTTATATATAGATACATAACATAATAAGTCATCTTTTACTATCTTTTAATAACCTTAACAGAACTGAGATGAAGCAAAAATATATTAATTCAACCAATTATTTCACACAAGCACAAGCAAGCAGGCCCTTGGTGCCGTAGGCATAGTTTTTAAACCCGGCTTGGGGATTGGCTTAGATAGGTCTTTGGGTTATAGGGTCACCGTTTCAACCGCTAGGTCACCATGTCTATTGTTGAATCGGATAATTAATTTAAAAATTTTATAAGATATATACATATTTTGTATTTTTGTTATATAAATATACATAAAAGTGACAAAATTAAATGTTTGTATGTAAAATTTGTACATCAAAGTAAATATTTACAACATTGCATCTCATAATAAATATTTAACATATAAATATATATATATACATAATTTTTATTTTTAAAATTAAAAACATTTGTTAAAATAGAGGTCTGGTTAATCGGGTTGACCTGACCGGGTCAATGCTGGGTTGATTGGGTCCATTGTTACCTACCGAGACCGGTTCCGACTCCAAGTCGACTGGGTCTCGGGTAGATCCACTGGGCCGATCCGGGTTGAAAAACTGTGGTCGTAGGTAGTGACTGATCTAAAAATTTTATTCAGTGGGGCCCCATAAATGTTAAATAACGAACTTGTAATTTAAGTCGAAACACTCATTTAATATAAAAAGTGTGTGTACTTATATATATAAATATTATTTGTGTACCATCAAGTTGTTAAAAACTTAGAATTGGTATCACCCTCAATTTTTTTATTTTTTTTTTAAAAAATGACACTTCATGTATTTGTAATTTAAATTCAACATCTATAATTTATGGAAAATAAGTTTTTTGGTTGAAAGTTTGATTTAAATTGAACTTTTACAACACATTGCACATCATTTTTGTTGATGTGAGCTTATTAAATGACCATTTTTTTTTTTAAAAAAAAAAAAAATTATAAACATGTGGTTACACAAAATCATAAAGTAAAAAATCTACATTAAAAAATCTAACAATGCAACTAGTTTACTCGGTTTCATAAATCACTAAATTGACTTACAATCAAGAGACCGAAAGTGTAAATCATTGTAAATATATCTTCAAAAGTTATCTAAAATGTAAAATATAAGATTGTTAGGGTATTTTTTAGTATATATATATAATAATATTAACTTAAAATAAAATAGCATAGAAAATAAGTCTTAATTTTTTATATATTATAAATATTTTTTGTGTTTTTATCTATAATTTATTAGTATTTTATTTTTATATGTATATATATAATGATTTAAAAAAATAAAAAATTAGGGAGGCCCGTGACATAATTGATTTTGACTGCAAAAAAAATTAGGAAACATATAATATAAATGCATATAGTACATTTATAATTATTTATTTGAAAGTATTTTGGAAATTTACATGTGATACGGGAATCAATTTTTCCTAAAACAACAAGCTATATCTCCTTGTACCCCCCATCCTCTGCCAATATGGAAATTCGAGCTTTATTCAGAAACTTTACGACTTCAGCTACATCTCTAATTAAATAGGTAATATATTTGCTAACCAAAATATGACCAATTTCTCAAGTTTACACTAGTTGTTTTTGTGGGATTTGAAAAGTTTGTTAAACTTACTAATTACATGTTTATGTAACGGAAAAATTTCAATTTTGATTCGTTTACTTGTCTAAAGACATTTTTTTGGTACACTGACTTTTCCTTCATTAACAATAGTATCTTATGTTGCAATTTGTATTATTTTTGGGACATTACTCATCAAACACAGTATGTTATGTTACAATCTGTATCATTTTTAGGACATTAATCTCAATAAATAATGAACCATTTTCGAGATAATATCCTAACGTACAGTGATGCAAATTGTAACATAACGTACTATTATTTATGAGGGAAAAATTATTGTAACAAAAAAAGAACTTTAAACAAGTAAACAGAACAATTAAATTTGGGCCTTTATTTAACAATTATGGGTATGGTATTAGTAGGGAATGATATAATTAATTAAAAATGCTTTAATAAGGCACCATATAGGACTACTCTTTGTCTCGACTGTTCTTTGCTGGTTAAGGCCGGCTGATTTGTCGTTGAAGGGCTTTATGTGTGTTTTTTCTTCGTTGTCTTATGGTGTAGTAGGTTCGTGTTTTTGGTTTGGGCGCTTTGTCTGTGTGTCCATGTCATGTGTTCTTGGTTTGGGCAGTTGCCCCTGTACGCCCGAGTGTCAGCTTTATTATCATGTTGGGATCAGAAACTCTGGTATTATCCCGTTGGGATCTTTTGTAGTTTTCGTTGTGGTTTCTGTAGTTGACTAGTGTAGTGGCGAGTTTATCATTCTAGCTTTGCTAGCTTAGGATTTAGGCGGTCTTCGGATTGTCCTACCAATTTTAGGCCTTTGGTTGTACTATTCAGCTGTTGGCTGCTTTTTTTTTCGCACTTTGTGCGGTTTTAGTTATATATTACCTCTATCGTTTTGGCAAAAAAAAAAGGCAGCATATAATTTTCTTATTGGTTTTTAGGCGAATTATAATCTCTACGTATCCTCTTTATATCAAATTTTTGAATGCGTTGAGTTTAAGTGATAGACTCGTACGCCTCTAAGTTTACTTCACATAAGCTATTGTTTCGTATTGACACATGTACATGTTTAGTTTTGATTATTAAGTTTGAGAATTATCATAAAATATTTTACCTTTCATTTTTATTAAATTATCATATACTACTCTTATATTTTATTATTTAATTCATTTTATTAATTATTCTAAATATCTATTTATTTTATTTTTAAACCTTTATAATTTTTTATTTATATTTTATTTTTGTATATATAATATATATCTCAATAATCATATTTAAATGATCTTCAGTTTGATATCTATTTGCATCTCTGAAATAAAAAAAACAGTTTCATGTATCTTTGTAAATGAAACTAATTTTATCAAGAAGTCAATCTAAAAAATATCTAATAACAACATAAATTATTTTTTAAAAATAATAAAATCAAATTTATTAATATACCATACAATAATCATTTAATGTGTTTTTTTTCATAAATTTTGGATAAATATGAAAATTAAGAATTACATAAACCAAATTTTAAAAAATATTAATGTAAATTATTTCTTAGTTTAAATATATAAAGAACTAAATATTATTTGTGTTATTTAAAATAATTAAATGTACAGAAAAATCATAATTAAAAATAATAAAGTAATTTATATTCATATACTTAGAAAGTAATAAATCATGCGTATATTAATATTGTAAATTATTAAATATTATGTATTTAAAATACTTGAAAAATTATAAATCAGAGACACCGACTCTATAAATATAAATTATAGAATATAACCACAATACGATAAAACTTGTTTTGTTTTTCAAAAAAATCGATATTGGTTTAGGTGGATATCCATTTGTTAAGGTGCTCAATGAAGAAGAGGCAGTAATGCAAGTTACCCTCCATTGCTGAAGTTCTGTAAACTATAGACCAAGAACTTATAAAATAAATCAAATTCATTGAAAAATATCTCCTAATATACATACTGTGTGATTTTGTCTTTTTGAACTTTTGGACTAAAACCCCTACTAAGTTAGAGAGAGAGAGAGAGAGAGAGAGAGAGAGAGAGAGAGAGAGAGAGAGAGAGAGAGAGAGAAGGGAAGCCTGATTGCTATTTCAGTATGTAAACATAGGCCAAAAAAGTGCAATTCAAGAGGTTTATTATAGACTTAATTAGCTGCCAGTTATGTCATTAGTTAGAGTAAATGCTCTCTCAGACCAGCAACATTGCTTGTAATATACTGCATTTGCAGTGTTAGGGCAACTATTGACAGGTACAAGAAAGCAAGTGCCGATTCATCGAATTCTGTATCCACTTCTGAAGCTAATACCCAGGTAAGTGACTTTGAATCCTTATTTTTCTGTCTTTATGAATAAATTTGCACTTCAGAAGATATATTCTTACCTTACACCTTTATTAATTACTTGGTTTGATTAACAGTTCTACCAGCAAGAAGCCAACAAGCTGCGCAGGCAAATACGAGAGATACAGGCTTCCAACAGGCGAGCTCCCATTAACCTAATAATATTAATACAAAGTTGAGTTGATGGTCAGTTATTTATACGTATCTGAAATTAAACGACGACTTGGCAGACAAATACTGGGGGAGGGTGTCAGTAGTATGTCCCTCAAGGATCTCAGGGGCACAGAATCCAAAATTGAGAAAGCCATCGCCAGAATCCGTACCAAGAAAGTAAAAATATATGTTGTCAAGTGTTTTTTTATGATCGTACGTGTGAGTATATGTATATATATATGTATCTATGTATGTGATCTTCAATCTTCTTTTTTTTTCATGTCGATCGCAGAACGAGTTGTTGTATGCCGAGATAGAGCTCATGCAGAAGAGGGTAACTATATATATTTTAGGCCAACATTATTTTTTCCAAATATCTATGTCATGAATCTCATTAGGTATTAAAGTTTCTATGATGTTATGCTCGATTATTTACAATGTTAAGTTTAAATACGATGAATAATCAGGAGCTAGAGCTGCACAACGCCAACATGTTCCTCCGAGCAAAGGTCATCATCATCATAATCTGTTTAACTTTCTCCTTTCTCGTAACAATTGAACCAATTCAAGTCCGTACATACATTTTTTTCTTATTATTTGTATTGTTTTGATATGGTGCAGATAGCCGAGAGCGAAAGAGCAAAAGAGCTGCAAATGAACTTGATGCCATCAGGATCAGAGTACCAACAGCAGCCCACCATAACATCTTCACAGTCTTACGACGTTCGTAATTTCCTTCCAATGAATAATCTGATGGAAACCAGTCATCACTACTCTCCTGATGACGAAACTGCCCTTCAGCTCGTGTACGTTTATTTTCTCTCTTTCGTGTGCATTACCTCACATGTATAGTGAATTCCAAATAACAATACTTCAAGTTTAATTTTGCAGCTAATAGAAGGAGTTCTGCTTTGGATTTGGCACTCGAATTCGAGACTTGAGGTCTGATGTCTTGATGAGCAATCTGTACTTTCTTAATTAAGGCCTTGCAATATGTACTATAGACCCAATGTATATGTTGGGCTCATCAACTATGTTTTGTTCAATGTAAAAGCTAACTATGTCTCTGACTATTCACTTTGGTCCATGAATACTGAATCATTTGAATATGGTTGGTTTCAGTGTAGCTAAAATAGATTTTTAGTTTTTACCTATTAATTAAGTGCTGATTGTGCCTGTTATGCACACACCTAAAAAGATTTGGGGAATACTCAGGGATGGATTTAGAAATTTACACGAGTGGGGACTAATGCAAGTGTGAACATCCTGGCGCGGTTTGGGGTAGATCGATTCTTTTCTTCGCCGGTAGAACGCCGGAAACCTGCAAATAACTCTCACACCGGGGGTTGTGTCCGGTGAAGAGCCTCTGATGCTTAAGTCAGTATGTGTATGAGTATACCGAAATTGAGTAATGGTAAAATCATGTTAAGGAAGAAAGACTCACCCCTTTTATATAGGAGTGAGATACTTGACCTAAGGCTGCCCAGATTTGATGAGCTGGCTGCCCAAACTGCTTGTTCGTACTCTGACACACCGCGCGCATGTCAGAGGTGGCGCGGGACGTTGGGAGCTGTCAGAGGTGGTTGTCACTATCAACCAATAAGTTCTCGACACGTGTCCTCCTGCACATGGGATGAATATTCTCTTGAAATTCCGTTAGAGGCTCTTACACGCGCCTGTGACTAGGCCGATTTATGGAGTGCTAAGTCCGTTGAGTGGTCGACCTGTTGAGGTGGACTAAACTGCTCGATCATCTTCCTGGTCGAATGATGGATTGGTCGACTACTTGCCTGGTCGACTAGTTGGCCGGTCGATTTACCCGCCACTCGACTTGGTTTTTTCACGGCATGGCCTCTTCGACCGGTCCAGCAGACCGGTTTAGCCTTGTGGGTATTATATCCTATATCATCTAGTCCCCCCACTCTGGTCGAGTCTGGATGACTCGATCTAAGAGTGTCTTTGTGCTCCTCGCTTTCCTTGATGGCATGATGTCAGATATCGACCACTTAGTGAGTTTCCCGCCCATTCTTTCAATTAATTCTTCTTTAATTGCCAGCAATAAAGTTGTCTGTCACACGTCCTTTCTGTTGCGCCTGCTTTTCTGCCACGCATCGCACCTGTCAGCCACTTTAATTATTGCACCTCCTCGCATAACGCGCTCACTTTGAGCGCCGTGTGAATTAATGTTTTCCACCGTAAGATCTGGCATTTATCCAACGGCTCTCATCTTTCAACCCTTCAACTCTCCAAAGTATAAATTCAACACTTAGCGAATTTTCTGAGTTTTTCCACCTTTGCAAATTTTGAACTCTTTGTGCTCCGAAATTTCTCTCCAACCTTTGCTCTTCTTCGCGGCGATTCCTCTTGTACTCTTCAGGCCTTCTCAATCCCTTCATTTGCAACTATGAGTAAGTTGTTCTTCACTTGAATTTACGTTTCATGTGTCTTGCGCTTTTAAATTTTTTGAATTAGTTGGGTATCTCGAATTTTGCTGACTGGGTGTTCTGAATGTGTTGGGTGCCCATGTTTTCTTGTTAATCACTGTGAATTTTGCTCCTTTCTTCGAAAATCTCCCGAAATTCCTGCTCTTCCTCTTGAATTTTTTCAAAATCACCCCCTCGTAGAACCCTAGTTTTTGAAGTCTCACCTTTTTCGAAAGTTTTTCCCCTTTTTTGATTTCGTTTCTGTTTTGCTTTTTCCAGATTCTACACCTCCATCTCCTTCTTCGACCACTTCTTCCGGTTCGGTTCAAATACTGCTTCCGCACTTGAAGTTGTTCCTCTCTCCATCCTTCGCCCTGGTGATACCGTTCCCACCATCGTTTTTACGGCCCGTGTTGCTTCTGCTAATTTTGGGGATACCATGGATAACATCCCCCTCCGTTATCGTCGACCTGCCTTTGGCTCGTTATATGAGCCAGAGGAGGACAAGGTCACTTCTTCTCAACCTACTTTTCCTACATCTTCGACCATTCCTCCCTCTTCCTCTCAGGCTGTTCCCCCAAAGTCTTCGACCATTCCTCCTTCTCCTCCCCTACTTGATGCTCCGAACTCTCCTCCCAACAAACCTTCGACCAAAAACCCCTGCAAAACCTCCACAAAGCGCCCTTCTTCTATCTCTCTTTCCAACAGTTGGTACACCTCTGAGAAGATTGGCCACCCCAGCGGTTGCGCGTTCTATAGGTCTTCGCCCTCCGACAAATACGATCATCCCCCGAGGGACTGCTATACCTTATTCGAAATCCAATTCAAACTCGGCCTCCGCTTTCCTCTGTGCCCCGAGCAGCTCCAAATTTGCCAATGGTTCGGGCTTCCATTACACCAACTCCCTCCAAATGCCA
>CACSLK010011313.1:798977-809950 GCA_902706635.1 Striga hermonthica | reverse complement strand
TTTTTTTAAGAAAAAAATTGTGCGGGCGGGTCAGCCCGCCAAGCCTGCAGCCCGTGGCGGGGTGGGTCGGGCCTGCCTATAGAAGGCCAGCCTGAATGGCGGGCTGGCCCGCCCTATTTCGCCAAACGACGGGCTTTGGTGGGCTGGGGGCTGGCCGGTCCTGTCGGCCCGTTTTGACATGTCTAGCCACTAAGGTCGTAAAATAAATTCGATAAAATCTAAAATCAATTTAAAAAAGCCATCAACCTGCCACCGAGGTCCTCGAATAATCTCCATGAACTACTCCAAATGAACTTCCTCGTGTTGGTGTGTATATTGAAAGCTTGGCTTTAGAGAATGAGAATCATGTTTAATTAAACAAATCTATGTTCTATTATTTTGCACTTAGATAAAATATTTCATTAGCGGGTGAACAGAAGATCAATTTATCAGTGACTTGCGAAACAAGAACCTAGATGGAGATGAACAACCCATCGTGAATGGTTGTAGTATTAACCGTACAGTTGGTTTTGACTGATTAATTACACTAATATTGATGGACGGATCCGATACAACGGTTAATATAAAGTTTATAATAATTTGAAAAGGGAGCATGAGAAAGCTATACGAGAAATTAGGATTTACTTGTTTATTTATGAGGTCGGCCTTTAACAATGAGGTTGGAAGTTTAGTTACTTTTTGAGTCTAATTATGAGAATTTATTACAGATTCTAGAGAGTGAAAGTTGTAGTTGATGATTTCAACAAGTCATCATAAATGAAATGGGTGCCCTATTTATAGTGACCACAGCTTGACACTATTCAGACACTATTCTTCTGTTTTGTCGCACAGTAACTCTAGCGGGCAGGTCGGCATTTTCCTGACAGATATTAAATGCGATTTGAAGTTTTCTTAATCATTTCAGGTACTTAATGCACACATGAGGGACATTAAATGCTGACAGGCTTTTCTGCCGGGTTATGCACCATAGAGTGATAGACTAGGGTGGCTTGTCCCATCGGCAATCAATTGCTGCCAAGTGGAATTATTATATTGTTTTTGAGCCTTGTGTTTGCGCGGGAGCCGATCTCGGGGAATCTTTAGGTCGGACTTTGACATTTATCAATCCTCCTGTTCTCGGGAACCCGTTTCTCTGCTCGGCGTCCGCGTAGGTCGGCCTCACCACCGAGTGGGTAAGATGTTGACCTCGGTTGTTGGTGTCGTTTGTCATTCTGGTTGATCTAGCTTCACGATCAACTCAACATTTCTCATCTACTCGACCACTGGTTCGAGTTCTAAGGTCTTCTTCCTCCGGTTCCTAGCCCGAAGAATCGAGAATCCTAAGCCAGACCAACTCGGATATCAACATATAGGCCCCAAGATCGGACAAGAGGCCTCCAGCGTCCCTTCCGAGGTTGTCCTTGCAAGATTCGTTCCGGGTTTGTCTGGTCGTCTTTTCGCCCCTCGCTTGCGAGATCGGCATCTAGATTATCCTTGTACAAATTGGTTTGTTTCTGGTGCATTGATGACGTGAGCTGGAGAGACGCATATTTAATGCGGCGTGTCCGTTCCACTATTGTCGGTTGTCAAAAGTCGTATCTTTTCGGCGGTCGCCACGGGAGGGACACGTGGCTTGTCCCCGTCCGCACATTGCTAGGGTCATAATTGTTGGTGGCAGTTACGTCCTTTCAAATTTTTTAAATTCAAATTCCAGGAGACGTGGGCTTCGCTGATTGGTGGGGCTACCCTATAAATACAGAACTCTTGGGGATTTTTTCATCTTCACTTGTTGCGATTTTGTTCTACCGAGTTTTCAGAGCAATGGATATTTTCGAGAAAAATTCTAAGCTTTTCCGACGAGATCGTTTCCGATAATTCCACTTTTCCTGATTTTTATTTTTCCCATCCTTTTTCGGTTATGTCTTCTTCCTTGAAATCGACCACTGGTGCCGGCCCTTTCTGCGGGGATACCGGCTCTTCCGGCGATGTCGCGGCGGCCGGGCCCAGTAAACTGGTGGTTTACTCGCCGACGGCTCTTCCTACAATTCATTAGCAATTTAAAGAAGACGATGAAATTAACTAATATTAGACTTGGATTGAGTACTAACTGTATCGAGAATTGAATTCCTCTTATTTTGTTTTATTTTGCTATTTTATTATTTTTTCAGTAGCATTAATTAGCTTGGGAACTTAGAAAATCGATCCCTCTTCCACTTGAAATTCTATTTTTTTTAGTTTTATCTAAATAATACAAAATTGTCACAATTTAATTCTTTCGTAAAATCGGCTTGTACTTCCCATTACTACTAGTTAGTAGAGTTAGTTGAGAAAAAGTATATAAAATATAAATTTGGCACATCTTGATGTGTGGCCATGCAACAAGAACAAATATAGTATATCCAGTGGTGGATCCACTAAGGGATCAATGCGGGCCTAGGCTCACACTAAATTTTTTTTGTTAAAAAAACAAAGGTAAAAGGATAGTTAGGATTATGTATAAATTCACAAATTAATAGTTAATTTATCTAGTGTAGGAATATTTGGGAAGTCTCATTCCAAATTATAAAAGGACTTCTGTTTTTCCATCAGTAATTATTTTTTATTTATTTTTATTTTGAAATTAACACTATTTTTCATAATTTGGTCAGAATTGAATTTGGCATATAATTGTTTATTTACCTAATACGACTTGTACCAAGGAGAACAAAGCCAATTCTTTTTTTTTTGTGTGTTAATTCTATCTCGTAGATGGTTAATTTGATTCCAAAAACTTTTAGTTAGTTAATAATTTAAAAACGTTTTCATAAATATTTCTTGTTATCATCCGACCCGGTAATCCGAGATTACTTATCTAAACTTGTGTGTTAAAAGAGTCATCATTAACGGTAGACCCGAACCCCGCTTACTCCGGTTTATGTTGCGAAATCGGGTTTCGACCGACGTGAAGGAAAACCACTTTACTCCATGAAGACCGAGGTCACCACGAACCGAGATCACCACGAACCGAGGTCATCATCCCCAAAGCTGGTGACAAGGCATCTACACGCCATCTTCACACATCACGAGATCTTTCATCATTCAGCTGGGACCCACTCACATGGCTGCCCACCAAAAAGATACTTTACGAAAAAACCACCGTACACCTTGGGATACGGACACAAAAAGTTACTATAAATAGCATGTTCATATTCTTGTATAAGGATGGATCTCTGAACATTCGAAGATATATATACAAAAATCGCACCACCTTTCACCTCGGTTCACCTCGGACCGGGGCTATTGCGAGTGTTCTTTAATGCATGTTTTACGTTTAAACTATTCTAAAAATTCAAATAATCACCCACAAGTCCGTTGTTAATCACATAACAACAATTTGGCGCTAGAAGAAGGGCTTCATAAGTTACTTGAGGTTAATCTTCAATCCTTGGCTCCTCAGCCACATCAATTACAACAAACATGTCTCATTCAGATCATCGTGGTCACACCTCGTGAGACGGACACAGTCGTAGCGGTGCTCAATCTGCTAGGCGTCCAATGACAGTGCCCAACATGCCTGACTATACCACTCTGTTTCAGAATCCTGATTTTGCCCGCGGATTTGCCGCTTTGATGGCTCAAACTATCCCCGGGATGTCAACGACGACGCCGGGACAATCTATCATCCCTACAACCCCTGCAAACCCGTGAATTCCATCTACACGACGAGACGGTGGCGGAACCACTTCTCACGCCACGTCTCAGTCCCGTAGTCGAACGTCGCAGCCGCACCAAGAACGAGCAGCACTTTACGCTAAGGCAACACGCAGTCCCCCGGTGGTTCCACACGAAGAAACTGCTGAAAGTCAGTCAGGACAACCACGGCGCTCTCCACCACCCGCGCAATCTCGAGCTCATTCCCATCCGGAGCGAACGGATCTTTGTCCACAAATAAAAAGAAACCAGTCATCTCGTCAAGAATCCTCGGAGTTAGAAGTGTTACGACGAAGAATCGCCTAGTTGGAAAGTCGGCAGAGAGTGAAAGAAGATCCCCCTCGACGAGCCTCTACTTCGTCACAAGAGTATTTGGAAGTTGATTCCCCTTTAACACTCGAGCTCACCTCGGAGCCCGTACTGGGAAAAGTCAAAGTCCTTCAAATTGGATTGTACGACGGGACGTCGAATCCTGACTCCTACCCGGTCATTATACGTCCTGGATGAATCTCCATGGATCCTCGGACGCACTCCGGTGTTGGATGTTTTCCCTCACTCTGGGGCCCCGAGCTAAAAAATGGTACCACTCTTTACCTCCTCATTCTATTTAGAAATGGCAACAGTTGAGGTCGGGTTTCCGATCTCACTTCATAGGGGTTCAAGTTTGCTTGGTTCCAAAGGAATCTCTTGCCAATGTCACTCAAAAGGATGATGAAAGTGTCAAGGATTATATTGCTCGATTTAATGACCGAGTTCAAAACATTGAGCCATGTCATTCAGAAACCCTGCTCGTCATGGCAATCGCTGGGTTGAAACCGAATTCCATTTTTCGATGGACGTTGTGTCAGAATAAGCCAAATACCTTTCAAGAATTTTTTGCTCGAGCTCAACAGCATATTATCATCGAGGAAGCGATGTTGGTCCAGACTTTAATTTCAATCCGAAGTCATCTAAGTCGGGAACCAATGACAGGAAGAAAAACAAGTCCTACAGAAAACAGAAAAAAATCACAATTCTGAGGTTATCCCCGGGGAGATGCTAACGACCCCGAAGTCAGGGCGGCCCGGAAACAGTATGCGAGTGACGTAAAATTGGGTTACCAAACCGTTTATTCAGCTGGGGCTGCCACAATCTACGAAGAGATCAAAGGAAAGGGTATCCTACCCGAACCCAAACCACTTTGGATGCCTGAGGACAAGTTAGATAAATCCCAGTACTGCAACTATCATAAGTCACCAGGGCACAATACCGACGAATGCCTAAGCCTGTTAGCTGCTCTGCTATGCTTAATTGGTCATCTACAACTCTGGAAGTTCTATCGCAACTCCGATAATCAGAAACGAGGGTCAGGACGCCAAATCGAGCCATATGATGAAGATGAGGATGAAGACCGAGGTGCCATGCCGAAACGAATCCGAAAAGGAGAAAAGGAAGTATTTATGTTCACCTCGGAGGTGCTTAATGTTCACTCAACCGGGAATTCTCGAGGACTTAAGAGGAATCGATTGCCAAGCCCTTTGCGGATCACTGTCCACCGAGTAAACACCAATAATTCCTAGTGTGTAGCATCCCGTCATCAAATAAAAGCTTACGCTCGACAAGCTCACAATTCGAATAAACAAGCTTTCACCACCGATCTGCGTGATGTTCTCAACGCACGAAATTGCCCTATCACTTTCAACATGGAAGATGCAAACCACTTCGCACATCCTCACTCCGACGCTCTTGTTATTACCGTTCCGATATGCGGAATTCTGGTCCACCGTGTTATGGTTGATACCGGGGCCTACTCAAGTATTCTGATGCTGAAATCCTTTGATAAAATGGGTCTCGACCCTGCAGATATTCGACCATGCAACGACCAGATATAGGGGTTTAATGGGAGTATTTCACGACCGATTGGCGAGATCACCCTACCCGTCCGATTCGGTACGTCAGAACATGTTTCAAAACTTGTCATGGAAACCTTTAAAGTTATCGACATCAACAATGAATATAACACTATCATTGGGAGAATTGTCTTATATAAGTTCCGAGCTGCTGTTTCTATTTTTCATTACACACTCAAATTTCCAACCACTCGCGGGGAAGGAACGCATTACGGGGATCAAAGAGAAGCTCGGGAGATCATTACTTTCATACTATCCACCGGAGTCTAGTCCGCCACTTCGGTTGACGGAGGAACTTCTCAACCATCAACCACCTCGGACAACATGATTTCCGAGGAACCAAATCCTGAAATCGACGTCCCCATCACCTCGGACCCTTTAACTGAGGACCGAGGAAGACGGCCCGGGAAAGAACCAATCCAAGAAGAAGATGAATTGGATCCACGAACTCAATTCAAGGAAAAAATCCGAAGTGATCGAGCCAAACCCGGAGAAGAAGTGGAGTTAATCTACATCGACTAACCGACATATCAGAAGTCGTTGCGCATTGGGAGTCACCTTCAAGAATCCCTTCGATCTGAACTTGTGTCATTCCTCAAGAACAATTTTGATGTCTTTGCATGGAAACACGAGGATATGAAGGGAATTAACCCCGGTGTTGCTAGCCACAAGCTAAATCTCGACCGAATGGTTAAACCGGTCGTCCAAAAACGTAGGAAGTTGGGGCTAGACCGTCAAAAAGCTCTGGAAGAAGAGGTCAAAAAGCTTGTGGATAACAAGTTCGTCAAAGAAGCCAAATATCCAACCTGGGTATCGAATCCCGTCCTCGTGAAGAAAAGCAACAGTTTATGGGGATTGTGCATAGACTTTTCAGATTTAAATAAAGCATGCCCGAAAGACAGCTATCCACTTCCTCACATTGACTACATGGTCGATGTCACCTCGGGTCACGAGTTAATGAGTTGCATGGATGCTTACTCCGGTTACAACCAAATCCCTATGGATCCCGAAGACTTAGAACACACTTCATTCTATTCTGCCCGAGGTCTATACTGTTATACCATGATGCCTTTCGGATTAAAGAATGCTGGAGCCACATATCAGCGTCTCGTCAACAAGATGTTCGCCAATTTGATCAGTCATACCATGGAAGTATCTGTGGACGACATGCTCATGAAGTCGGTAAATGCTTCCGATCACTTAACACATCTTCGGGAAATGTTTAACATTCTTCGGTCATACTCCATGGTCTTGAATCCCAAAAAGTGCACCTTCGGAGTCGAGTCCGGAAAGTTCCTCGGTTATATAGTTTGTCAACGAGGGATTGAAGCCAATCCAGCCAAGATCAAAGCGATCCAAGATTTAACTCCTCCGACCTCGGTCAAGGGCGTTCAAGCTCTCACCGGCCGACTTGCTGCGCTAAATCGGTTTATCTCCAAGTCTACAGGTCGTTGTAAACCTTTTTTCGAGGCCATCAAGAAAGAAAAGCATTTCGAAATGACCAAAGAATGTCAGAGAGCACTTATAAGTATCAAAGAGACCCTCACATCTCCTCCGACGTTACAAAAGCCAAATCTGGAGGAAATGATGTTCTTGTACCTCGGAGTCAGTGATACAGCAGTTAGTGCCGTCTTAATACGCGAAGAAGGGATACTACAATCGCCTATCTATTATGTCAGCAAGGCCCTACATGACGCCGAACTTCGCTACCCTCCTATGGAGAAGTTGGCGTTTGCACTTGTCACGGCTGCTCGAAAACTACGACCTTATTTTCAAGAGCACTCCATCACCGTTCGCACTTCGTATCCATTACGAAAAATCTTGCACCGACCTGACACTTCGGGGCGAATGATAAAATAGGCCGTGTAACTCGGACAGTTCGACATCCACTATCAACCGAGGACTACAATCAAGGCACAAGTCTTGTCCAACTTCATCGCCGAATTCACACCGGCTATGGAGGTACGCAGCGACGACCAACCGTGGGTCCTCTACATCGATAGGTCCTCCACGGCAAACCGAGCGAGTGAATAGTCTTGGCCAACCCAGAAAACCGATTATTCTGTCATTCGGTTAAGTTTCTTTTTCCCGCTACCAACAACGAGGCTGAATACGAGGCTTTGTTATCTGGACTGAGTTTAGCCAAGTCCATGAACGTCGAGTACCTTAAAGTTTTCTCCGACTCGCAGCTCTTGGTTAATCAAATTAACGATTCATACGAGGTCAAGAAACCCCGCTTGATACCATACTTGTCTTTGACAAAACAGAAGTTGTCGAAATTCTCTGTTGACATCGAACACATCCCTCGGACTCTTAACGTACAGCAGATGCTCTGTCCCAATTGGCTTCGAGCACCGGGATGGAAAGTGTGGAGTATGTCCAAGTCGGTCAGCAAGAACAACCATCGACCCATCCTCCCAAAGTCTTGACTGTTGATCCTGCTACATCTAAAAAACCTCCGACTTAGATGGATCCTATCATTCAATACTTGGAAACCGGGGCCTTACCCCTGGATCCTAAAGAAGCTCGGGCACTTCGGATTCGAGCTGCTCGGTATACTCTGGACAACGGAACCTTGTTCAAAAGAGGATATTCGGTCCCGCTTCTAAAATGCCTGACTGAATCTGAATCCCGCTATGTTCTTGAAGAGGTACACGAAGGAATTTGTGGAAGTCACCCCGGCGCACAAGCCTTGTCATACAAGATCTTGAGACAAGGATATTACTGGCCAACTTTAAAAGCAGATGCTGCCGCATGGGTCCGCAAATTCCCAAAGTGCCAGCTTTTCACACCTAACATTCATCAATTCCTGAAGTGCTCAAGTCGGTCTACAGTTCGTGGCCTTTCGCTAAATGGGGGATCGACCTCATCGGTCCCCTGCCGACCGGAAAAGGCGGCGTCCGGTTTGCAATTGTTGCTGTTGATTACTTTACTAGATGGGCTGAAGCTGAACCACTGGCCACCATAACCAAAAAAAGGTTGTTGATTTCATATGGAAGTCAATCATCTGCCGCTTTGGAGTACCGAACTCTATCGTCACCGACAACGGTCGACAATTCAAGTGAAAGCGGCTTGAAACTCTTTGCGACGAATATGGCATCAAACACTTCTTTTCTTCTCCTTATCACCCACAATCAAACGGCCAGGTCGAAGCTGCTAACAAGCTCATTAAATACGATCTCAAAGTCCACCTTGATCCCGCAAAAGAGGCCTGGCCAGAAGAGCTGCCGCACGTCCTATGGGCATATCGTACAACCACAAGGACTTCAACTGGCGAAACTCCGTTTTCGCTAACATATGGCTCAGAAATCGTTGTCCCAGTCGAACTCAGTGAACCGACTTACCGAATTCAACATTTTACCGAGGAGTCCAACTCAGACAATATGAAAGCGAACTTAGATCTTCTCGTTGAACATCGTACTCGTGCCGAACTCAAAAATGCTGCTTATAAACAAAGGAGCGAGTGGTATATCAACTCTAAATTCAAGCCTCGCTCGTTCCGAGTTGGAGACCTAGTCCTTAATCGAATTATGAGACCTGACCCCGGTCCACTCAAACCGAAGTGGGAAAAACCTTTCCAAATCATTGAAGTCCTACCCCAGGAGCATACCGGATTGCACATCCTGATGGAACTCCTCATCAGTACCCCTAGAATGCCGTATTCCTGAAAAAGTTCTACCAGTGAACCCACCCAAAGTCAAACAGCTGGCTTTCCTTTTTGACGAACCCTCCTTTTGCTTCTATGAGGGAACGAAGTCACTCTTTTGATGTAATGAAGTTTCAAAGACTTTCACTTATAAATCCGAGCAACCACTCGGTACCGATGTAAACATTTTGACACTCGGTTTTACCAAATTTTGTACCAATGTAAACATTGTGACACTCGATCTCGCTGACGCCTCGTAATACATCCAAATCCCAAGTATGGTTTGGTTGGGCTAAAGCTCATCCACGTAACTTCAGCAAACATGATTTGACGGGTCCCGCTAACAACCGAATACATATCAAATAACTCGGTTGGGGCCACTTCATAATCGAACCATGACGAGGTTTGATGACTTTTTAACTCGAACGCAGCGTGTATAGCGACGAGTTTTTGCAAGTTCGTTTACAGCTTGCAAATCGGTTTATATTTCAAGACGAATTAATTATCAAGATCAAGTTGTGCTCGGAAATCATACACCTAGATTTATAACTTAAGGCATTGTGAACATATGCTATTACATTTAAATCGCTTTCTTCCAATTAAAATCGAGTAGAATTGCTGATCCTATTTGCTTTCCGAGCTCGTCACACTTGGTCTAAAAAATTGTTGAATTTGTACAGCAACATAAATAAAGCTGAAATAGTTCAAACATAATAATCCATATTATAAAGTCGGAAAACTTCCTATTACAAACTTCCTACTAAGGATGTCAACACTCTGACACCCCGACTACATACTTAAAAACAAACATAGAATATAAATGAAAAAATTTTCAAGCAGCATCATCTTTATCTTCTCCATCCCGGCCGACACCGCTCCCCTCACCAACTTCCATTTCAGATGTCTTCATTTGTTCCTGGATTCTCTCCAGCACGACGATTTCCTTTGCCCTCGCCGTAGCAACAATAGCAGCTTCGCTGACTGGAAGAAACTCATGGCGGGGATCCAAAGCATCCGCTGGCATCTCCTCTACAACCGGCATGACCTCGGTCTCAACGACCTCCTTGCCCGCTTGCTTAGCCTTCTCCGCAGCATAAGCCTCCATGTTCCGAAAACATTGTGGTCGTCCAGCCCGGAGGCGTGGACGTTGTCGACCACATGCCCACCCCTTGGAGTGTTCCGAAAACAAGCGACCTTCACCTACCCCTTGGTCGGGGTGTTCTCAAAATGAAGGACTTTGGTCTTCTCACTTGCCCACCCCAAGGGATGTTCCGAAAACATTATGGTCGTCCAGCCTGGAGGCGTGGACGTTGTCGACCACATGCCCACCCCTTGGAGTGTTTCTAAAACAAGCGATCTTCGCCCACTCCTTGGTCGGGGTGTTCCGAAAACGAAGGAATTTCCTCCCGCGTCGAGTGATGTCAAGCAGGGATTGCGTCCATGGTTACACGTGTATCCAACAAGAAATTCCAAAGAAATTGTATAAGTGATCGGCTTGTATTATAAGTATCGAATTTAGAATCCATGTAACCACATATAAAAATTGGCGAATCTTGTTTTGATCATTTCCAGGTGAATTGTTACTATGTCGTCAAATAGACCAAACCAAACTTGTAAATGACATGTTGTGAGAAGTTGATGTCAGATATGAACAGAATTCAGTAACATAGAAATCGATTATTTTGACAATCCTTGAACAAAATTCTCTTCGAAACTACATTAATCCAATTTGCTCGAGTATAAAAAGGAATCACAACAGTTCACACATA
>CACSLK010011313.1:749315-760529 GCA_902706635.1 Striga hermonthica | reverse complement strand
GGTTTCCACCTTTCCATCTGATCCCCTCTTTCTCTTGTAAACATACTTGCATCCAATGGGACGTATCCCATCGGGTGGTTCTACAAGATCCCAGACCTGATTGGTGTCCATAGACTCCATCTCAGCTTTCATTGCAACCTTCCACGAATATGCATCTCTATCTTGGAGTGCCTCGTCATAAGTTCTTGGGTCTGATTCTAGGTCTCCTGGAACAGAGTCCGATGACTCTCCAAGACCTATCCATCGGTCGGGTTGTGTAAAAACCCTCCCACTACGATGAGGTACCGTCTGTACTGGCACATTATCAGTGTTACGTGTTGCAGTACTATGTGATGTATCTACTTGCGCACTCGGTGGGGAACTATCGATATCTCTCCCTAACTCCTCTAGGACAAGTTTACTACTGGGCTTATGATCTATGATATAGTCTTCTTCCAAGAATCTAGTGTTCGTACTAACGAACACCTTCTGATCCTCAGGACTATAAAATAAACCACCTTTCGTTTCCTTGGAATAGCCGACAAACAGTCTCACTTCTGATTGTTTCTCCAACTTGCCAGCCTCCTGCACTAAGACATGTGCAGGGCAACCCCAAATTTGAATTTGTGAGAAACTAGGCTTGCGCCCTTTCTACAACTCATAAGGAGTACTGTCTACTGATTTTGAAAGAACAAAATTCAGAATCTAACATGCTGTCTCTAATGCAAATCCCCAAAACGAATCTGGTAACTTCGAATAAATCATCATCGACCTAACCATTTCCATAAGAGTTCTGTTTCTTCACTCTGCAACCCCGTTCTGCTGGGGCATGTCGAGTGCAGTCAGCTGGGATTCAATCCCTGCTTCTGATAGGTATGTCCTAAACTCTCCAAAGAGGTATTCGCCTCCTCGATCAGATCGAAGACACTTGATACTTTTACCTTGTTGTTTCTGCACAACAGTCCTATACTCCTTGAATTTCTCACAGCATTCGGACTTGCGGTGCAACAAGTAAATGTATCCATATCTAGAGTAATCATCAATAAAAGTGATGAAATACTCATAGCCTCCTCTAGCTTGGATCGACATAGGACCACACAAATCAGAATGAATCAATCCTAGCACTTCTTGGCTCCTTCGCCCCTTTGCCGAAAACGGCCTCTTGGTCATCTTACCTTCTAGACAGGACTCGCAAGTCTGGTAATGATCTTCTACTGGACCAAGATGCCCAGTAGATACCAACCTTTGAATCCTCTTAAGGTTAATGTGCCCAAGCCTAAGGTGCCAAAGATATGCTTGATTCATCAAAGACTCTTTTCTCTTATTAGTTTTAGTCGAGACATTATTCGATTCATTTTGTTGCATTGTGGGAGACTTTGGTTTCAGAACATATAAATTGCCAACTATTGAACCAGAACAAATCAAATGATTACCATAACGAATAACAACCGAGTTATTAAACAAAACTGAATAACGATTCAAAACGAGTTTAGAAACTGAAATTAAATTCTTCCTAAAACTTGGAACAAAAAGACAATTGTTCAAAACCAAAATACTAGCATCAAATACTAAAGTAACTACTCCCACTGCAACTGCTGCTACTTTCGTAGCATTGCCCATGTAGACTGTAATCTCTCCATCCCTAAGCCGCTTGGTTTCCTGGAACCCCTGCAAAGAATTACAAACATGATCAGTGGCTCCAGTATCTACACACCAGGTACTGGTAGATACAACCGCTAAACATGTTTCTACGATGAAAGTATGAGAGTTACCTTCTTTGCCCTTCTTGAGGAGAGGACAATCGACCTTCCAGTGCCCTGACTTATTGCATTTGTGGCATCTACCTTTCGGCTTCTTTGCCACAGCCTGTTGAGGCACTAACTGGGTGCTCTGTGCCTTTGCCTTTCCTGCAGCCTTCTTTTTATTCCTGCCCTTGTGAGGCCTGGAAGGTCCGGCTTGCTCGGCAACCATCACAACTGATTTCTGAGTGAACAAGGCCTCAGCCGACTGGAGTTCTGAGAACAGCTCTGAAAGAGCCATATGCATCTTGTGCATGTTATAGTTCAACCGGAACTGATCAAAACTCTTCGGCAGAGATTGGAGCATGATATCAACCTGGATTTACCCGTCAATAAAACCTCCAAGAACCTCTAGCTCATTCAGCTGCGCCATGACCTTGAGAGCATGTTCCCTTACGGGTGTACCCTCTGCCATGCGCGTGTTCATCAGAGCACTTAAAGCCTCTTGTCTTGCAGCCCTCGACTGATGCCCAAACAGTTCCTTGAGGTTCAGAAGCATATCTGCAGCAGTGGCCATTGACTGATGCTGATGTTGAAGGACATTTGACATAGAAGCCATAATATAACACTTCGCCATCTCATCAGCCTTCTTCCACCGAGCATACTCCTGTTTCTCCTCATCTGGGGCATTATCAGCCGGCACATCAGGACAAGCCTCAGTTAGCACATACTTATAGCTTTCAGCAGTCAGCACTATGTCTAAGTTCCTTTTCCAATCAATGTAATTAGGACCGGTAAGTTGATTTTCTTTTAGGATAACAGACAACAGATTGAACGACATGATGAATAAACCTGAGAATTACGAAAATATTTTACTGATTAAACACTTTGAATTTAACTGTTAATATTGACATCCTCAAAACAATACTAACTTAAATTCACCGACATCTTTAAACCTTTAGAATTTAGTATGATCTCGGGCAACTCTACTAATTCTTCGTTTCTTTCAAGAAGGGTTTTTCCAGAACCCATTAATTTCCATTAGTCAAAACCAATTTCATGACGAACGAAATTAATAGTCGGTCACCTTTTGGCCATGCAATAAAAATCAGGGACCCCTCGAGGGATTATGAAATGAATTGCATTCTAAGTGAATCCCACTCCTCGGTCTTAAGGTCGTCAAAATCGATTATACGTTCACCTCGGGGTGACCCGCACGCTCTCATTCGATTTCCTCTAACCGTCTAAATTTAGAAATTCGTTCTGATAATTATCCTTCAATTAATTTTCAAGTAATGTCTTCCTCGGGGAAGCCCACACTATCAACTAATTGATTTACCAACGAATTAGAAGTGGAGGCCTTAGGAATTTAAAAATTATCTTAACTTTAAATATCCTTCTCAACTTAGTATTTTAAATGAGGATTTTAAATATATATATATATATATATATATATATATATATATATATATGCAATTTTAAATAATTCTATGCACACAAGGCAACAATTATTCCCATGCATAAATAAACAAAAATAATTAATGCCATAAATAAATATCAACTATTATGGTCAATTAAATATTTATTCTCCTTGGATTAGGATTTCTGTCCTAAACCAACTGGAACTCGCACTGCAGTAGAATCCCGGTTGACTTGTACTGCAAGTTCTACAAAACTTCCACCAATAGAAGCTGCGGTCGCGCCGGCCAGCCTTGGATCCCGGCTCCGGTTTCTTCCTTGCTTTGTCGAGTCTCTTTGGATCTTTGTGAAGGCCCGGTCTCCAACGGTCGATCACAATTCGAAAAATATAATTTACAAAATTACATAAATCGATTCCTAGATCCAACGAGTGGATGTACATGCCTTCTACTAATTAATTAAACTATCCGGTCAACCCCCGGGCAATTAATACAAGCATTCATCAAAATTCCTCGACAATCCCGAGGCTTTAAAACAAATTTAAAACCATACAACCAACCATCAATTAAGCACAAGCACATAAAAGGGTGGCCATAATAGTGGATTAACTATTTCCTGCAAAACCAAGTTATGCATATAATCCAATATATATGGCTGCGCTTGAGCACACATAGACAATAATAGTAGGTTAATCCAGATCTTGTACATAACAGATTAACCTCAAGCGCTGATACCAATTGTTGGAACCCATGAGGATCTCGATATGCACAAATCACGGACAAACATTCAACATAAACCTATGCGTAGCGGATCTAAAGGTTTGATGTAGAAAACTTACTGCTTAAAATTTATGTAGATCTGGCTGGCCCGAACAGTTGACCGCAAATCAAATCTTCTCGGAATCGAACAAACTTGACCAATCCAGAAAGCTGAGGTCACGGCGAAGTCAACAGCGTTGACCGGTCGGAAAATGAAGCTTCCACGCACTCTCACGTGCGCGATTGAGTTCCAGCGGCTGCTCCCTTCCGGCGGCGCGTGCGCCGGCGACTGGCGGCGATCTCGACGGCGATCTCTTCGTCTCGTCGTCCTGGTCGTCGTGGTATGGTCACTTGCAGGTTTTGGTCTCCGGTTTGGATGTATGATAGATCTGATTGGAATCCCGTATATACCTTAAGATCTTCTATTGTATTCTCAAACAGCTATCTAGATCTTGTATTAGTGGAGCACATGAAATAGAACTACTCCTAGGAAGAGAGAGAGAGGTGGCGGACGATTTTTCTAACTTGTGGAATTCTTCTCTTCTTCCATGAGCCTAATGCTGTATATATAGAGCTACAGTAGGGACCCGAAGGAGAATAGGATAAGGGCTTCTAATATATTAATACTATGGGTGCAATCCCACAATTAATATATTAATAATATTAAAGTCCACCACAATAATATTATTGCACTCCCTTCACCTATCCCAAATTACATTTGGGACTCCTTATTATAATTATCCGATTTACCTCCCCATGTTTAAGATATAATGTCCATTAATTAATTCGATCACTAATAATCAAGAATTTATTAATATATTATATTACCGAAGCTAGCGCTCGCTCATAGCATTCATATTATGCCGGAATAAATCCACCTGCAGGGTTCATCATAATATTCCTTCATGAACTCACTTCGGGGACATCATTATACTAACGCACATGGTGACCGTAAATATCCTAATAGCACATCGAACACATAACGTCATTACCCAATTCATTAAGTATGTCGACCCGGCTTTGATCTCACCCAAAGAATCAAAGCAACAACAATTATGTGCACATGCCTATTTAATATCTTACGGGTTAAGAGCACGCAATAATTAACTGAGGCCTAGTTCGTTTACGACGATCAGTGTAAAACGAACATCCCTCTATGGGATCCTGTTCAATACATAAATGTACTAGTACAACAAATCGGTCAAGACAAACCGTACGGTTGACACTACAACCATTCCGATGGGTTGTTCAATTCCATCTAAGTTGTGAACCAATGATTCTTGTTTCGCAAGTAATTGATATAGTGATCTTCGGTACGCCCGATGACGACCCACTTATTTACATGCAAAACAACAGAACGTGGAACTTATTTAACCAAACATAATTCTCATTCATCAAGAAATAACAAGTGTAATATCCACTAAAGCAAAGCTTAAGTATATAACACCTACAGGTAGTGCATAGAGGTTGGCTTTGATGATATCGCCTTGCAGGTTGATGGGCACCTCTCGATAATATTCATGACATCTTAGCCGCTCTCCATTGGCAACCCTTACATCAAACGGTTCCACTTTCGTTGCCTTGAGCTCTAAGTCCTTAGGTATTCGGTCGCAAATGAAGTTATGCGATGAGCTAGTGTCGACTAGTACCTCGATTGGCCGTTCCTTGATCATGGCGGGCAATCGGATTGTTCTCGGTCCCTGTAGGCCTGCCATTGCATTAACCGAGATCTCCAAATCTTCGTTCACTTGCTGCGCCGGTTGTTCCTCATAGGCTTCTTCCTCATCCTCTTCGATGACGTCGATCAGAAAAAGTCGTTTGCATTGATGACCGGGGGTGAACCTTTCTTCGCATTTATAGCAGATACCCTTCTCATCTCCTCGAACGTGAGTTGTTTAACGCTCGGAGATGGCATTCGAAAGTTGTTCGGTGGTCGCAGGTTAGGCTGGACATTGCTCACGTTCGATGGTGCGTTGTCTATGATTGTGCGCTCGTTCAAGTGTTGGTCCGTGCGCCGTTGTTCCATGTTGCGCACACTCTCTCGCCCGATCCTCCGTGTGGCCATTAAGTGTTCATCCCTTCTTCGCGCAGATTCCATGGCCTCGCGCATGGTCTGTGGTTGGTCGAGCCTTACTTGTGCGGCTAGCTCGAACTTGAGGCCACCTATGAAAGTCCCAATGAGCGCAGAACTCGGCCAGTTGCGCACCCGACAGGCGAGCCGCCCGAACTCTTTCATGTAGTCCCGAAGACTCCTCGTCTGCTTGATGTGTGAGAGCGCCTCATCGTAGCTGTGATAGTCGGATGACCCAAATCGAGCAAGCAGCTCGCGCTCAAATTCTTCCCATGGGATGTGGAGCGGGTTGCCTTGGTAGATGCTCACAAGCCATTGCCACCATACGTTGGCCTCCCCATCAAGGTAGTAAGCAGCGTACCTTACACGGTCATGCCCATTGGTTTCATTAAGCTTGAAATATTGCACAGCTCGGTTGAGCCATGCGTCAGGATCTCTGCCGGTGAAGGTGGACAACGTGAGTCGTGGTTTGACGGGCTTCGGCCGGTCATAGTCGTTGGACGCCTGGGACCGCTGGTCAAAGTCGTCATCCCGTTCGAAGTCCGCTTGTCGTTGCTCCCGTTCCTCGCATCGTTGATCCTCGGGCCGCTCGCGGTTGGGATGCCGCTCGTGATTGTGATGCGCACGGTCTTGCTGCCGAGGGGTTTGTTGCTCCATGATACTGCGCGCCATCTCGTCAAAGCGGCGATTCATGATTTCCATCAGCTCTTGAACTGTGGCCTTGGTAGTGTCGAGCCCTTCGCTCATAGTACAGACCTGAGCATCGAGATTATCGATCTTGTCCTTCATCTCCTTGTTGGCAATGGCTTTCTTCTCTTACTTTCGCTCTTTACTTCGAGGACTCGTGATGACTTTTTTTTTTTTTTAAATATCTAACTCACGCACTCAAACAAAAAAAAAAAGATATATTTATATACATATAATCTAACTCACGCACACCACAAAAGCAAAACACACTAATAATTTTATTTTATTTTTTTTTTTTAACAAAAACTACTCACGGAAATTCAAAATCAAAACAAAACTAATAATATATATATATGATATATATATACTCACGCACACAAAATATATATATATAATAATATTTTTTTTAAATCAAACGAAAATAAAAAGAGAGAAAGAAAAAGAATGGGGAAGAAATAGACACACGATCTAAACCCTCTCAACGAGAGCACCAATGATGAAGATCGCGTGTCCCGACTGTCGATAAGCCACAAACCAGTGCCTTGAATCGCCGATAGTTTCCTAGAGGTTCACAAACCGCACCCCTCTAAACGAGTATAATTGCAATAGAATTTTGGTGAAAAAAACTAAAGCAAAGAGAGAATGAACAAAAGTTCTTGATTTCTATTAATTCTTGGATAATGAAAAATAACATAGGGAAGGGCCTTCATATAGGCACTAACTAGATCTAATCCTAATATAACTATAACTCTAATAAAGCAATAAAATATTAAGTAACCTAAACAATCTAGATCTTATAAAGCAATAAGGAAAGTAAATATCTAGTAGAATCCTAATAAACTAGAAGGTCTTGATCTCCAAGTTACTTGCACACCAAGCATAACTTGATGCCCAAGTAATTCACACGCCCCCAAACTCTCGGCTGACTTATTGCGCGACCGCCTCTCGCGTACGTGCGCACGTCCCACGGTGCCTAGTCCTTGAAGGATGCGGACTCACTGACGCCCGTCACCCCACGCGCGCGCTGATGTGCGTGCCGCCTGCTCGCACGCGCTGGTTGGCGCGTACCAACCGGTCGCCCATGCCACGCCTATTCCTTCGCTACCTAGGCCTCCACCCGCGTTACTCTCATTCGCGAGTGATGCGCGCCCTGTACGCCCGTTGCACTTCACCCCGCGCGTCCCACCAAATCCCACGCGTTGCCTGCCCGTCGAGCTCCCGCGTGCTGATGAAGACCGTGTGTCTCAATTGCCGACAAGCCGCTCCCGCGCCTTAAATCGCCGATATTGTGCTCGGAGGTTCGCACACTCGCGCCCCTTCGAACGATAATTTGCAATAGAACACTTAACGTAAACAAAAGCAAGAGATTTGAAAAATGTTATGTTTTTTTATTAAGAAGAATCAATATATCCAATTAACAAGGCACGCCTATTTATATGGCTCAAAATAAAGATCTAGTCTTAATCTACTTAGACTAGTATACTTACTCTAGGAAAGCAATAAAATATAAAGTATCCTAAACAAACTATAAAACAAGGAAATAAAATATTGACTAAGCTATCTAGAATTTTCTTGCTTGCGTCTCAATCCGTCCTGCCTCTCGTCCGTGTTGCCTAATCGCCCAAGGACTAGGGCTTCATGTTCCATTCCTGCGCACACGTCCAGCAACTCGCCTAATCCTTGCGCGCCTAGGCAAGTTCGCGCGTGTACCCCATCGTCTGCACATTCAACCCCTATCTCGTCCCCGACAGTGTCGCGCGCGTCATCTCCCGCGCGCGCGCGCCCGTCCACGTATTGCGCCTCGCCGGCACGATGACTTAGCCTCCTTCGCGCATGCCACACGCGACTTGCTGCGTTCTTAAGCCTTCTCGCCGTGTTCGCATCATTCCCGTCCCCTTCAAGTGCTTCCTTGTCCTCAAGGAAGAAGTCGGGGAACATCTCGCGCATCTCGTCCCAACTTTGCCACGTCGCCTCCTCACTCGGCAAGTCTTCCCATTCGACGAGCACCTCCCAAAAATATTTCCCAGCCTTTTTGACTTGCCGGTACTCCATCACACGGCTCGGCCGCACCATAACCTGCCTGTCCGATGCGACCGCGGGTAGTCGATCCTTCGCCGCGTGCGTCTCGCCGAGTCGTTGCTGGAGTTGTGAGACGTGTATAACAGGATGAATATGGGAATCGTCTGGCAACTCAAGTCGATAAACAACTTTCCCAACCTTGGCCAAAATTTTATAAGGCCCGTAATATCGAACTCCAAGCTTGGTCGCGGCCCTTTGCGCGGCCGTCCTTTGCCGAAACGGCCTCAACTTCAAGTACACCCAGTCTCCAGGCTCGAACGCCACGTCACGCCGCTTGCCATCATGGTATGCCTTCATCCTATTGATCGAGCCCTCCAACGTCCGCTTTAGCTCGCGCAACATCAAGTCGCGCTCGACCAACTCTCGATCGACCTCATCGTTCACGGCGCTCCCCATCGAGTAACTCACGATCGTATGCGGTTTGCGCCCGTACACCAACTCGAACGGCATCGTCTTAGTCGAGCTGTGGTAAGTGGTGTTAAACCAATACTCGGCCCAAGGTAAATAATCCTCCCATCAATTTGGAAACTGATGCACATAGCACCTAAGGTACTGCTCGAGTGTGCGATTGGTCACATCTGTCTGTCTGTCAGTTTGTGGGTGATAAGCCGACCTCATGCTTAGCTCAGTTCCCTGCAATTTAAAGAACTCCGACCAAAAACTACTCATAAATATCCGATCTCGGTCGGACACTATTGACCGCTGCTGGAACACACCGACGAGGCGGTCCTACCCACGGATCGATATCGGATACCAAACATGTACATACATGATTTCGAATAAACCTAAGCATGCTCCTAAAGGATGAACAGAGATATACCTTTCTTGAAGGCTTTGATTCGATCTGAGCAATCTTCTAGTCTGTGTCCCGACCACGTTTGAACGCTGGATGGACGACGATCCTCCAAACGGTTGAAAGGAGCGGATTGTCTTTTGTTCTTCTCTGAACCCCTCAGGTTTCCTTCTTCCTTCTCCCACATTGGTGTGGTGGCTGAAGACGTGAACTAATCTCTTAGGGTTTCAGAACGTGGGCTTATCCCTCCTTTTATAGAGTCCTTGGGCCAGACTAGGGATCTCTTAGAAGGTATAGGGTTTGGTCTCCCTACAGGCCCAAATTCTTATGTTCAGCCCAGAACACAATTTGGCCTGTAAATATTAGTTCATTCCACTAGAGAATTAATATTGCACTCCCGTCCTATCCCGAAATGAATCAGGGCTTCTATTAGACTCAATATAATTCCCCGTGTTTAAGATATCGCACGTCCATTAATTATTAAAGCTTCTGACTGCTTTAATTAATTAATATCTTTTATTCCTTAAGTAGTACCACTCAACCTTATTATCGTACGGATAAAATCCACCTGCAGGGTTTATACGATAATACTTATGAGTTCCTTAAGGGGACGTCATCAACCTGGATGTCCAGGACACGGTGCCCTAATGCCAATAAATAGATATCATGCAAATAATGTTGTTACCCAAGATACAGAGCATATTGAACCAATACTTGGCTCTCACCCATGGTAAATCAAAGTAACAAGCAAACATCCCACATATCTAAGTATCACAATTAGGGTTAAGAATTAGTAGAGTCACCGAGACCTAGATTCTTCATGATAGTCAGAACTGAAGAACACGTCTCAACTGTGATCCATTCAATGCGACGCAGCGCACTAGTATAAACCAATAGCCAAGACAAGCTATATCCAGTTTATACTACAACCTAAACCGATAGTCATGTCCATAACTATCTCAGTTGTGAATACCATTTATATCTTATAAGGGACCGACAATGTAATCTTCTGTGTGACTACTAACACACCACATTGTCTACAATATAAGATAATTGGACATTTAGCATACAAAACAATCATAAAGAATGCAACAATGTGAAAAAATTTATTTCAGTCAAATGGGAAATCGAATAAATACAATCCAAAAGCTCACATAAAAGTTTGTTTTACTGTATACCCCAACAATCTCCCACTTATACTAAAGCTGAACTTTTAGTATATATAAACACATGCCATAACAATTCTCCCACTTATACTCAAAGTCTAGCTGCAACACATCGTAAACCAAGACCCTCTATGTGTTTCTCAAAGACGTTGACAGTCAGAGTTTTCGTGAAAGGATCAGCTAGATTATCCAACGATGCTATCTTCGTCACAACCACATCTCCTCGTTTTACGATCTCTCGTATAAGGTGGTACTTTCTCTCGATGTGTTTACTGGCCTTATGTGCTCGGGGTTCTCTCGAGTTTGCGACTGCACCAGCGTTGTCACAATAAATTGTGATACACTTAGGCACACTCAAAGATACCCCTAAGTCCAGTAAGAAGCTCCTGAACCAAACAGCCTCCTTTGTTGCTTCTGAAGCAGCAACGTATTCGGCTTCCATGGTAGAATCTGCGATGCATTTCTGCCTCACACTCCTCCATGAGATCGCTCCGCCTCCCATCATAAACACATAACCCGAGGT
>CACSLK010011313.1:692419-703865 GCA_902706635.1 Striga hermonthica | reverse complement strand
AGTCCCCTGAAACCTTTGTTCTTCCGCTTTAATTTCCCCGAAGTCACCCCTCTTCGTAGAACCCTAGTTTTTCTCTTCTTAATTCCGTTTTTTGTTGTTTGAATTTCTCTTTCTTCTTTTTTCTTTTTCAGATCCTGTGCCTCCATCTCCTTCCTCGACCGCTTCCTCTGACTCAGTCCAGATACTACCTTCTGCTCTTGAGGTCGTTCCTCTCTCGATTCTTCGCCCCGGTGACACTGTCCCTACCCGTGTCTTCATAGCTCGTGTTGCCTCTTCCAACTCCGGCGACACTATGGATAATATCCCTCTCCGCCGTCGTCGACCTGCCTTTGATTCAATGGATGAGCCAGAGGAAGACGAAGCTATTTCTTCTCAGCCCACTTTCTCTGATCTTTTCTCTGACCATAATTGTGCGGCTAATATTTCCAAATATTATGTTCAACATTCTCTTAAGCGTACTATCATGCGTTGCCACTTTATTAGAAATTTGGTTGATGATGGTTTAATCGTTCATAAATATGTTCCAGCACATAACCTTGATGCTCAAAGATTTATTTCTCTAAGGAAATCCTTAGGGATATGCATTCTCTGATTGCTTGCATGCCATTATATTATATTGTATTTTATTGTATATTATTAGTATATATATTTATCACATTACTTGTAAGCATATAGGGTATATTGCATTAGGCATGCTATTGCAATTTGCATTCTCTTCACCACTAGATTCTTAATTGAAGTTCTGACTCTTCTGAAAACTTGAGCGATGTTGACTGTCTCAGACTGACTGAGTGTTCTTACTGGTCTGAGGAACGTATTTATTTTCAGTATTTTTGTTTTTGTCAAAAAGAGTTGCCTTCTCATAAATGATCTAGAGCGATAGCTAGCACATGGCTCGTTTCCCAATGCGGGATCGACTGTGAAAAGAGCGTCTTGGAAAAAAAATGTTGAGAAGGGCGTAAGCTAGTGACACACATTGCATATTATTATGTGATGTTCTTGTGCGGAGTTATAAGGTGGTCACCCTCATAAAAGCCGTAGTACTTTATTAAAAAAAAAATGTGGGATCCTTGCTTAAAATTGTGGTGCAAAGTAGTGGGGTTGACTTTCACTATTGCAGTGATTGTTACTAAGTGAAACGCACTTTGAATAATACGACATGTGTTCTTAAAAATTGAAGTTGTGGTTTGCACTACACTGTGTATATACATATATCCTCTTATCGTATGTTCCTTGGGATGTTTGTATCACAAAGTCGGTCTCTGATTGTTATCATCAAACTTGTTTAAGTTGATTAGGAAAAGATTTTATGGATCTAGTGAATTTTGTGTGCGATTTTTTTTTCATACTAGGCATATATTGCATAACATTTCCTTCTTTGATTGAATTACTTCGTCATTAAAAATTTATGAGGGAATTTATTTTTGGATGATAAAATCTTATTCTTCCTAATTTTGAATTAGTTGGACACATGTGTTAGTGTGTTAATGGGTTTGTGTGTTCAGTTTTGATGGGAATGTTCTTACTGCATAGTATCCAACCTTTCCTTAGATTTTTAAACCTTACCCATTACATCCTGATATTTTTCATTCATTCTGCCCTCACTATATATCTTCATTTTCGGAACCTGAGAACCCCATTTTTATTTGTCTTTCTCCATGAATTATTCGTATAACCATTTGTGTTCCTGCATCATTTTCTAATGTGCTTCTGAAACACTTTGGCTGATGGCAAAGGCCTGAAGAAGAGATGGACAACATATCAGCGATTAGAGATCAGTTCAAGCAACGTCTTTTGTCTTCGGTCATCTTTATTTTTCTCATTTGATGTTGTTACTCAGGGGGAGATCTGCCTTTGGCATTTCAGTCTAAAAAGGGGGAGAAATAGGCTGTTTTGATTTAGGTTCTGATAGCTTGACATGTTTTGATTGCACTGATCATAGTTCTCATAGATGTTTTGATAAGAATTGTTCTGATGTACTTACATTGCAGGTGTTTGAGTAGTTTACTTCCTGATGTTCAAACATAGATAATTGCTTTGCTGTTTTGAGTTTATTTTGTAGGTTATCTTTAAGAAACACGGTTTTCGAACTGAATGCTAAAGGGGGAGATTGTAAGAACATTGGTTTGGAATCATGTCTGACAAACCTAAGTGTTTTCTAGAAGATTTCTTGTTAAGCAAGCAAAATAAAGTAAAGGGAAGTTTTTCTATTTATTTACTTGTGATTTAATTAAGTTCCTAATATTTATTATTAATAATATATGGTATATATTTATTTTAGTATGTATTATGGAATCCTTATTCTTTAGGAGAGAATCCTTATTCTTTAGGAGAAGTATTACATAATATATATCCTATATATTTACTTACATGTATGTCACATGTCATAATTAGTTTCTCTTTCTTGTAGGACAAGGAATAAGTGATAAGGACTATAAAAGGATGATCTTTCCATACAAGAAGAGTTCTGGACGTTCATGAAGAGATCTAAGGAGGATTTGAAAAGATTCACCACAAGATCTTTGAAGATTTGGAAGATCGGCTATTTTTGGAAAGTCATGTTCTTACCCGATTCTGGAAACGCAAGATTCCATTTGAAGCTCAATTCTGAAGATCTCCAAATTACATGCACGATTTATACATCAAGGAAACTTACTTTACATGAAGGATTTCGTCCAAATCAGAAAGCAATCAATTGAGAAGGAAATTTACTCCTAAAAGGAAAGGAAGAACTTGGAGAAGACTCCACCCTAAGGAGTTGTATATATACCCTGCTTGAAGATCGAAGATAGGCTGCTGAAATAATTATCTTCCATTCAATATTCGAGCTTCAAGCCTTTTTAGTTTTATTTTGTTCACAGTTCAGTTCAAGGGTTCTTATGTATCTAAGAACTGAAGTTGTTTAGTTTGTTTTTCTTAATTTATTCAAACACTTTTTGTGATCGGTACTTAGGGATTAAGTACAGTTATTAGCTCGAGGGATTCGAGAGTTAGAAGTCCACGGGACGTGTCCGGAGAAGTAATTGATAGGATCGTGTGTAGTTGTGGCTAGACTAGAAGGGAGTTCGAGACGTGTAAGTCCAAACTATACAAGTGTGAACGGTTGGTCAATGAAAGAGCTATAAGGGGAAGTGGGACGCTTCCCTGAAGAATTTATACATCTTCAGTTTATTGCTTCCGCTATTTATGTTGTTTATCCACGTTCTTACATCGTTTTGCGCACTCGAGTTAAGAATATACGTTTCATGAACTATCTTATTTTGATTTGACTTATCTGGCTGAGTTGGGAAAAATATTGAATCTCGGTTCACGCTCAAACTGGTATTCCGAACTGATACGCTCGAATCGTCCAGACTATCCGGACTGATTCGACTAAACTGGACCGGTGGCTCGATCTGAGCCGGCCGGTTGCTCATCTGACTGGCTGCAACTCAGCTTAACCGTGGTCCAAGTACATACGCACAGACACGACATCAGCCGACGCATAACTTTTCTACTCAAACCTAGAGTTCATCCAGTCTGACCGGGAAAAGGCCGAACTAGGGTTCTCTACTAAACCGGCTATCTATCTCGGTTCAAGCCGAAACTCAAACTCTAAGTTGAACGTGATTTCTAGTGATTTTAGGCTCAACAACTGCAGCTAAATTCTCAACCAGATAATATCTATAATTTTCAATAAAAGCAGCCAAAGCCCCAAATTTTTAGGCATACCAAACAGTCTCCAAAAATTACGAAATTTCAAACATATCACATTTAGCATTTATAAGATTTTTTCATAAAGTTTCAACGCATTTCGAGGCCTTTAGCATTTTTATCAAAAACCGAGCATATCGACTACATACTAAACAAATCCGGTCAAAATAGTAAACGGGCACCAAAAATCACGAAACTACAATATACATATAGGCCAAGGTCAAAGCATAAAGTCTCAAGTTAACACTTATCACGTTCAACTCAAAATTACTATGACCGGTCAACTCATTTCAACCACTAGTTCGTCTATCAAACGGACACTAAAAAATAATCCGATTATACCTTAAGCCTCAAGTCAACGGGACAAATTTAATCATATTTATTATGGCATTTTATCACAGTTATCAAAAAATCCCGATACTTTCGCTTCAAGCTCAAATGTCCCGATTTAACCAACTTCGCTCAAATCAACAACTCACAACATCTTATATCGTTTTAAATATCAAGTCTAAGCCATTAAAGTCAGGTTTCAGCTATTATACCTTAAATCATTCGAAATCAAGTAGATCGAAAGTGGATCGGCTAGAGAAATGGGTCGAAGAAGCAAGATCGGGTCGGGTCTAGTGTAGAGGGTCATGGATCAGGCTAGTGGGCTGCTAAGCGAGCTGATTTTTGCGCGTTGGGCTCAGATATGAGGAGTTGGTCATGGTTAGGTGCTGGTAGGGTCGGAACTGGGTCTTCGAGGCTGCGTGCTTTTTCGGGCTAGAAGAACCTAGGTTCGCCGAAAAACAGAAATGGAGCTGCTGGCCGTGCTACAGGAACGCCAGGAAGCTGCTCGTGAATGCCTCACCGCTGGTTGAGGCCGAGGGGAGCTTGGAAACGCGCTGCTACAGTGACCCCGGAAAGCTGCAATGGTGGTGGCGCGTGGAGGTGCTGGTGTGCGTGGAAGGGTCGCGCTCGCCACTGTGTACGGACGGCGGAGTAGGGATGCGCGAACGGGGGTCGCCATGAAGGTGAAGGCGAGCTCGCCGGATCTGTAAGTTGGTGGTCGCGGCTTGGTCGGAGGACACACGGAGGTGAGCTGCTCGATCGCAGGCTTGCAGCTTCAGCTCGACGTGGCTTGTCGTGAACGACGAGCTGGACTGACTGCGACGGCGTGTGGCCGGGATGCCGGGAATGGTGGCTCGCCGGAGTTGCGAGCTCGAGTGGAGGAAGATGACGAGGCGCAGGTAGGGTTTCCGGGCTGAGTTGCGGGTTGCCGACGGGTAAAATTCACCGTGGGGAGGCTCGCCGGGAAGATCTCGCCGACGTTGTGGTGGTGGTCGACCGGATTTTCTGGTGTTTGGAGCTTGAAGCTTGGATATGGAGGTGTTGAAGGAATGAAGAATGAGAAGAAGAAAGTGAATAGTAGCTTTGACTAGGTTTTTGAGCTTTGACTAAGAGGATAAGGTTCTCATCTTTTTGTTGTTAAAATGAGCTAAAGGAGATGGAAGCATTCTATTTATGGACTAGTGAGCTAGGGTTTCTTGTGTGTTGGCCTTTTTATTGGGCTCGATATTTAAATCGACTCGGGCTCGAAAATAATTGCTACTTAGACCGAATAAATAGATGTAGGCTCGGTAAATAAAATACTACTCGACTCGATTAAATTGAACATTAACTTAGGAAATTAAATGATCGACTAAATTAATCGGACGTGGACTAATTAAATCAGTCGGTCGAATTAAATAAAAAAAATGGGCTCGAATTTGAAAAACGACAATAATGGGCCGAATTAAAAATTCTCGAATAGAAATTGGGCCTACTAGGGCTTAGCTCAGAAATTAAATACCGTTAAATGGACCAATAATAAAATATTGGGCTCGGTTAAATAGCTGGGCCAAAATAAAAATAATTGGGCTTGTTCGGGAATTAAATAAATTCTCGACTTTTCTAATACTCGATAAAAATAATTTATCGAGATATAGACTTAGGATTTTTATCTCGTTTAATTCGAACCTTCTCTCCATGACTTAGGCTTGAAATTTAATAAATTATGTGATTAATGCTAATAATTCTCTGAATAATTAATAATTTACTATTTCTGATAAATAAAGTCGAGCTAAATATATAATTTTGGGTCGGGGCTTACAATCTATCCTCCTTAAAATATTTATGTCCTCGACAATGCTAAACTTAAGTCTAAGTCCATCTCGACTATAAACTAGAAAGTGAAGAATAAAAAGTACAAAAGTACTAATCAGAACTGAAAATTTGGATATGTAGCTTGAATTTGGTTTTCTTCTTAGTAGTGATCTTGGCTTTGCCATGGCAACTCCAGCTTCAAGCCCCCAGGTAAATTCAGATTAGTGACTCTTATTTCAAGTCTCCATGATTTACCCGACTTTTGACTATTATACACCGTTAACCCAAGTTCGAGAACTGAGTGTTTCTATCTGAGTGTTTCTATCTGGATACTCCGGTCATCAACCGGTCTCACTGGTACTGGTTCGCCATGGCGGTTTGCCAAATTCAGTACGTGCCTTAGATGAAATCCAAGACAAAACTTGTAGAAACTATACTTAGGAATCTCAAAAGAAGCTCATCTATTCTCTTAGTTGTATCGCACTAGCTATGGCGACACTCCTTAACTTAGAGAGGCCTACTCATCGGCCCTCTGACTAGCGTACCCTCTGCCACAAGGTGTTCATAGGTACTACCTCACGTGATAACTCGGATCAACGTAATACTCATCTAAGTTTTTCCACGTGTTCCAGTTCGAGTACAACTCCTCAAACTCGAGGTGTGGAAAAATCGCTAAACATTTCTCGAAAATTTCAACGGCAAAGCCCAAAATCATTAGGCTTAGCTCACTATCTTGGCTATAAGCTGAAAATAGCTGGGGTAACTATGATGTAGTTTATTTGCAGCTGTGACCCTCAGGTCACCTTGCCGTACACACTGGTCTTAAGGTCTTTCTGTGGCTGGCCTGTATGCGACTTTCGTCGCTTCAGGGTTACATAAATCTTTGTGTGGCTCACTAATTTCTACTCCCATGTCTGTCCGTCTACTGTTGACTGAAAAACATTCTCTCGCTATCTTTTTCTTGTATGACAGGGATCCACAATCATGTCCGCAATAAAACGTATGATGTCATGTCTATCCTCTTCCATTAACTGCTTTAGTGGCAAATCGTTCTTCTAAACAGGTATGTCATTCAAAACGCAAGCCTTTAAGCATTCCGATCATCTTTCCTGATTATCCATCGATCTATAAAACCGATAAGAACAACTAACAACCGTGGTTCGACTCATCGTGACTCGGCTATTGACGAGGTGGCACATTGCGCGTGGTATGCCACATGCGGTTTACCCACTACCCGGGGCCACGGGCATGGAACACCAGCATGTTGTACCTGCGTGTGATGTACCTGTGGTGTCAGAGTCGCCTGCAATCACAAACACGGTCGCATCCACGTCTTACATTAGTAGCTTTATTGTACAACGACGTACGACTTTAAATGGTGCCACGGCCACAGACGCATGGGCGTTCTTAGGCCACAGCTAACAGAATCGGCGCGTTGACTAGTAGGTTGAACAGACGCACGGGCGTTGGGCAGAGCGCATGGGTGTGGCTCGGTCGGACTCGGTGCACGGGCACGCACTCGGCGGCTCCGTCCCAATGATAGGCGAAACTGGGACAAGAGCGCGGAACATCGGTATGCGCTCCAGATACGTGCTAATGCACGCCTGTTGTGATCGGATCTATCTACTTCTTGGTACCAATTGAGTGTCTTACTGCTTAAATGGGTAAACTTTACCCAAGGGTACTGAAATATTACTATTAAGGCTTCTATGTTCTCCCTTTCTTTTTACCAAGTTTGCTCTTCCTTACGCTGTCTCAGCTTAATACTGGAATACTATCCTCCGTTGCGAGAAAATCTACTTTGCTCACTTGGCGGCTATCCTAAGCTATCTTTATGCTTACTACTTGTTTGTTTCTTCTTAGTTTATTTCTCAAAGCCAAATTTAAGGCTAGTGATGTCGAAACACCACAAATACTTAGAGGTGATTTCATCACCTCAACTTTCACGTGCTTTTTGATCTTGAGGCATCGGGTCCCTCGACTTCTAGTGGAGGGTGTTCGAGCTCCAAGTCAATCTCAGAACTTTTTGTTTTCCCGCATGGGGTCAACAATTTTTTTCGGCTCTCGAAGGTGGGTATTTACTCTCCTCCTTGAGTCTACTTAGCTTTCGGTAACGGGTGCACATTATCTTTTCTTCATGAACCGCCGGGCGCACCATAAGGTGACGCTCTTTGTTCAACTATTCTCAACTCAGATTTGGGTATTCAGCTCTCGTAGCTTCTTGAAGTCTCATTGGTTTGGCGCTGCTAACACTGGTCCTTTTCTGGTACCTGGTCAATTGAATTCCACATGTCGGTCAGGTGGTCTTCCCGGTAACATTTTTGAAAATGCATTGACACGATTGCGAACAACGGTTAACTCTCCAAACGTTGTCAACGAAGTGTTCTATCTCTTCACGACCTCTAGAATTTTCCTATCGGCGTATCATCCATCTGCTCACAACTTCCAACTCGAGAGTTGTGGAATTTGGCACAGGTATGTGTAATTTTCTTCTAAGTCTTCGTCTTCCTAACTATCTTCATATTCCTGCACTGGGTTGGTTCTTCTTCTTGAATCATGGTGGTTGCAATCTCGCTCTCGACTTTTGTTGGACCTCCTGGTGGTTGCTACAGTCTGTCGTTTGTGCATTCTTATACTATTGGAATCTTTCTTGGGTGATGGATTCTTTTTGAGTCGATGAGTAAATCGCCGAGGTGTCAAATCATGATTTGATGTACGATCCTTGCTCTTGTTTCTGTTAAACCCGATCTTCTCCATCTTTGATTACTAGGGATTACCTCATACGGGAGTATGTCTACTATGGTTCAGCTTCAAGCCTCCATGGTTTTTCCCGGGCTTATAGCTTTTATTTCAAGCCTCCAGGACTTACCCGGACCTACGACTCTTATACACCGAAACCCTCGCTTCTTATACTTGCTTGAAGGGATATTGCCAGTTTTAAGTGAGGCAATCTCTAGATTAGAACTTAACTAAAGCGTACATAGTTCAGAAAATGAAAAGTCCATTGTCCTACCTATGTACTGATATCTATCGACTTATTATTTTTAACATTTTCAACACTGATTCGTCAAGAAATCTCGGGTGGTCTCTCTCTATCTCTTCATTTGTTGTCAAAGTGGCTCGTCGCACGATCTCTGTTATAACTGTGCATACGACGATCATGTTTGTCCATAATGTCTGTTATCTAACCTTCTAAAATGTTGTTTTATAGCTACAACTTGCTTTTCGTAGCCATGGTTGGCCACTGGAATCCGAATGTCGCTCCTCAGGCCGTTCTGAAAAATGGTTGCTTTCTTCTCCTCGGTGTCTACAAGGAGACGAACAAACGCGCTATTACGAGCGAAGCCGTGCTCGTATTCCTCTACCGAGCGGGCCCATTACTGATGGGCATTTAACTCTCGCTCCATTCTCTCGCGAAAGTGGCGCGGTAAAATTTGACTTCCAGAATCTACTTGAGCCACTCTCATGTCAGCTCATAATGTTTCTCCTTCCCCAAACGCCAGTAGTCGTTCCACCAATCTCCAGAATTGGTCTACGACTACGGCATGTTCCCGCTCTGCGGGTGGGTTCGGAGTTCTGCGAGGAGGCTTTCTGGATAGCCACTAACTATTGAACTAACATCGTATAGCCAATTAAAAAATAGTTATACTATACTTAGCGAATTTTTAACAAATTTCCGAAAACACCTAGCTTGACTAGAGTTCCGGTTTATACTTAACTCTTCTAAGTTCTGGCTAGAGTTCTGATATATTCTAGAGTTGGACTTAGCTTAACTTTCTAAAATTCTGTCTAGGGTTCTCATTCTCATCGGAGGATAGATCCTATGCCCCTAAGGTCTCTTTCTATATTCTCATGCACTTGCATAAATTTAAAACTTAGGTGACTTATCTCGGAGTCGGCGCGGCGTGAGCATATTGTGGTCATTCTTTTCTAACCTTTTTAAGTATACATAACCACTAAGTAGCTCTGATACCAACTGTAACACCCCGCCTACTTATTCTAGAAATAATAAAATCAGAGTAAAATTTTTGCTTTTTATTTTGAAAAACTCTTTAACTTTATTTTCGAAAATACTCATACTAACTCGCAGGATGCTACTAACTTAAACTCTTTCTTATGCAGACATAAATAAATACATGCAACCTAATCAAATCCGTTATAAAGGTACCACAGAGATAAAGACATTAAACATGCATAAGTCTGAAATATCTCATATTACATAATATGTCTGAATATGCGGAAGGTGTCATACTGAATGCACGCATACTAATAATAATACATATGAATGACATGTAAAGCATTACAAAAAGACTGCTAATGATCATGCCGCCACTGATGCTCACGCACCACGCGTTGCTCCGTCACTTGAAAAATGTAATGGGGGCGTGAGCAAAACCACTATGCTCCGCAAACACCAGTACTGAATTAAACAACATCATTAATAACAATAATATGACTTAAGCATATAGGTACTGAGCTGAACTGAAACTGATCTCGGCTTAAAGCCGCTCGGTACTAGGATGCTAATTCATGTGCACACCCCGATCGAATCATTAAGGCCCACTCAGCCTCCAGATCGGGACCACAGACGGATCATTAAGGCTCGCTCAGCCTCCTGCCTGGGCGATAAACTATTCCCACACATACCTCGGACATGGTACGGAAATTAAAGACAATGTATAACCAGTACGTGACCCACACCTGGTAATCTTCTACTGCTAGGCAATTGTTGGATGACTGGTAGTTGTCGGAGGCTCGACTCTCCTTAAGCTACATAAATATTTGAGCAAAATGTACTAAGTACTAAGCTCAAACTGAAAACTTTATTCTCATCATTATCTGATCTTACTAGGTTCTCTCGCTCGATTATAAAATCATTTATTCTGGATGTAGAGGATTTGAGCTATTATGGAAAGATTTGTTGACTTTGAGGCATTCTAGAGTTCTCTGAAATATTTCTAAGTCTGGTCTGCTTATCTGGTTTATCTGATCTAGCTTATCTGACTGACCTGATCTTATTTGAACTATCTTATTTTAATCTGACTTATCTGACTGAGTTCGGAAAAATACTGAATCTTGGTTCAACCTTCAACCAGTATTCCGAACTGAAACGCTCGAATCGTCCAGACTATCCGGACTGATTTGGCTGACTGGACCGACGACTCGATCTGTGTCGGACGGTTGCTCATTTAACTGGGTGCAACTGGGCTTAACCGTGGTCCGGGTACATACGCACAAACACAACATCAGCCGACGCAGAACTTTTCTACTCAAATCTAGAGTTCATCCGGTCTAACCGGGAAAAAGCCGAACTAGGGTTCTCTACTCAATCGGCTATCTATCTAGGTTCAAGCCGAAACTTAAAGTCTAAGTTCAAAGTGATTTCTAGTGATTTTAGGCCCAACAACTGCAACTAAATTCTCAACCGGATAATATCTATAATTTTCAATAAAAGCAGCCAAAGCCCCAAATTTTTAAGCATACCAAACAGTCTCCAAAAATTATGAAATTTCAAACATATCACATTTAGCATTTATAAGATTTTTCCATAAAGTTTCAACGCATTTCGAGGCCTTTAGCATTTTTATCAAAAACCGAGCATATCGACTACATTCTAAACAAATCCTGT
>CACSLK010011313.1:662991-680360 GCA_902706635.1 Striga hermonthica | reverse complement strand
ATAAAATTTTAAATTCCGCTGTAAACTCTGTTTCGTACAGTATATCGAACCCAACAAGACAAACACACGATCCTTCATCACGTATGCTCGTAGGCCACTACCGGTGGCGCTGCACTGCTACGTGCGGGCAGGCCTTACGATCGGCCCTTCACCGGCCGTCCGGCCACTTTCTTCGGCAACTATGATATGGCTGAACATAATATGACATGACATGACTAAAAACACAATAATTGCTCGGGAGTGTTCGGCTAGATTATGACATGGATTGGGAAGGGCTTATATAGCACCTCCGAGGGCAATATGGCTTTAAACATGGACTAATTGACATGATATCTATATGACCTTGCTAACATGAACATAAAACAATTAAAAGAAGGGCATTATCAATTTACCCCTCCGATCGCTCGATGAACTAACTAAAACTTGCGTGACTTGCTTGGTGGCTCAGTAGTGCGCGTGCCTTTCTTTGGCAATGGCTTGGTACAAGCTATTTTCTCTCAATATTTTCTATCTTTTTCTCTTGGTTTTTCTCCTCTCTTTGCTCTTGGTTTTCTCTTTTCTTTTCCTTAGTAAAGTTCGATTTGCATGGAAGAACAAACACATGGCCTTACTAATATTTATATATGAAAAATATGAAGATAAACTCATGGAAAATATGATTAAGTCTTGTGGAGCCACTTGCTAAAATCCTAGGCCATGGTGGCAAAAACTCACGCCTAGTCATGCCTTATGTGGCACATGAAAGCTTAGTCATCCCAAGGTCACACTAGCACATGCCATGTGGCTTAAGCACCTAGGTTACTCATGGGTGCAACTTGCATAACTTATTCCTTAGGCTAATATCTCACGACAACTTGATGGGCTAAAGCATGGATTATTTTTTTTTTTTTATAAACATCGCAGAGTGGAATGGGGGGTTGAGGATGCACCCCCGACCTGTGAATATAATAGCTCAGAGAGGGCTAATAAGTCAATGGTCTACATCAAAGTCGAAAATACATAGGGCAACATAAAAAAATAGAAAAATAAAAAGTACAAGGATCACAAAAATATCCGATGTTGATCTAAAATCAAATACTTATAAAAGGTCGTCCTGGTCAGAGTGACCTGGCATGGGGTCCAAAACGTCAAATCTAATCAGGGGCAGGTGGTGGCCGCCGACCAAATCTGAAGGATGGGTACTCTAGCTGGTCCATCTGAATGAGCGTCCGAAGTCAGAGGGGAATGTCCTCAGGAAGAAGGATGCGTCTCTGGGGTATAGATGCCCCCGTTCTAGCAAGAAAATTAGCGGGCCGATTCCCCTCCCGGAATATGTGTGAGACTGTTGGTGTTATATACTTAAGCTTTGCTTTAGTGGATATTACACTTGTTATTTCTTGATGGATGAGAATTATAATTGGCTAAATAAGTTCCACGTTCTGTTGTTTTGCATGTAGATAAGTGGGTCGTCATCGGGCGTACCGAAGATCACTATATCAGTTACTTGTGAAACAAGAATCATTGGTTCACAACCTAGATGGAATTGAACAACCCATCGGAACGGTTGTAGTGTCAACCGTATGATTTGTCAACCGTACGGTTTATCATATTTATTTATGACATTAATTATTTATTTGTTTATTCATGCATGGAATTAATTGTTGCCTTGTGTGCATAGGGTTATTTAGAATTGCATGAATATATTAAAAATCCTCATTTAAATACTAAGTTGAGAAGGATATTTATAGTTAAGATAATTTTAAATTCCTAAGGCCTCCATTTCTAATTCGTTGGTGAATCAATTAATTGATAGTGTGGTCTTCCCCGAGAATCACATTACTTGAAATTAATTGAAGGATAATTATCAGAATGAATTTCTAAATTTAGACGGTTAGAGGAAATCGAATGAGAGCGTACGGGTCACCCCGAGGTGAACGTATAATCGATTTTGACGACCTTAGGACCGAGAAATGGGATTCACTTAGAATGCGATTCATTTCATAACCCCCCGAGGGGTCCCTGATTTTTTTTGCATGGCCAAACGGTGACCGATTATTAATTTCGTTCGTCATGAAATTGGTTTTGACTAATAGAAGTGGGTTCTGGAAAAACCCTTCTTTAAAGAAACGAAGAATTAGTAGAGTTGCTCGAGCATCATACTTGATATAGCCATACTGCCGCATAACGGTTAAATAACCATCGCGGTTCACAAATTACCAAGTTGACTTACACAAAGTCGACTCTGTCCACAGACTACGGTATCTCAGATCAAGGATCCATGCATCTCTCCCAGTCGACTTCCACGTGTCGACTACCAAAAACGGATTTCCTCTTGGAAAATAGTTAAACATGTGAAGATCCATTGGCAATCGAATATGACTCAGTCGACTCGACTCGATTGAATCAAGTCGACTGAAAAAGGTGGGAAGCCCATAAATCCCGACAGCTCTAGTACGTTTCAGCATATCGAAGGGACAACTAAGGATAAGGAAGGATCTAGAAGCTGACTAGGAAATGGACGGAATACGAACCGACCAGGGTAGTTTGGACATTTCCAGTAAGTCGGCCGGGGCATTTTGGGGTCTTCAGGTGAGTGTCCCATTTCTATATAAAGGAGCTGAGGTAACTCCAAAACCCTAACTCCCATTCATTCCATATTCCTCCCATTGATGCTGCTGCTCTGAGAGCAGCTCCCTTCATCTTTCTCATATACTGACTTGAGCGTCGGAGGCTCTACGCCGGAAACCCCTCCGGCGTTGAGTTCTTGCAGGTGTTCTTGCGGCTCAGCAACGGTTCGAACGCCATCACATCAGATCTAAGCTCATTCGCACCGGTTCAGCCAAGATCCGGACATTTTTCCATTGGACCGTTCCAGATCTGAGAAGAGACCCATCATTTTGGCGCCGTCTGTGGGGAGTTGTCGAAGGAAGTAAGAGCTTTACACCTAGTTTGGATCTGTTACCGATGGCCGACAGGGAAGGACCGCAGAAAAATTTGAACGAAGATTTCAGGGCGGCGTGGACTGACAAACGACCCCCGCCGATTCCCAACCTTAGACCGCCACTACCAGTGTTCGGTTTCCCACCATTTGGGGCACACGCGCCGCCAGGAGGGCATACGGGGGAAGAAACGCCCATCACCCCACCAGGAGTCAAGATCCCAGTGCTCACTCAAGGGGAGACTAGTCTCGTGAGGAGCACGAGCGGAGAAGTCGACGGTCGTGATTCAATCGAGACACTCCTAAGTCTGGGAAAGCAGCCCGGACCGCCCGAGCCAGGACAGAGGCCGCCGCCCCAAGGCGAGGAGCAAATGTTGACCATAACACGGGGCGAGATGCAGAGGATGATTGCCAAAGCTGTGGCTGCCCAAATCAAACAAACACCAGTCGAACAACCCAGGGTGGAGCAACCCCGAATCGAGCAAGCTAGGATCGAACAACCTCATAACAAGCAGCAACCTCCTGAACGCGAACAACAAGCACAATCGCATGAGAGGCAGAACAGGAGGGTAGACGAGGAGGAGTCCTCTGTCAGAACAGTCAATCCACAAGCCAGAAACGACACGCTGGAGCAGCTGTTAGCGCAGGTCCGAGACTTGCAGGCTCGGGTCGAAGGCAGGAAGACGGGAAGCTCGAGGGGACACCCTTTTTCACAACATATTCTAGATGCCGACTTGCCTCAAGGGTTCAGGGAGCTTAATATCTGGTATGACGGGTCGACTGATCCCTCCCGACATCTTAGAAGTTTCGAAAACATGGCAGTATTGCACCGATATAACGACCCCGTTCAGTGTCGAGCATTCCTGACGACCCTGCGAGGGCCCGCGCAGGATTGGTTTCATCAATTACCCCCGGGGGCCGTCAGGGATTTCGATGGATTTAGCTCGAATTTCCTAAACCAATTCGCAAGTGTGAAAGCCCAAGAAAAGTCGTACCTTACTTTGATAGGTATGCAGCAGAAGGAAAGGAGAATCATTGAGGGACTACGTGGCGAGATACACAAGGGCATATGTCGACGTCCCCTCGGCCACTGAGGAGATCAAGTCGGGAGGACTCACTCGAGGGCTACTCCCGGGATTGTGCAGAAATTCCCTAGCGAAACGGCCCGGGAGGACGTTCGATGAGGTATTAGGAAGGTGCGCCAAATACATGAATGTCGAGGAAGCCGAAGCTGACTTTCTGCAAGCGGCTAATCAAAAATTGAGCCTCGGGACGAGAAGAAGGACAAAAAGCTTGTCGCGACAACTTAAAGGAAAGGATCCCCAAGAGCCGAAAGAGAGGGGCGACCAAGGGGGTGGAGGACAGCCCAATATACTCCTCTGTCGGCCTCGCGTGCAAGGATACTGGAGGTTATGGAGAGAGAGATCCGTGACAACGTTGTCAGGTGGCCACAAACGAGAAAGGACGGGCCGACAAAACCTAAAAGTAACCTGTATTGTCGATTTCACAAAGTCTACGGCCATAACACCGATGAATGTCGGCACTTGAAAAATGAAATTGAGAGACTAATCAAAGCAGGCCATCTGAAGGAGTTCGTTTATAAAGATCGAGAACGACCCAGTCGACGCAGGGAGAGGAGCAAAAGCCCTCACAAGAGGGCGAGAACGCCCGATAAGGAAGAGCTTCCCCAAAAAAGAGGAGTAATTCATATGATATTCGGAGGGCCGACTGATGGCGATTCTAACCGGGCTAGAAAAGCATATGCTCGAAGGCATCATGGAAAAACCGAAGTGCAGCAGGTCGAAGAGGATGGTCCAGTGATGAATTTTGGACCAGCAGACGTGGGAGCGGTTGAGAGACCTCATAACGATGCCTTGATGATCACAGCCCAGATATCGGGCTATGAAGTCCAGAGAATCATTGTCGACACAGGGAGCTCAGTGAATGTGATTTTTTTTCGATTGCCTTAAAAGGATGGAACTCGACATTGAGCTCTCACCTCTCCACACTTCGCTTTTTGGATTTAATGGCTCGAAATTCGCCCCCTGGGGGAAACCACTCTTGTTGTCGTCCTAGGGGAAGGCGACTTAAGGAAGGTGAAAATGGTGCGATTTGTCGTAGTCGACGTCGAGTCGGCTTATAATGTGATTCTGGGAAGGCCGGCGCTCAACGCATTCCAAGCAGTGGTGTCGACCTATCACATGAAGTTAAAGTTCCCTGTTGGAGATAAGGTCGGAGAGGCCCGAGGCGACCAGAGATTGTCAAGAACCTGTTATCAGATCGCAGTAAGGACGAACCAACGAACGGAGGTGAAGGAAGGAAAAAAGTCGGTGTCAAATGAAAAAAGACGAAGGGAATGTGATCTTGAGACACATGGGGAATTAATGGAAATTCAGATCGGAGAGAGAGAGGAGCAAATCACGAAAATAGGGCGAGAACTGGAAGAAGCGTTACGTCGACAATTGGTGGGTCTGTTGAAAGAGTTCAGGGATATATTCGCTTTCTCCCCTGAAGAGCTGACAGGAATCGATCCCGATGTCATGGAGCAAAGGCTTAATGTCGACCCCTTGAAAAAACCCGTGAAGCAGCGGCTTAGACACCATGGCGCAGAAATCGACAAAGCCATAGAAGTCGAGGTGGACAAATTGTTGAAAGCCAATATATTAAAGAAATTCAATTCCCAGAATTGATATCGAACACGGTGATGGTAAGAAAAGCGCTAAACAAGTGGCGTATTTGTACTGACTTCCGTGATTTAAATCTAGCTTGCCCGAAGGACCACTACCCCCTGCAGAGAATCGACCAGCTGGTCGACTCTACTGCTGGTTGTCAATTGCTAAGCATGATGGACGCATCCCAGGGGTACCACCAAATTCCTTTGGCGCCTGAGGATCAAAGCAAGGTTAGCTTCGTGACGAGCAAAGGGACGTATTGTTATGTCGTTATGCCTTTCGGACTCAAGAACGCAGGGGCAACATACCAAAGGTTGATGGATCGAATGTTCAAATCACAGATCGGGCGAAATATGGAAGTTTACGTGGACGATATCTTGGTGAAAAGTAGGTCCTTGATCTCGCATGTGGAGGACTTAAGGGAAGCGTTTGCGATACTAAGAACGTTTGAGATGAAGCTGAATCCGAGTAAATGTGCCTTCGGAGTGAAAGCAGGACGATCCCTGGGCTATATTGTAACAGAAAGAGGCATTGAAGTGAATAAGGATAAAGTGCAAGCCATACTCGACATGACCCCACAAAAGAATATTAGAGAAGTACAAGTCCTGACAGGTCGAATTGCAGGCCTAAGTCGATTCATAGCCCGGGCGGCGGAAAGGAGCTTCCCTTTCTTCAAGTTACTCAAGAAAAAAGCTTTCCAGTGGGGTGACGAGGCTCAGATGGCGTTTGAAAAACTGAAGGAGTTTTTGAGCGAGCTACCATTGTTGACAAAGCCAGAGCCAGGCGATGAGTTGGTACTCTATATCTCGGTGGGGATCTTTTCTTTGAGTTCGGTGTTACTGCGAGAGGCTGAAGGGGCTCAACAGCCGATCTATTATACAAGTCGAGTGCTCCAGGGCGCAGAAACAAGGTATTCTGAGGTCGAGAAAGCCGCACTAACGCTGGTGCTCACAGCCAGAAAATTGAGGCCGTATTTCCTGAACCATGTGATCATAGTAAGGACAAATTTCCAGCTCGGTGAGACATTGGGCCGACCTACCGTGTCAGGTCGACTCGTAAAATGGCGGTCGAACTCAGCGAATTTTTCATCAAATATGAACCCCGACGGGCTATAAAGGCCCAAGCTTTAGCCGACTTTATCCAAGAAGGGACCAAAGCAAAAAGCAAGAAATGGATGATGCACGTCGACGGGTCCTCTTCAGCCAGGGGGTCTGGTATTGGAGTCGTCCTAGTATCCCCCGAAGGTGAGCAACTCGACTTCGCCATCAGAATGGGATTTAAAGCCTCGAATAACGAAGCAGAATATGAAGCCTTGATCAAGGGGATTCAACTGGCGATCGGAGGCGGGGCGACGGAGATCGTGGCACATTTTGACTCACAGCTTGTCGTGGGGCAAGTGTTGGGGAACTGCGAAATTAAGGAGGATCGAATGTTGAAATATGTCGAAGAGATCCAAAGCTTGGTACAAAATTTGGAAAAATTTGAACTAACGCAAGTACCTCGAGAAGAAAACAAGCGAGCCGATTGGCTCGCAAGGATGGCAAGTTCAAATGAAGGAAGGATGGGAAATCAAATCACTACCCTGCATTTGGAAGGAAGCGCTCTGAAAGAAACAATGGAGGACAAAGAGAAGCAAGATTGGAGAAAGGCAATTCGTGAACTGTTACAAGGTCGAGTGCAGGAAGGAGACAAACAGGAGGTAGAGAAAACAACCAGATATTTGAGAAAATACTTTGAAATCGAAGGGATCTTGTATAAGAAATCAATGATTGGGCCCCACCTGAGATGTGTCTCTGAGGAAGAAGGGGATCATGTCTTGAGAGAAATCCACGAAGGATGTTGTGGGTCGCATATAGGATCGCGAGCTCTAGCAGGCAAAGCTCTTCGAGCGGGCTATTACTGGCCTAGAATACGGAAAGCGACGGAACAGCTGGTGCAAGGATGTGATCGATGTCAGCGTCATGGTCAGATTCCCCATATTCCAGCCGAGGCAATGACGACCATCAACTGTCCAATCCCCTTCGCCCAATGGGGAATCGACTTGGTAGGACCACTGCCGATGGGAAAAGGTCAACGGAAGTTCATGGTAGTCGCTGTCGACTACTTCAGCAAATGGGTAGAGGCGGAACCTCTGTCCAAGATTACCGAAGACAAAATGATACAATTCTTGTTCAAAAATATTTGCTGTCGATTTGGGATACCAAAGGTCTTAATCTCAGATAACGGAACACAATTCCAGAGAAAGCGGATCCAAACATGGTGCCTTGACATGGGGATTAAGCAGCGTTTCGCTTCCGTCGCGCACCCGCAAGCAAACGGACAAGTCGAAGTAACAAATAGAACCATCCTAAAGGGATTAAAGAAGAGATTGGAGAAAGCATCTGGCGCTTGGGTCGATGAACTACCAAGCGTCTTATGGGCCTATAGGACGACCCCAAGGAGCTCGACAGGGCAATCACCTTTTCATATGGTGTATAGGATGGATGCTTTAGTGCCTATCGAGGTTGGTTTAGATTCGCACAGGTCAATGTTCTACGAAGAGGAAAGCAACGATAAATTAAGGGAAGAAGCCCTCGACATGATAGAGGAAGTACGCGAGGAGGCTTGGTTACGATCTGTAGAGTACAAACAAAAGATGCTATCAGCCTTTGATAAGAAAGTGCGAACCAGGCGATTTCAAGTAGGAGACCTCGTACTAAAGAGGGCCGATGCCCTGAAGCATGTCGGGAAGCTAGAAGCAAACTGGGAAGGGCCATACACAGTCACCAAGGTGCTCGAAAGAGGCGCATATGAACTCGAAGATATAGCTATACTGCCGCATAACGGTTAAATAACCATCGCGGTTCACAAATTACCAAGTCGACTTACACAAAGTCGACTCTGTCCACAGACTACGGTATCTCAGATCAAGGATCCAGGCATCTCTCCCAGTCGACTTCCACGTGTCGACTACCAAAAACGGATTTCCTCTTGGAAAATAGTTAAACATGTGAAGATCCATTGGCAATCGAATATGACTCAGTCGACTCGACTCGATTGAATCAAGTCGACTGAAAAAGGTGGGAAGCCCATAAATCTCGACAGCTCTAGTACGTTTCAGCATATCGAAGGGACAACTAAGGATAAGGAAGGATTTAGAAGCTGACTAGGAAATGGACGGAATGCGAACCGACCAGGGTAGTTTGGACATTTCCAGTAAGTCGGCCGGGGCATTTTGGGGTCTTCAGGTGAGTGTCCCATTTCTATATAAAGGAGTTGAGGTAACTCCAAAACCCTAACTCCCATTCATTCCATATTCCTCCCATTGCTGCTGCTGCTCTGAGAGCAGCTCCCTTCATCTTTCTCATATACTGACTTGAGTGTCGGAGGCTCTACGCCGGAAACCCCTCCGGCGTTGAGTTCTTGCAGGTGTTCTTGCGGCTCAGCAACAGTTCGAACGCCATCACATCAGATCTAAGCTCATTCGCACCTGTTCAGCCCAGATCCGGACATTTTTCCATTGGACCGTTCCAGATCTGAGAAGAGACCCATCAATACTAAATTCTCAAGGTTTAAGGATATCGGTGAATTTAAGTTAGTATTGCTTTGAGGATGTCAATATTAACAGTTAATTTCAAAATGTTTAATCAGTAAAATATTTTCGTAATTTTCAGGTTTATTCATCATGTCGTTCAATCCGTTGTCTGTTATCCTAAAAGAAAATCAACTCACCGGTCCTAATTACATTGATTGGAAAAGGAACTTAGACATAGTGCTGACTGCTGAAAGCTATAAGTATGTGCTAACTGAGGCTTGTCCTGATGTGCCGACTGATAATGCCCAGATGAGGAGAAACAGAAGTATGCTCGGTGGAAGAAGGCTGATGAGATGGCGAAGTGTTACATTCTGGCTTCTATGTCAAATGTCCTTCAACATCAGCATCAGTCAATGGCCACTGCTGCAGATATGCTTCTGAACCTCAAGGAACTGTTTGGGCATCAGTCGAGGGCTGCAAGACAAGAGGCTTTAAGTGCCCTGATGAACACGCGCATGGCAGAGGGTACACCCGTAAGGGAGCATGCTCTCAAGGTCATGGCGCAGCTGAATGAGCTAGAGGTTCTTGGAGGTTTTATTGACGGGGAAACTCAGGTCGATATCATGCTCCAATCTCTGCTGAAGAGTTTTGATCAGTTCCGGTTGAACTATAACATGCACAAGATGCATATGGCTCTTCCAGAACTGTTGTCAGAACTCCAGTCGGTTGATGCCTTGTTCACTCAGAAATCAGTTGTGATGGTTGCCGAGCAAGCCGGACCTTCCAGGCCTCAGAAGGGCAGGAAGAAGAAGAAGGCTGCAGGAAAGGCAAAGGCACAGAGCACTCAGTTAGTGCCTCAACAGGCTGTGGCAAAGAAGCCGAAAGGTAGATTCCACAAATGCAATAAGTCAGGGCACTGGATGGTCGATTGTCCTCTCCTCAAGAAGGGCAAAGAAGGTAACTCTCATACTTTTGTCGTAGAAACATGTTTAGCGGTTGTATCTACCAGTACCTGGTGTGTAGATACTGGAGCCACTGATCATGTCTGCAATTCTTTGCAGGGGTTCCAGGAAACCAGGCGGCTTAGGGATGGAGAGATTACAGTCTACATGGGAAATGCTACGAAAGTAGCAGCAGTTGCAGTGGGAGTAGTTACTTTAGTATTTGATGCTAGTATTTTGGTTTTGAACAATTGTCTTTTTGTTCCAAGTTTTAGGAAGAAATTAATTTCAGTTTCAAAACTCATTTTGAATGGTTATTCAGTTTCGTTTAATAACTCAGTTGTTATTCGTTATGGTAATCATTTTATTTGTTTTGGTTCAATGGTTGGCAATTTATATGTTCTGAAACCAAAGTCTCCCACACTGCAACAAAATGAATTGAATAATGTCTCGACTAAAACTAATAAGAGAAAAGAGTCTTCGATGAATCATGCATATCTTTGGCACCTTATTTATATGTTCTGAAACCAAAGTCTCCCACCGTATTTGCTCGTTTCTATTTTGGTAGATGCTTGAAAGCCATTGCCACCAAATGTTTGCTTCGCTGTCAAGGTAGTACGCGGCATACCGAACCTAGTCGGGTTGATGGATCTCGTTGATGTTGAAGTACTGCATCACTCGATTCAACCATGCGTCTGGATCCGTCCCATTGAAAGTAGACAGTACCAACCTCGGCTTCTCGATCCTCAATCTTTCCTGGTTTGTTGAAGCTTGCGAGCAGCGATCGAAATCTTCCTCCCTCTCCTCGAACTCGTGCCACTTGCGTTCATACTCCCTCGACCGTGCCCTTGCTCGTTCTCTTCCTCGTGGTGGTGGTGGAATAAAGCGCAACACTTATTCGATGCGGCGATTCATGGCTTCCATCATGCTTTGTTGTGAGTCATGGATTGAGCGCCCAAGGTAAGCCATGTGGTTAGTCATGCTCGTGTTTGTTGCTTCCAACCCTTCGCTCAAGCTCACCATCCTAGATTCATGGTCGCTGAGCTTCTCCTTGGTTTATTTGGCCATAGATCTTTTTTTTATTTTTTTTTTATGGTTGTACGCAACCCCTAAAACAAATCCTAATAACCTCTAAAACAAATCCTAATTCTATTCTAATAACTACTCCCACAAACACGCCCAAAATCAAACAATTTTTTTTTTTATTTTTTTTATTTTTTTTTTCACTTCTCTCACCAAAATCCCTCACTCAAATATTTTTTTTTCTTTTGGTTGCGCAACTCACACAAACAAAACAACTTTTTTTTACTCTCAATATTCTCACGGCAAAAAAAATAATTTTTTTTTTCCTAACTCTTACGCCACTCAACAAAATTAAAAGAAAGGCTTTTTTTTTAAAATAAAATTAAACAAAAAAAAAAAACAAAAATAAAAAAGAATGGGGAAGAAAAAGACACACGATCTAACACCTCTCAATGAAAGCACCAATGATGAAGATCGCGTGTTCCGGATGTACGTTGCCTCGAACTTGTGCGCGAGCGGCTCCTTCTCGACGACGGTGCGGACGACTTAGAGGATGATCTCCTTATCTTCTGGCGATAGGTGATACAAATCGGATGTGAATCCTTGCCAAACTCGAGCTTATGACAAAATATGCGGTGGAACGCCCTTTTCGACACAAGGATTTTGTTATAAAACCCTAAGAATTCTAAACACAAGAAGATGAAAAAAGTTCGGATTTTTATTAACATTCAAGATGCTTTAAAATAACAAGAGGAAGGGCCTTTATATAGGCACAAAATATGTCTAATCCTAATCTATGTAGGGAACTAATTAAGCAATAAAATATTAAGAGTCCTAAACAATCTAGATATTATAATGGAATAAGGAAACCAAATAGCTAGGGATCTAATGCCTTGGCTTGCACTCCAAGTAGTCTTGTCTTGCACTCTACTTCAAACTCCTAGCCGCCCATCCGTCGCCTTGGTCGAACCGCCCGCGCGTTGCCCTAGTCCTCGACGACTAGGGTCGCGCCTCCTACGCCCGCCTATCCTCTTGCCTCGAGGATTAAAGTATCACGCCATGTGTGCGCCATTCCTATTCCTTGAAGGATCATGCTTCGTTCCCACATCCACTTTGCCTATTCCTACTAAGAATATGCTCCCGGCTACGTTGCTTGATCTTTCGAGGATAACTCCTGTCACCGATCTTTCACGCGTATTCCGGCACTCAGCTGCCTTTTCTAGTCTTGTGGTGTCTAGGATTCGCACCTTGTCTATTCTTATGAGGATTAGGCTATTCATCCTTGTCATGCCTCTCCTTGCCCGTGCGCACGCGATCGCACCCTTCGCCCGCGTGACCATCTCGCACTTATCGCGCACGCCCCGCGCCCCAGCGCTGCCCTTGCTCTCACTCAGCGCCCCGCGCGTGTCGTTCTGTAACGCCCCACTTTTATTTGCCAAAATTTGGAATAAATTTTTCAAATTTATTTTCAAAACAATATATGAGGTGCTACTCATTTTCAAACAATAATCAATACTAATCACATCCTCAATATTCAGCAATAATCAATACTCATAATCGATATGAGAATCCCAATAATCAATCATAATCCAATAATAATTCAAGAGAAATAACATGTAACGCCCCACTTTTTAATTACCGAAATCCAGAATAAATTTTTCAAAATTTATTTCAAAACACATGGCGGCGCTACTCATATTCAAACATTTCCATCAATATCATAAATATAACTCCCAAACGGGTTTAGTAATCATGACAACACCCAACTGGGTTCATAAATAACATTGACTCCCAAAACTGGGTTTCTCAAACCACAAATACCAGGGAGTACACTCCCTATCAAAATTCAGTACTCAATTATAATTCATAAATACAAAAATAGTTCAAACAATTAAACAGCGGAAGTAATCAATAAAATGACCACCACTCGCCTCCCTCCGTCGTGCTCGCCATTACTAACCTGCATCCATGAAGCGCAGGTAGGGATGAGCACAATAGGAAATTTGAGGTGCTCACCACAATGCAATAATTAATATCTAAATTCATAAATAAGTAAAGAAGGTATGGTCGCAGTATGAACACAAATCAATAAATATCCCATCTCCTATCCCAGAGTCAACCCTCATGTGCACACCTATACCAATAGACCACTGAACTGATACACGTATCAAAATGCCCCTCGGGTCTTACAATCGATGCCTAGCCAACAGGAGTAAATCCACCCCGAATGCCTGGAACCTAGCCTTCGGACTTACATCGGAGATCACCAGCCAAGGCTCATGCCCTGACTGCCATACATAAATAAACAAGACTACCAGAAGGTACGTTCTATAGCTACGGGGATAATCGTTCGACGGCCGGTACAGCTCACATCGAAGGCTACATGGTTCACATGCATACTTTGATCATACCACAACTTAAACAGTAGTAGCAATAATAATAATTATGGCATAGCCAAATTTTCAAAACCCACCTGGTACCGGTTGATAAAGCAAATTATTCAGAAGGTCGTAGGTGGTTGAGACTCTTCTCCTCAGACACCTACATAAGTCAAGACGATCTCATAAGCAACTATCTCGACTCTTACACAGATAACGAGAATTATACCTAGTCGAATTACATCGACTAAGAAAATTCGTGGAAGTTGTGGAGTTGGAACATTAGGACGACTCCTAGACTCAACCAACCAATTAATAAATCACATAAAAGCAGGCGACAAATGTTTGACACAAAAACGGGGTCAACAGGTCAAAGACTTGCCAACAAAGCCAACCGGGGTCAAAACGGTTAAAAAGGCTAGTTCGAACTTTATAAGTATAGGGCTATAAGGAGTTATACTTGGATATTTCAATTCAAATTTTTACAGCATATAAAGGGCTGAAAAACAAACATTTTCACCAAAGGAAAACCATTAGACATGCACTTAACTATTTGAAATAATTTACTCAAAATCTGACCAAAATCAATTTAAATCATTTAAAATAGCTACAGTCCGAACCTTAACTTCAAATTTTTACAGCAGCCAGATATTCTAAAGGACAACAACATATTCAAAAATTAGTAATTTTGGACAAGGACTCGATTTAGATGAATTTATTACGAAACAGTCCAAAAACGGTTTTCAAGTTTTGACGAAGCTAAATACTACATAAAAATCTCAAACTTTTATCACAAGCAATACAACAGGAACTTGACCTTATATCCAACAATCAGAATTTTTTGAGCAATATACGATTTATAATGATTTTAGCAAAAACAGGCTGCAGTACGAATTTCAAAAATCCATAACTCACTTAATACACATCGAAACAACGCAAGGTCAAAGCCAGTGCGTCAAGGACATTCCTAAGTCCAATTACCCACAACACTTCCACGAAAAAATACAACGTAATCTCAGTTCGACAATTTTCCAAAGTGACGGCAATCACTTTTGTAATATCCCGTCAGATTAATAAAAATAAATCATGTTTTTAGTTCCGATATAATAATATTTTCGAGTATTATTTTCGGAATTAATTATTTTCAGTTGAGATTACTCGAAATTATTTTCGACGTCCCGTTTACGTTTGGAATAATTTTGGTAATTAAGTACTATGTTTAATTAATTAATTAAGCATTTAATTATGCTTAAGCAAGTATTAATCATGCTTAAGAAACTTAAAACCGTAGCAATTTTCCCAAATAATTGCAAATTGCCGTAGGCATTTTATGGAAAAGTCCAAGCATGAGGTGTTGGAAGTTTATGTTTTGTGTGGTGAATAAGCATTTGCTTAGCCCCTCTTAAGTACAAGTGTCATGTACTAAATACTCCAACGAGGCTCCACCTCTCTCTTTAAATTTTCGGTTCCTTATATATATAACGGTCATTAGGGAGGAATTTTGCCTCATCATCCCTACTATATATGTGTATTATAGAGATAGAGAGTTAGAGAAAATTGAGAGTTTTACCTAAGTTTAGTAGCTACCGCAAGAGCACGCGGGAAGTAACCACCGCACGCAAGCATCGTAGCGCGGAGGCCTAGTAGTACACGCACGGAAGGCCGATTATTCCGAACAGTTGGTGCGTTCAGTTAGGGGTTCGAAGAGGTAGCCTCAGTTTATTATATTTTCAAGATAGTAAGATCAATTTTATTCAAGTCATGTTCATGATTTATCTAGTTAATGCTTCGGCCGTGTGTGTGGGCTTTGTTGAGCGTGTTCATGTTCGATTCAATATTCTTACAAACAACTTCATGTATTTAGTCATGTCATATTCTATCATGTTCAGTTAAGTTCAGGTGTTCGAGGAATTTTCATGTTTATGTGTTAATTTGGCCAAAGGACGTGGCCGTGCACATAGCGCGCGCCACGGGCCGCTCATGCGTAGCAATCATGTTAAATGAATATTCCATCGAACATTCATGTCCAATTAATCAGTAAATATTATGTACTGAGCAGTCATCTATTAATTGCCAAGAGAAAAGCAAATTCGGTCGAGAGACGGCCTAACGCTGTCGGCAGCGCACGGCGCGCACGCCACGGCCATGTTCAGCTTATTGTGTAAAATTCATGTTTTTAAGTAATTTCAGTATTATTGATCATGTCAAGTCAGTTTATGTGATTTAATGTTGTATTGCACGAGAGAAGTCGCCGGACGGCCGGCAAGGCCCGGTCATAGCCGCGCTGCCCGCACATAGCGGTAGTAGCGCGCCGGCAGTCAGTGATGCGTAAGTGGGTTTTGACCCTCGACGACAAGAAGGGCCGAGAGCCAAGACAACCCGAGGAGGCTGAAAATAGGGCCAAAACGACGCACGCATAGCCTAAGAGACGGGTACGAGCTCGTATGCGAGGCGCACAAGTACACAAGAAAGGGCGCATTCAAGAAGGGCGCGCACACGCGCATTGGCGTAGACGCGCATGGTGCTTGATGGTTTGGCGAAGTGGCGCGCAAGGGGTGGATAATGGGTGGTTGATGCGCGCGAGGAATTGTTGCGGCGGAACGAGCGAGCGATGGGCACTGGGTGAGGTAGCGCTGGGCACACGCAAGCGCGTACGGGCGCTGGGAGCAGTGGGGCGCGCTGCGCGTGCGGATGGCATGCGTGCAGGTGGCGTGTGCATGGGCACAAGCCTAGACCGCGTAGGCATAGGAGTGTTGGACGACGAGTGTGGGGCACACGGCGACACGCGCGAGGCACAATTCAAGAATAAGGCGGCATGCCTAATCCTCGTAGGAATAGGCAAGGCGCGAATACTAATCCTCGCAGGAATAGGAAAAGCAGTTGAGTGCCGGAACGCGTATGGGAGATCGGTGATGGGAATAATCCTCGGAAGATCAGGAAACGTAACCGGGAGCATATTCCTAGTAGGAATAGGAATAGTGGATAAGGGCTCGAAGCACAATCCTTCAAGGAATAGGAATGGCGCACGCAGGGCGCGAGGCCTTAAGCCTCGAGGCGAGAGGACATACACGTGTGCGAGACGGACGAGGCGCGCGATGCCTCGTGCGCCGAGGACTAGGAAGGCGCGAACACACGTGGCGCATAGCAAGGCGGCAGATTTGGAGTGGGGAGCAAGCAAGAGGATTGGAGTGCAAGGCAAGGAAGATCAAGATCTAGTCAATTAGGACTTTAGAATATTTAGTTTCCTTTTTGCACAATAATATCTAGATTGTTTAGGAATTTAATATTAAATGCTTTAATATGTTTCCTAGGTAGATTAGAATTAGTCATAGTTAGGATCTATAAATAGGGATCATCCCTCATTGTTTTTAGGTGGAGAATTGATGAAATAGAAAAGGAACGTTTGTTCAAACCTTGTGTTAGGGTTCATGAGAATTCGATCATGCAACCGAATTGGTGAGGTTAAGACCCAAGCCAGTTCAACCGAATTAGAGAGGCTAAGACCCAATCTAGTTTAAAAGAGGGAGCGAGGCTAATAACTAAGTGAACACAAGTATCGTGAGAGAGTTAGGCTAATAACCGAGTCGATCACACCTATCGTCGAGAGCAAGGCCGTGGCGAAGCCGTGATCGAGACAAGTCGAGGAAAGCGAACAAACGATCCGTCATCAGTCAGCCAGCACGAACTGGCAGATTGCACACAGGCCCGCGGGGCGTCGCGCACTGCCTGTCCGCAGTGCACGCCAGCCAGTTGCCGTGCACGCCAGTGTACGCGCATGCATGTCCCAGTGCCTGCTGCGGCGCGCGGTAGCGCCCAGCAGCGTCAGTTGTGCATCGCCCGCGCACTTAGCACGGGACAGCGCCCAATCTAGCGTCTGCATTGCGCCAGCGCACGCACACGCCTCAGTCGGCAGCAGTCGCGCCC
>CACSLK010011313.1:646736-662880 GCA_902706635.1 Striga hermonthica | reverse complement strand
GACCGCCCGGTTCAGCAGACCTGCGGTCCGGTCCAGACCGGTTCAGCCCGGTTCAAACCGGTTGGACCAGTTCAGCCCATATTTTGCTGTTTTAATCTCGGTTCTTGATTTAAGTACCATTCTCAGTTAATATTCCGGGTCCAGTTCAGTTCAGTAAATTAATATCAGTTTAGTTCCGTACTTAACCGGTTCCAGTTATAACGATTAAGTCTGAATATCATGTTGAGTCTAGTAGAGCATCTTAACCTAATTAATCAGTTAATTTATCAGTCTGAGCATAGTCATTAAGTAATTGTTTATATTATATTTCAGTTTGATCAGGCATCAGTCATCAGCACTACCTTTCATTTTCACGGATCAGGTGGGGACTCAGACTAAGTACTACATTGATTATAATTACGCTACCATGTTTGAGGTATGTATATTCAGTATCTGCTCGGAATGGTCGTCGGAACATTCTGGGTTGTAGTGGCCCTAATCTGCCCACTAGAGTGTGCACATGGTGTCCGGTATTAGTTTGTACCGGCAGATGTTTAGTTATCAGTCAGGTGATTTATATCACGAGTTCAGTATATGATTATTCAGTACCGGTATCAGATATCAGTTATCAGTTCAGTTTCAGTTCAGTTATATATACCAGGATCATGATATTGTTATTATTTTCACTGTTTTACTTTAGTATGAGTTTCTGCAGAGCACTGTGTTTTAGTGCTCACGCCCCCACGTATTTCAGGTTTTTTTTTCAGGTCACAGAGTCGGGGACGAGGAGTGAGCTGACGAGCTGTTCAGGATATTTGTTGATATGCATATATATGTTTTGTCTACGCTACACTTCCGCTACAGTTTCAATACTTTAAATCAGCTTTTGATCCGACGGTAGTCGGTTAATATATTATATAATCGTTTGTCTTTATTATCAATTTAAAATTAACGGTTTTCAGAAAAGTTAGATTTTTACGGTAACACTCCGAATCGGTTTTCGCAAAAAGAAGTATTTTAATTATTTTAATTAGAAAATTTGCGAAAAAGCGTACTTTGATTTCAGTAAATAGCGGGGTGTTACAATTGGTATCAGAGCACGTTTCTGCGTCTCTGAAAAGTTCTATAAGTCAGAAATTATTAGAAAAACCTGAACCGTCACGCTCACGCCTCGCCGACTACAGGGAAGTGTTGATTTATGTTTTCAGTTATAAACATATTACTTTGCCTATGCTCATAAATAATTAATCACGACTTAGTTAAGATGCTCGAATCAGGATCAGACTTTAAAATTCAGTGTACTCAGATATAACTCTAGACTTCTTCAGGATCTATATCAGTATTTTCCAGCCATTTTTGGCAACTCGTCAAGAGATCTGTGTACTTTAGAAATCAGTCAGAATATTTTTCATGTGTTCAATAATGTTGAACTTCCTCAATGTTCAGATGCCGCCCCGTAGGGAACCCGATCACCTGGTTCTTCCCCAGGCCACCGTAGTCGCATAGTTTCGCGACTATCATGCTGAGAAATTTTGCAGTCAGGGAGACCCCCGTATCGTGGACGAGTGGATTCAGGGCCTTGAGTTGATCTTCGAGGTCATGGATTGTCCAGACAGATATCGTGTTATCTGCGCTCAGCTTCAGTTAACCAGCGATGCCCGACTCTGGTGGAATGCCTACTGGAGCATGCGTCCCGGCGAGAAGGAGGGATGTACATGGGATAGGCTCAAGGAGCTGATCCGCGAGAATTACTACCCCACCTATTACAGTGCAGAGATGGAGCGGCAATTCCTGTCGCTCAAACATAGTACTCGATCTGTTGACGAGTACGAGAGAGAGTTTACTAGACTTGCAGCTTTCGTTCCGGACCTGGTTCGTACGGAGGCAAAGAGGGCACAACGCTTCATTGACGGACTACACCCAGCAGTCCGTCACAACATTGTAGGTCACGGGACCCAGACGTATGCTCGTGCTGTTTCGATCGCCCAGGAGGTGGACGCCAGCATCAGGAGGGAGGCCATCCGCGATCGTCCTCAACTATCCGCCCCCGCTCAGTCATCCACAGCTCCACCGATGCCACCAGCCACTGCCCAGCCACCGAAGAACAACAAGAGGAAGGGGAAAGGGCCCCGATGGACAAGAGGACCCGACGGAGGCTACAACAGGTTCCACATTGCCCGACCTGTGGATGACTTCACCGCGGCGAGTGTCGCTCCGGCCAGGATATATGATATTACTGTCATGAGCCCGGACACTTTGCTAACCGTTGTCCGAAGAAGGCACAGCAGCCCCAGCAGCCTCAGCAGCCACAGCAGCAGCAGCAGCCCCGTCAGCAGGCACAAAGGCCACCCCAGCAGCAGCAGCAGAGGGGCAGACAGTAGGCCCGAGTTTATGCAGTCGATCATGTCGAGGCCGAGCAGCAGCCAGGTACTATGTCAGGGATGATCATGTTAAATAATGTTCCTGTGATTGCTTTATTCGATACTGGAGCGACGCACTCTTTTATTTGACGATGATGTCTTGATGCCATCGGAGTTCATGCTATCGCCGTTATCGATCCTCTCGAGGTGAGTTTAGCCTCGGGACGAAAGATAGTGACTTCAGCTAAAGCTTCAGATATCAGCCTTTCCATCGGTGGTCGTTCATTGTCTACCGACGTGCATGTTCTCGAGATGAGAGACTTTGACCTCATTCTCGGAATGGACTGGCTATCCTATTATCATGCAGATATCCGATGTCATGACCGGGAGATTACTCTCTATCTTCTGGGAGACGATAAGATTACCTTCTTTGGCACCAAGTATCGTTCATTACCTCATGTCGTTTCGATGGCGAAAGCCACCAAGTTGCTACGACGAGGCAACTGCCAGGGTTATCTGGTGAGCCTTGTCGATGATTCTTAGAAAGCGCGATCACCTCACGATGTTCCAGTTGTTCGTGAGTTTGTGGACGTGTTCCCAGACGAGCTTTCAGGAGGACCGCCTAACCGGCAGGTAGAGTTCTCTATTGACCTCATTCCAGGAGCCGGCCCAGTATCCAAAGCCCCGTACCGTATGGCGCCGAAGGAGTTGCATGAGCTTAAGGCGCAGATTCAGGAGCTATTACGACTCGGTTTTATCCGACCGGGCGTGTCACCTTGAGGCTCACCCGTTCTCTTTGTCAAGAAGAAGGACATATCCATGCGTATGTGTATCGACTACCGAGATCTTAACCGGTTGACATCAAGAACAAGTATCCGCTTCCCAGGATCGACGACTTATTTGATCAGTTGAGGGGAGCCTGTGTGTTCTCAAAGATTTATTTGTGATCAGGCTACCACCAGCTGAAGATTAAAGAGTCAGACATTGCTAAGACCACTTTTCGGACTCGTTACGGCCATTATGAGTTTGTTGTCATGCCATTCGGCCTCAGTAATGCTCCAGCGGTTTTCATAGACCTGATGAACCGTATTTTCCATCCCTACCTCGATCATTTTGTTATTGTCTTTATTGACGATATTCTTATCTACTCGAAGAGCCAGAAGGAGCACGAGGAGCATCTGAGGGTGGTTCTCGAAACCCTCAGACGAGAAAAGTTATATGCAAAATTCTCCAAATGCGAGTTCTGGCTCCAGCGAGCAGCATTTCTGGGTCATGTGATTACTCAGGCAGGTATCGAGGTGGATCCTTCTAAGGTCCCAGCTGTTCAGAATTGGTCGACACCGAAGAGTCCGTCCGAGGTTCGCAGTTTTCTCAGTTTAGCTGGCTATTATTGTAGGTTTATCGAGGGATTTTCCAAGATTGCCTCCCATTATCCCAGCGGACGAGGAAGTCTGTGAAGTTCGAGTGGACTGATCGTTGTGAGTCGAGCTTTCAGGAGCTCAAGAAAAGATTAACTTCAGCGCCGGTGTTGACTATTCCCGATCCTTCTCGGAGTTTTACCATTTTCAGTGATGCTTCGAAGCAGGGTTTGGGATGTGTACTCATGTCGGACGGCCAGGTCGTTGCCTATGCGTCACGTCAGCTCAAGCCACACGAACAGAACTATCTGACGCACGACTTGGAGTTAGCTGCAGTTGTTCATGCTCTCAAGATCTGGCGACACTATCTTTACGGCGGCCGTTGCGAGATTTTCACAGATCATAAGAGCCTGCAGTACATTTTCACACAGAAGGAGCTTAACATGAGACAGCGCCGTTGGCTCGAGCTCGTCAAAGATTACGATTGCTCGATCCAGTACCATCCGGGGAAGGCGAACGTCATTGCGGATGCCCTAAGCCGAAAGGTGAGGGGTGACTTGACATACGTCGTTACTCAGCAGAGTCCGTTGACTCAGGAGTTTGCCCGGATGCAGATTCAGGCGGTCGATGTACTTCCCACAGCCATTTCGGGGAGTGTCAGTGCTAGTATCAATGCCATGCAAATTCAGCCGACGCTGAGGGAGAGAATCCAGCGGGAACAGGCTTCTGACGAGTTTGTTTGTGTCATGGATGCCAAAGTCCACGCCGGAGGCGTGGAGGGTTTTCAGCTAGGTGTCGATGGTGCCTTAGAGTTTAGAGGCTGGATCGTGGTCCCGAAAGTCGAGGCGTTGCAGAAGGAGATATTGACAGAGGCTCATACCACACCCTATCTAGCCCATCCCGGGAGCACGAAGATGTATCATGGCCTGAAAGGGTCGTTCTGGTGGCGAGGAATGAAGAAGGACGTCGCCGAGTTCGTTAGGAGATGTTTTACCTGTCAGCAAGTCAAAGCCGAACATCAGAGTCCGATCGGCCTCCTGCAACCACTACCGATTCCGAGGTGGAAGTGGGAGGAAGTCACGATGGATTTCGTCACGGGGTTACCGAGGTCATCTGAACATCACGATGCTATTTGGGTCGTAGTCTACAGATTGACTAAGGTCGCTCATTTCTTACCCATTTCGATGAAGATGTCTTTGGATAAGTTGGCTGAAATTTATACCCGTGGGATCATTCGATTCCATGGAGTGCCCATTACTATCGTATCAGACAGAGATCCCAGATTCGTTAGTAGATTCTGGCATAGTTTACACGAGGCGATGGGCACAAAGCTAGAGTTCAGTTCAGCCTACCATCCGGAGACAGATGGTCAGTCCGAGCGGACCATTCAGACGCTTGAGGATATGCTTCGCGCTTTGGTTGTTGACAGGGGTGCTAAGTGAGAGTCGTTGTTACCGTATGCTGAGTTCGCGTACAACAACAGCTATCATTCTTCTATTCAGATGGCTCCTTACGAGGCACTTTATGGTCGTAAGTGTCGTTCCCCTCTTTATTGGGACGACGTCGTAGAGCGACGAGTACTCGGTCCGAAGATGATCGAGGAGATTGCAGATCAGGTCGAGTTGGTCCGGCAGAGACTTTAGACAGCTCAGAGTCGACAGAAATCTTCAGCCGATCATCATCGACGAGACATTCAGTTCGAGGTTGGCGAGCCAGCTTTCCTTAGAGTTTGTCCTATTCGCGGAGTTGTTCGATTCGGGAAGAGAGGGAAACTGCACCCTTGATTCATTGGCCCATTCGAAGTTCTCGAACGAGTAGGCGAAGTTGTGTACCGCTTAGCCTTACCTCCCGAGCTATCCGGCATTCATAATGTCTTTCACGCATCTATGTTGCGTAAGTACGTGTGTAACCTGTTGGTGTTATATACTTAAGTTTTGCTTTAGTGGATATTACACTTGTTATTTCTTGATGAATGAGAATTATGTTTGGTTAAATAAGTTCCACGTTCTGTTTTTTTGCATGTAGATAAGTGGGTCGTCATCGGGCGTACCGAAGATCACTATATCAGTTACTTGCGAAACAAGAATCATTGGTTCACAACCTAGATGGAATTGAAAAACCTATCGGAACGGTTGTAGTGTCAACCGTACGGTTTGTCTTGACCGATTAGTTGCACTAGTACATTTATGTATTGAACAAGATCCCAGAGAGGGATGTTCGTTTTATACTGATCGTCGTAAACGAACTAGGCCTCAGTTAATTATTGCGTGCTCTTAACCCGTAAGATATTAAATAGGCATGTGCACATAATTGTTGTTGCTTTGATTCTTTGGGTGAGATCCAAGCCGGGTCGACATACTTAATGAATTGGGTAATGACATTATGTGTTCGATGTGCTATTAGGATATTTACGGTCACCATGTGTGTTAGTATGATGATGTCCCCGAAGTGAGTTCATGAAAGAATATTATGCTAAACCCTGCAGGTGGATTTATTCCGGCATAATATGAATGCAATGAGCGAGCGCTATCTTCGGTAATATAATATATTAATTAATTCTTGATTATTAGTGATCGAATTAATTAATGGACATTATATCTTAAACATGGGGAGGTAAATCGGATAATTATAATAAGGAGTCTCAAATGTAATTTGGGATAGGTGAGGGGAGTGCAATAATATTATTGTGGTGGACTTTAATATTATTAATATAATAATTGTGGGGTTGCTCCACTGTATTAATATATTAGAAGCCCTTATCCTATTTTCTTTAGGGTCCCTACTGTAGCTCTATATATACAACATTAGGCTCATAGAAGAAGAAAAAACAATCCCATAACTGGGGAAGTCGTCCGCCCCCTCTCTCTTTCTCTTCCAAGGAGTAGTTCTATTTCTTGTGCTCCACTGATACAAGATCTAGATAGCTGTTTGAGAATATAGTAGAAGATCTTCAGGTATATACGGGATTCCAATCAGATCTATCATACATTCAAATCGGAGACCAAAACCAGCAAGTGACCATACCACGACGACCAGGACGACGAGACGAAGAGATCTCCGTCGAGATCGCCGCCAGCCGCCACCGCACGCGCCGCCACGCGCCGCTGGAAGGGAGAAGCTGCCGGAGATTACTTGCGCATGTGAGAGCGCGTGAAACGTCCGTTTTCCGATCGGTCAACGCTGTTGACTTTGCCGTGATGTCAGCTTTCTGGATTGGTCAAGTTTTTTCGATTCCGAAAAGATTTGATTTGCGGTCATCTGTCCGGGCCAGCCAGATCTACATAAATTTTAAGCAGTAAGTTTTCTTCATCAAACCTTTAGATCCGCTGCGCATAGGTTTATGTTGAATGTTTGTCCGTGATTTGTGCATATCGAGATCCTCATATGTCCCAACAATTAGTATCAGAGCTTGAGGTTAATCCGTTATGTACAAGATCCAGATTAAACTACTTATATTGTCTACGTGTGCTCAAGCGCAGCCATATATATTGGATTATATGCATAACTTGGTTTTGCAGGAACTAGTTATTCCACTATTATGGCCACCCTTTTATGTGCTTGTGCTTAATTGATGGTTGGTTGTATGGTTTTAAATTTGGTTTTAAAGCCTCAGGATTGTCGAGGAATTATGGATGAATGCTTGTATTAATTGCTCGGGGGTTGACCGGATAGTTTAATTTATTAGTAGAAGGCATGTACATCCACTCGTTGGATCTAGGAATCGATTAATGTAATTTTGTAAATTATATTTTTCGAATTGTGATCGACCGTTGGAGACCGGGCCTTCACAAAGATCCTAAGTGACTCGACAAAGCAAGGAAGAAATCGGAGCCGAGAGCCAAGGCAGGCCGGCGCGGCCGCAGCTTCTACTGGTTAAGGTTTTGTGGAACTTGCAGTACAAGTCAACCAAGATTCTACTGTAGTGGGAGTTCCAGTTGGTTTAGGACAGAAATCCTAATCCAAGGAGAATAAATATTTAATTGGCCATAATAGTGGATATTTATTTATGACATTAATTATTTATTTATGCATGGGAATAATTGTTGCCTTGTGTGCATAGAATTATTTAGAATTGCATATTTATATATATATATTAAAAATTCTCTTTTAAAATACTAAGTTGAGAAGGATATTTAAAGTTAAGATAATTTTAAATTCCTAAGGCCTCCATTTCTAATTCGTTGGTAAATCAATCGAGGATGACATTACTTGAAAATTAATTGAAGGATAATTATCAGAACGAATTTCTAAATTTAGACGGTTAGAGGAAATCGAATGAGAGCGTACGGGTCACCCCGAGGTGAACGTATAATCGATTTTGATGGCCTTAGGACCGAGAAATGGGATTCACTTAGAATGCGATTCATTTCATAACCCCCCGAGGGGTCCCTGATTTTTATTGCACGGCCAAACGGGGACCGATTATTAATTTCGTTCGTCATGAAATTGGTTTGGACTAATGGAAATTAATGGGTTCTGGAAAAACCCTTCTTTAAAGAAACGAAGAATTAGTAGAGTTGCCCGAGCATCATACTAAATTCTCAAGGTTTAAGGATGTCGGTGAATTTAAGTTAGTATTATTTTGAGGATGTCAATATTAACAGTTAAATTCAAAATGTTTAATCAGTAAAATATTTTCGTAATTCTCAGGGTTATTCATCATGTCGTTCAATCCGTTATCTGTTATCCTAAAAGAAAATCAACTCACCGGTCCTAATAACATTGGTTGGAAAAGGAACTTAGACATAGTGCTGACTGCTGAAAGCTATAAGTATGTGCTAACTGAGGCTTGTCCTGATGTGTCGGCTGATAATGCCCCAGATGAGGAGAAATAGGAGTATGCTCGGTGGAAGAAGGCTGATGAGATGGCGAAGTGTTACATTCTGGCTTCTATGTAAAATGTCCTTCAACATCAGCATCAGTCAATGGCCACTGCTGCAGATATGCTTCTGAACCTCAAGGAACTGTTTGGGCATCAGTCGAGGGCTCCAAGACAAGAGGCTTTAAGTGCTCTGATGAACACGCGCATGGCAGAGGGTACACCCATAAGGGAGTATGCTCTCAAGGTCATGGCGCAGCTGAATGAGCTAGAGGTTCTTGGAGGTTTTATTGACGGGGAAACCCAGGTTGATATCATGCTCCAATCTCTGCCGAAGAGTTTTGATCAGTTCCGGTTGAACTATAACATGCACAAGATGCGTATGGCTCTTCCAGAACTGTTGTCAGAACTCCAGTCGGCTGAGACCTTGTTCACTAAGAAATCAGTTGTGATGGTTGCCGAGCAAGCCGGACCTTCTAGGCCTCACAAGGGCAGGAAGAGGAAGAAGGCTGCAGGAAAGGCAAAGTCATAGAGCACCCAGTTCGTGCCTCAATAGGTTGTGGCAATGAAGTCGAAAGGTAGATGCCACAAATGCAATAAGTCAGGGCACTAGAAGGTCGATTGTCCTCTCCTCAAGAAGGGCAAAGAAGGTAACTATCATACTTTTGTCGTAGAAACATGTTTAGTGGTTGTATCTACCAGTACCTGGTGTGTATATACTGGAGCCACTGATCATGTCTGCAATTCTTTGCAGGGGTTCCAGAAAACCAGGCGGCTTAGGGATGGAGAGATTACAGTCTACATGGGCAATGCTAAGAAAGTAGCAGCAATTGCAGTGGGAGTAGTTACTTTAGTATTTGATGCTAGTATTTTGGTTTTGAACAATTGTCTTTTTGTTCCAAGTTTTAGGAAGAATTTAATTTCAGTTTCTAAACTCATTTTGAATGGTTATTCAGTTTCATTTAATAACTCAGTTGTTATTCGTTATGGTAATCATTTGATTTGTTCTGGTTCAATGGTTGGCAATTTATGTGTTCTGAAACCAAAGTCTCCCACACTGCAACAAAATGAATCGAATAATGTCTCGACTAAAACTAATAAGAGAAAAGAGTCTTCGATGAATCAAGCATATCTTTGGCACCTTAGGCTTGGGCACATCAACCTTAGGAGGATTCAAAGGTTGATATCTACTGTGCATCTTGGTCCAGTAGAAGATCATTACTAGATTACGAGTCCTGTCTAGAAGGTAAGATGACCAAGAGGCCGGTTTCGGCAAAGGGGCGAAGGAGCCAAGAAGTGCTAGGATTGATTCATTCTGATTTGTGTGGTCCTATGTCGATCCAAGCTAGAGGAGGCTTTGAGTATTTCGTCACTTTTATTGATGATTATTCTAGATGTAATAACCCAACTTCTTGTTAATAAAATGATATGTTTTCTTGGTTCCGTTCATTTTCAGCAAATACGTTCGACGTTAAAGTCGAAAAGTTTATCCGGTTAATTATTAACCGAGTCAAATTCGATAATTAATTTCCGAACCGTTTATTTATAAACGGACATTATTGATCGGGATTAATTATTCATAGTTTAGCATGTTCGGAATTAAGCTCGAGGTTGAAACTAAGCTAAGTTGCAAAAGAACGCAAGGTACACGAAGTATACACACGTACACGCACTCATGCACGCATGTCGTGCGCACAGCCACACACGCGAACGCGCGCAACGCGCATCGTCGCGCACAGCGCTTAAGGCGCGCATCATTAGGCCGCTGAGCACGCACTTAGGCGACGCTTAGCAACTTCATTAGGCCAAATTCCCTCCCTAAGAATTTCATGAGGAAAAATACAAGGATAAAGGTTGGGTGTGCAAGTGGGGTGGTGAGTCACCTCCTTGCTTGCATACACAACGATCCACGAACGCACGGGCGATGACTAAGCCCATGCATGGCCGCCACCTCGGCAATGACTAAGCAAAAATTGTTCAACATTCAGCCACGTTGTGACACTTGTTGTCACGAGAACTCATGTCATCCATCACCTCCTTTGACCTCAAATTTACCCACGGTTTTTACCATAATAAATAACTGAGCGTGGGCATCATCTCCATGCAATTCCATGCATCAATTTCGACCAACTTCAGCAAATATTTGAGAGAGAAAACAGTGAGGAAATAATAGTGGAAAAATCACAAAAAATAGCTAAGTATTGCCGAAGCAAGGGAGAAGCATAAGGACATTAAAGGAGTACCGAAACCGCACGCAAGCCATCGTGCAATCCTCGATCGAACTGAAGGGTATAGCCCTATTTACCTTCTTTTTATATAGTTATGTTCATAGTAGTAAGATCTTGTCGATGTCATGTTGTTCGGTCCAAGTTCTTTTAGCAAAATGGCCTCGGAGGTGCTATATAAGCCCTCCCGAGTTATTTGAAAATAGAACCGGCAAGTCTCGAGTAATTGTTTGTTATGTTTTTGTGCTTATTTTCTTGTGTTTTATGTGGTTAGTCGAGTCTTTTTTAGGTTCGGTTTTGAGTCAATCGGTCCATTTTGTCGTGTTTTATGTGTTTCCGTTCTTGTTATGTGTTTTTTTATTTTTGTCGTATTTTTCTTGCGTATTTTGGTGTTGATTAGGTCCACATTGTTCTAGTCGGGATGACGAGCCATGTCTGAATCTTATTCGAGCCATTTGGACCACTTCCAAGCCATCGCGAGCCATTTTCGAGACGTTAGTCGAACCCAAAGAAGTCCCGGTACTCGCAGCAAGATGCGACTCGCAAACCGCAAAGCACACCCGAAGGCAGCCCATCACGCTCGAGCCACTCGCAGCGAAATAGCTTTGGCAACCCGCGAGAAGCCTACCTGAACTCGCTGCGAGATCGCATTGGCAACCCGCGAGACGGACAACGCACAAGAGAGAAGGTTGCGACACTCGCAGCGAAACCATACTCGCGGCCTACGAAACGTGATTTGGGGCAGAAATCCTTGCACTCGCTGCGAAAGTACTTTAGCTATCTGCGAGATGGCATTGTGCAGCACCTTGGCCCAAACTCGCTGCGAAAATGCTTTCGCGACCTGCGAAATACCCATTCCAGCACTATTCCATGCCCAAACTCGCTGCGAACTCCGTTTCGAGACCTGCGAACTTCATGATTTCATTAAATGTGTGTGTTTTTAGTGTGTGTTTGTGGTGTAGCTATATATAGACATTGTGCTTTGTATTTTTGGGGGAACAACCCTCATTTCCCAACTTTTAAGTTGGGAATTCCTCTCTATTTTCTTTTTTTCCTTTTTTATATTTTGGTTTGGAGCTTATGAATCAAGTTTTCCGGCGAACTTCCGGCGACATTGTTTTGAGCAAAGTTTCAAGCTTTTGATTCCGTTTCTTCTCCCGAGTGCATGTTGGAGTGGGTAACTTAGTCTTAAGCCCCATTACCTCGTATATCTTTATTGCTTTGGTAAATTGATATTGTGCTTGAGATTTTGGAAGAAAAGATTGTTGCTTTCGATCATGAATGTTTGACTAAGTGTGGTAGGAGTTGAATTCTTTGCTCGATTCATGCTAGAGTTTGATTTGACTTCCTAGGGTTTTTAGCGAACATAGCAATGGTTGGATTTTTGCATGCTTTTGATCATGATGACTCCGGTGAACCAAAATCCCTCTTTCCCCCTTGATCTCTCTAATCTTCTTGTGTGCTTTACTTGCTTTCGAATTCAATTTTGTAGGTTAATTTAGCTTAAATCAACCCTCAAATTGCGAGTAGAATGTTTAGGACCTTTTCGGTTGTGTGACTTTGACGACTAGGTAGTGAACGAAGCTCCGAAGAGCCTTCCTTTGAGAACGACCCGAGTCGGGTAGCTCGGTTACCACATGCCCAAAAAAACTACAAACAAAATGGCGCTGTTGCCGGGGAAGGCGAGTAGGACGCCAAGTTTGCTATCTAGTTGTCGTTTATTTCCGTGTTTCTCTTCCGTTTTGTGCTCTTTGCTCGTTTTTGCGTGTTTCTCTTGATTATTTGCTTATTTTCCATTTCTCTTATTTTGCCTTTCGTGCCCGTGTAAATATTATGTGTTTTTAGTTTCGCTTTTTGTTATTCTCTCTCTTGCCTCGTGTGCCTTGGGTTGTTTTTCTTGTTCTTGTGCGAGGTATTATGCTTGAGGAGCCCGGATGGATCCCTATTCTCACTATTATGTCGGGAGCTCATTTCGTGGATACCCCGACAATATTCAAAGGGAGATGAACTCACTTGGCCCGAGCCACCCTTATTCTACACCCCAATGCGATTATTATGATCACTATCCGGCTTATGACGAGACGCCTCTCTACTATCTTCCACCTTCTGGTTCATATGATGTTATGCCTCCACCCGAGCCGACTCGGGCCCCTCCAACCGAATTAGATAAGATCATGGCAAAATTGGAGGAGGACACTCAATCCCTTCGTGTTTCATTGGCCTCCCTCTCCAAAAAAGAAGAAACCGAGTCCTTCACTTCTCCCTCTCTGGTATTTGAGCACCCATCGGTTGGCCAACCTCGTTCATCTAGTCTTGGAGCTTCATTTCATTCCGAGGTTGGGCCGATTGATCGTCACCAAGAATTTTTGGCAAGAACTCAAGACGCACTCGCGAGCCTCGCGTCGATCATCGAGGAGTTTAATAGTTGGAGGTGCATCCCGATTCCATTTGTTCTTCGTGCTACACTTGAGAAGTTCGACTCCACCGTGGTGTATTTTTTCTACTTGGATTCATCTTCTATTCCGCTCGGTAGATATTCTACTCTATCGGCGAAGCTTATTCGCGAGAGCACTCGATTAGAGAGCGAATTTCGAGGTATGGTGGATCGTTTTGTTTCCTTGAATGAGAAGGGCCTCACTCCCGTGTACGATGGGTCTCAACCTCTAGATACGAGTGAGGACACCAATGAGCTTATTGTCGAAGAACTTCCTCCTTGTGATGACGTGGACTTGGATTCTACACTATGTGCGTCAAAATTTTCTTCCGTTGATGGTGCTTCGGGTTTTGATTCGATTGTTGAGGAGGAGAGTATGGTTTCAGAAGTTGATGTTGAGGATGGATTGGGAGATAATTTAATTGATGATTTTAGTGAGCCGAGTGGTAATGAAGGTGTTGGTGATGATGAGGAGGAGGATGATGATGGTAGTGAGGAAGAATCCGAGCATTTAGATGATGTTGTTGAGCCGGATGTGTCGTGTGCGGATGAGATGCCTTGGGATGTTGAGGATAAGGTGGTGCCCATGTCCTTTGGGGCGTCGTTTCGTATTATTGAGGATCGTGACCATTTGGAGGAGTTTAGTGTGCCTACGCCCGTGCTCCCGATGCTTGAGCTTGATGAGTACACGTTCGAGATAGTGCAAACGATGCCCGGGATTGATTCGACGTGCTCCACGGATATGTTTATATTTTCGGAGGTCGACTATGGGGCCGTGATGCGTAAAGATCTATCTCTCGTCTTGTTGGTTGTCGAAATCCGTGCTCGGTTTCACAAGAATTTGGCCACAAGATTTCATTTGGCCCGCCTTTGTTCGGTGCTATCGACTCGTCTACTATTGGAAAATACAAAGGCGTGGCATTATCGACACTTTTTCTTGGATCCCAGTTGATTTTTTTTGGGGACGTCGAGCTCAAGACGTAAAATGAGCGCTTCGTGGGAGGCAACCCACGGTTTTTTGCATTTTTCCGTTTTTGTGTTCATTCGGAAATAAGTAGCCTGCAAGCCACACTACACACGTCATTTTGGAGAAAGAAACGGGACTCGAAGCCGAGATTTTTTATTGGAAAATAGGTTGAATTATGACAAGTGAGGAAATTTTGGGCTCAAACAAAATTTTGAGCAAAAAACGGCACAAGAATCGAGGGAAAATTGTGCTCGAAAGTTGATTTGGGAGTTAGGGTTGAAAAAGTTTGAAATATGCCTAAGTATGGAGTTGGAGTGAAATTGCCTTAGGAGCCTTGAGAACTCGCGCGCGAAACAGCATTGGCGCCCGACGAAAACACACTCGCGCCGTGAGCTTCTTTTTGCGCCCAGCGAACTCGTTCTCGCAGCTCGCGACTTCTTTTTCGCTGGCGAGCTTGTACATGCCAAAATTCAGCTCAATATCACTCGCCAGCCGAAATCCATTTCGCGCCCTACCAACCCAGACTCGCAAGCGAAACCTGTTTCGCATCCCGCGAGTGAACACCTGCAGCTCGCCAATTCTATTTCGCCCGCGAATGCGCACCCCCTCCCATTTTCAGCTCCTATTGGTTCGCTATCCCAAATCACTTCTGCGCCCAGCGAGTCCCATCTCGCCAGCCAACGCCCATTCGCGACCCGCGAACCCCACCAACCCACCTTCTTCCCCAAGCACTCCGGCCGCCGCCCGCCACCGCGCGCCGCCGCCTGCCGCCACTTTCTCTGGCCAACCACCTCCGATCTTGACATATAATATATCAACGCAAAGCTCTCGTCGACGTCGACAACATATCCGGAGCTCAAAGAAAAATTCCGGCGAGAAGGCTTCCGATTTTCCGGCGAAAGCTCGTAGATCTACAAATCACTTCAACCTTCAAATCCAAATTGCCGGTGACTCACTTGGAGCCACCAAAATCCGAAGGCACCCCCGGACTCCTCTCGCCGAGGCGCACCTTTTCCAGCCACCGTCGCCGGAATCCGGCGAACTTTTCTGGTGACCATTGTTCCGGCCAAATTCACTCACCGAGCTCCCGGTTAGCCGTTTTTCGCCATTTTCATACCATTCCTTTGTGGATTCTTCAAGGGATGTACATTTTCCGGCGACCGGAGCTCTCACTTTCATCTATTCCTCTATTTACGAAGTCCGACAATCGTTTTCTCGGCAATTTCCAAGGCACGTCCTGCCGGGCGTGCCAACTTGTTGTGTTGTTGTCGGATTTTTGAGATTGAAGGTTGCTATGTACGACAAGCGCCGGTAAAAAGTTCGCGCGTTGAACCAAAGAGGAGTTGTGTAATATCCCGACTTTTATCAGTATAATAATATTTCAGTTCCGATATTATTTTTTCGGAATTAATTATTTTCAGTTATTTCAGTCAAAATTACCGGAACTATTTTCGACGTACCGTTTTCGTTCGAAATAATTTTGGTGATTTAGCATTATGTTTAATTGAATAATTAAACATAATTAAGTGATTAATTTAATTTAATCACGAGATTAGCTATTGTTCGGATTTTATTCCGAGTTCATGTTCATAGCCGCGCATTGTTCGAGTTCATGTGCATGCCGTGCGTTATTCGGTCCGAGTTCATGCGTTTCGCCGTGTGGTGTGTTCGTGCGTGCGATCGGGAGTCCGCACCCTTTCAAGTCACGAGTTCCGTGCGCGTGTGTAGTCCGAGAATCCGTGCGCCATCCGCGTCCATGCACGCCGCGCGAACAATGTGGGCGGAGTATCCGAGGCGTGTGCACATCCGGCCAACATTTCCACAAGAATCCGCGCCAGCATTTCCGTGAGTATCCGCGCGCCCTTTGTCTCCTTGCGAGCCGGCGGAGTGACCAAGGCCCGTGTATCCACGCGCACCATTTTGTCTCATTGCATGAGTTATCCGCGCCCCATTTTCCCTCATTGTCCGTGCATTTCCCTTGGCTTGTAGTGGGCGGAGAATC
>CACSLK010011313.1:615558-628087 GCA_902706635.1 Striga hermonthica | reverse complement strand
CGAGGTGCAGAGGTGACTACAGTCGGTATCTGGCCAACTCCTATCACCGGAGATAGTGAACTGGACGGCAGAGGTGCACAACCACAAGGATCCGATTTCTGCTGCCGGCGACGGCGAAATGTGATGATGCCGGAATTGGATGTGAACAAGGAGTAAATCTATGGCTTCATTATGAGAACTGGACAAATGTTAAGGTGTAACACCCTGCCTACTTATTCTAGAAATAATAAAATCAGAGTAAAAAATTATCTTTTTATTTCGAAAAACTCTTTAACTTTATTTTTGAAAATACTCGTACTAACTCGCGGGATGCTACTAACTTAAACTCTTTCTCATGCAGACGTAAATAAATACATGCAACCTAATAAAATCCGTTATATAAAGGTACCACGGAGATAGAGGCATTAAACAGGCATAAGTCTGAAATATCTCATATTACAAAATATGTCTGAATATGCAGAAGGTGTCATACAGAATGCACGCATACTAATAATAATACATATTCATATGAATGACATGTAAAGCGTTACAAAAAGACTGCTCATGACCATGCGCAACGCGTCGCTCCGTTACCTGAAAAATGTAATGGGGGCGTGAGCAAAACCACTATGCTCCACAAAGACCAGTACTGAATTAAACAACATCATTAATAACAATATCCTGACTTTAGAATATAGGTACTAAACTGAAACTGATCTCGGCTTAAAGCCGCTCGGCACTAGGCCGCTAATTCATGTGCACACCCCGATCGGATCATTAAGACCCGCTCAGCCTCCAGATCGGAACCACAGGTAGATCATTAAGGCCCCCTCAGCCTCCAGCCTGGGCGAACTATTCCCACACATACCTCAGACATTGTACGGAAATTAAAGACGATGTATAACCAGTACGTGACCCTCACCTGGTAATTTTCTACTACTAGGCAAGTGCTGGATGACTGGTATTTGTCGGAGGCTCGACGCTCCTTAAGCTACATAAATATTTGAGCAAAATGTACTAAGTACTTAGCTCAAACTCAAATCTTGATTCTCATTATTATCTGATCTTACTAGGTTCTCCCGCTCGATTATAAAATAATTCAATCTAGATTTAGAGGATTTGAGCTATTCTGTAAGGATTTGTTAACTTTGAGGCATTCTAGAGTTATCTGAAATATTTCGAAGTATGGTATACTTATCCGATTTATCTGATCTAGCTTATCTGACTGATCTGATCTTATCTGAGCTGTAAGAACATTGGTTTGGCATCATGTCCGACAAACCTAAGTGTTTTCTAGAAGATTTCTTGTTAAGCAAGCAAAGTAAAGTAAAGGGAAGTTTTTCTATTTATTTACTTGTGATTTAATTAAGTTCATAATATTTATTATTAATAATATATGGTATATTTATTGTAGTATGTATTATGGAATCCTTATTGTTTAGGAGAAGGATTACATAATATATATCCTATATATTTACTTACCATGTATGTCACATGCCATAATTAGTTTCTCTTTCTTGTAGGACAAGGAATAAGTGACAAGGACTATGAAAGGATGAGCTTTCCATACAACAAGAGTTCTGGACGTTCATGAGGAGATCTAAGGAGGATTTGGAAAGATTCACCATAAGATCTTTGAAGATTTGAAAGATCGGCTATTTCTGGAAAGTCATGTTCTTACCCGATTCTGGAAACGCAAGATTTCATTTGAAGCTCAATTCTGAAGATCTCCAAATCACATGCACGATTTATACATCAAGGAAACTTACCTTACATGAAGGATTTCGTCCAAATCAGAAAGCAATCAATTGAGAAGAAAATTTACTCCTAAAAGGAGAGGAAAAACTTGGAGAAGACTCCAACCTAAGGAGTTGTATATATACCCTACTTGAAGATCGAAGATAGGCTGCTGAAAATAATTATCTTCCATTCAATATTCGAGCTTCAAGCTTTTTTAATTTTATTTTGTTCACAGTTCAGTTCAATGGTTCTTACGTATCTAAGAACTGAAGCTGTTTGGTTTGTTTTTCTTAATTTCATTCAAACACTTTTTGTGATCGGTACTTAGGGATTAAGTACAGTTATTAGCTCGAGTGATTAGAGAGTTAATGGTCCATGGGACGTGGCCGGAGAAGTAATTGATAAGATCGTGTGTAGTTGTGGCTAGACTAGAAGGGAGTTCGAGTCGTGTAAGTCCAAACTATACAAGTGTGAACAGTTTGTCAATGAAAGAGCTCTGAGGAGAAGTGGGACGCTTCCCTGAAGAGTTTTTACATCTTCGGTTTATTGCTTCCGCTATTTACGTTGTTTATCTACGTTCTTACATCGTTTTGCGCACTCGAGTTAAAAATATACGTTTCAATTGGCACCAGAGCAGTGTTCCTGTTCTAATCACAGGATAAAGATCTTTGGGTCTTTGGGCTGGTCACCATGAACCACGACATGTTTTTTTTTCGCCCTCCGTACCTCGATGGTTCGAACTATGGGTACTGGAAATCCATGATGGTAATTTTTCTTCGGTCTCTTGGAAAAGGAACTTGGCAAGTCATCGAATCAAGTTGGTCAACACCTTTGATAGAGAAATCACCCTCGGAAAAGAAGGAAGGATCCTCGTCCTCTGATGTTGGTCCTCGTGTTCTTGTTGAAAAACCAAGAGATTTGTGGACTGATGCGGAAAGACTAGCAGAAGAAGCCAATTTTCGTGCTCTTTACGCATTAATGGCGGCGGTAGACCCAACTCGTCACAAGATGATCATTCAGTGCACCACAGCTCGTGATGCATGGAAAATTCTAGAGAGGCAATCTGAAGGTACCAACGCAGTGAAGTCATCCAAGCTACAAAGGATCAGTACGGAACTCGATGCAATCAAGATGAGAGAAGACGAGACTATAGATATGTACTATGCTCGTTTCTGTGATCTCATAAACCAAAGCACCATGCTTGGTGAAGAGGTCTCGGAGTCAAGACAAGTACAAAAGCTAATGAGAACCCTACCAAAAAGATTTCGTGAAAAAAATCACAGCTTTTGAAAGTTTTATGAGTATTCAGCCCTTGGGAATTGATGATCTTCTGGGAGAGTTGCGTACTTTTGAAATTAAAAATGGTTTTGACAATGTGTGGAGCAAAGGCTTAGCCCTGAAAGCCAATGTTCCAACACAGGCTGAAGACGAAGAGGATTCTGATGATGAGTCTCTTCATGCTGAAAGTATTGCTAAGGCTTTGGATGTTCTTACACGCCATTTTTCTCAGTTAAAAAAGAAAAAGGGATTCAAAGGGAAGAAGTCTGCCGATTTCAGCAAGAACACCAATCAGCAGTCTGGTGAACGACGTTCCAACACACATTCTCAGAAGACTCAGAATCATGACGTAGAGAAGAACCAATGCCGTGAATGCAAGGGATTTGGACACTTTAAGAAAGACTGTCTGAATTTCACGAGGAAGAACAAAACCTATCGAGCCACGTGGGATGATGATGAAGACGACGATGACCAGCAACACACGAAAAAATTTGTCGTCACTTTCCTTAACAATTTCACGTGTTATACAGCCCATCAAAAGCCTTGTGATGCAGATTCAGGTATGTGTTCTTACACGTATAATTCTCATAGTGATTCTGATGATTCTGGAGATGGTTCTTTTGAAGTAGACATGGAAACCCATAAGCTTGCATTAGCGACGAGCATAAAAGCTGGAAAAATGGTGAAAAAGCTACAAGCTCAAATCAAGGTGTTCCAACATTGTTCTGCAGAGCATGAGAAGGAGATCGCCTACTTGAAGGATGAACTTCAGAAAACTCGCGTGATGAATGGCGAATTGAATGATATGCTGACCAAATCTGATGTTCGTACCAACAATGAGGAACATAATCTGGATCAATTTATTGCCAAAATCACGATGTTCGAACACGAGAAGAAGTTGTCCAAGCAGGTATATGATGAAAACGATTTTGTCATTGAGTCTCTACGTAGTGAAATGTTTTCCTTGTAGAAAACTATAGGTGAAAGGGATTCTGAGATTGCGGCCCTCAAACAAGAACTCAGTCATGTGATGAAAGAACATGTGACTCTTCGAAGCCATTGTTCAACCTTGGAACAAAAGCTCAGCAAGAGTGAGGAGATTGTCAAAATGATAAATAAGCCAAAGTCCTCATTTGCTGAAGTTCAAAGGTTGGTCATCAGATTGCGTGTTCAGACCAAAGTAAGAACTCCTCCAATCAGAAACTGAAAGGTAAAGTGGGTGAACCAAGTACGTCTCTGAGTAAGTCCTCTCTAACTTTTGTGAAAGAAGGTTCCAACTCTGATGGTAAGGTTGATCAGGTTTCTGTGAAAAAACACCGTAAACGTTTTGTGAAAAATTTCATTCCTACTTGTCATTATTGTGGTGTTCTTGGTCATATTCATCCTAGATGCTATAGGATGCTTAATGATTTGCATGCAGGAAGAATAAATGACTGGAACCCCGCTGGTGTTCCAATGAAAACACCAAAACTGAAGGTTGATGTAAAGAACTATAAGCAACAGAAAATTTGGGTTCCCAAAAAGAATCATATTTGTCTTTCATCTCTGTTTGCTTCAAAATCCACTTCTAATTGTGATTGATATTTTGATAGTGGATGTTCTAGGCACATGACTGGTGTTAAATCGAATTTGATTTATGTTGTGCCTGTGTCTAATGGTTATGGTTCTGTCACTTTTGGTAATGGTGTTAGTAATAAGTAGTAGGAATTGGATGTTTGAACATTCAAGGTCTTCCTAAACTTGATAATGTTTTGTTGGTTGAGAACTTGAATGTCAATTTGCTGAGTGTGAGTCAGTTATGTGATCAAGGCTTCTCTGTAAGTTTCACTTTGAATGAATTCTTGGTTTCTGATTTGATTAATAATCGTGTTCTTACAGGGTCTAGATCGCATGATAATTGCAATTTGATTGATTATATGACTTTTGACTCATGTGATACGAGTTCTGGTACTGTTAGAGATTATGGTGTTGATAGGGATGAGAATGTTGTTGATCAATGGAGTACGTTTTCCGGATGTTCTTACACCTATCAGAATCTTATGGCTGAAACTTGTTGTTCAGAAAAGGTGCGGATGAAGCACATTTTTCTTAAATTTCGAACTAATGTACAAGCCATTGACCTTTTCTCTGACCATACTTGTGCGGCTAATATTTCCAAATATTATGTTCAACATTCTCTTAAGCGTACTAGCATGCGTTGCCACTTTATTAGAAATTTGGTTGATGATGGTTTAATCGTTCATAAATATGATCCAGCACATAACCTTGATGCTCAAAGAATTATTTCTCTAAGGAAATCTTTAGGGATATGCATTCTCTGATTGCTTGCATGCCATTATATTATATTGTATTTTATTGTATATTATTAGTATACATATCTATCACATTGCTTGTAAGCATATAGGGTATATTGCATTAGGCATGCTATTGCATTTTGCATTCTCTTCACCACTAGATTCTTAATTGAAGTTCTGACTCTTCTGAAAACTTGAGCAATGTTGACTGTCTCAGACTGACTGAGTGTTCTTACTGGTCTGAGGAACGTATTTATTTTCAATATTTTTGTTTTTGTCAAAAAGAGTTGCCTTCTCATAAATGATCTAGAGCGATAGCTAGCCCATAGCTCGTTTCCCAATGCGGGATCGACTGTGAAAATAGCGTCTTGGACAAAAAATGTTGAGAAGGGCGTAAGCTAGTGACACACATTGCATATTATTATGTGATGTTCTTGTGCGGAGTTATAAGGTGGTCACCCTCATAAAAACCGTAGTGCTTTATTAAAAAAAAATGTGGGATCCTTGCTTAAAATTGTGGTGCAAAGTAGTGGGGTTGACTTTCACTATTGCAGTGATTGTTACTAAGTGAAACGCACTATGAATAATACGTCATGTGTTATAAAAAATTGAAGTTGTGGTTTGCACTATACTGTGTATATACATATATCTGCTTATCGTATGTTCCTTGGGATGTTTGTATCACAAAGTCGGTCTCTGATTGTTATCATCAAACTTGTTTAAGTTGATAAGGAAAAGATTTTATGGATCTAGTGAATTTTGTGTGCGATTTTATTTTTTTTCATACTAGGCATATATTGCATAACATTTCCTTCTTTGATTGAATTACTTCGTCATTAAAAATTTGTGAGGGAATTTATTTTTGGATGATAAAATCTTATTCTTCCTAATTTTGAATTAGTTGGACACATGTGTTAGTGTGTTAATGGGTTTGTGTGTTCAGTTTTGATGGGAATGTTCTTACTGCATAGTATCCAACCTTTCCCTAGATTTTTAAACCTTACCCATTACATCCTGACATTTTTTATTCATTCTGCCCTCACTATATATCTTCATTTTCGGAACCTGAGAACCCCATTTTTATTTGTGTTTCTCCATGTATTATTCGTATAACCATTTGTGTTCCTGCATCATTTTCTAATGTGCTTCTGAAACACTTTGGCTGATGGCAAAGGACTGAAGAAGAGATGGACAATATATCAGCGATTAGAGATCAGTTCAAGCAACGTCTTTTGTCTTCGGTCATCTTTATTTTTCTTTTTTGATGTTCTTACTCAGGGGGAGATCTGCCTTTGGCATTTCAGTCTAAAAAGGGGGAGAAATAGGATGTTTCTGAAGATGTTCGGAATTATGTTCTAGTTGTTTGCTTCTGATTACTTGTGGTTGCTGTTTTTGACATGTTTCTACGGGATGTAAGAACATCTATGTTTTGCTGTTTGATTGTTTTGTCTATTCTGACAGGGGGAGATGCATTGGTCACTCTATTTGACTTAGGTTCTGATAGCTTGACGTGTTTTGATTGCACTGATCATAGTCCTTATAGTTGTTTTGATAGAAATTGTTCTGATGTACTTACATTGCAGGTGTTTGAGTAGTTTACTTCCTGATGTTCAAACATAGATAATTTCTTTGCTGTTTTGAGTTTATTTTGTAGGTTATCTTTAAGAAACACGATTTTCGAACTGAATGCTAAAGGGGGAGATTGTAAGAACATTGGTTTAAAATCATGTCCGACAAACCTAAGTGTTTTCTAGAAGATTTCTTGTTAAGCAAGCAAAATAAAGTAAAGGGAAGTTTTTCTATTTATTTACTTGTGATTTAATTAAGTTCCTAATATTTATTATTAATAATATATGGTATATATTTATTGTAGTATGTATTATGGAATCCTTATTCTTTAGGAGAGAATCCTTATTCTTTAGGAGAAGAATTACATAATATATATCCTATATATTTACTTACCATGTATGTCACATGCCATAATTAGTTTCTCTTTCTTGTAGGACAAGGAATAAGTGACAAGGACTATGAAAGGATGAGCATTCCATACAAGAAGAGTTCTGGACGTTCATGAGGAGATCTAAGGAGGATCTGGAAAGATTCACCACAAGATCGTTGAAGAATTGGAAGATCGACTATTTTTGGAAAGTCATGTTCTTACCCGATTCTGGAAACGCAAGATTCCATTTGAAGCTCAATTCTGAAGATCTCCAAATTACATGCACGATTTATACATCAAGAAAACTTACCTTACATGAAGGATTTCGTCCAAATCAGAAAGCAACAATTGAGAAGGAAATTTACTCCTAAAAGGAACGGAAGAACTTGGAGAAGACTCCACCCTAAGGAGTTGTATATATACCCTGCTTGAAGATCGAAGATAGGCTGCTGAAATAATTATCTTCCATTCATTATTCGAGCTTCAAGCCTTTTTAGTTTTATTTTGTTCACAGTTCAGTTCAGAGGTTCTTACGTATCTAAGAACTGAAGCTGTTTAGTTTGTTTTTCTTAATTTCATTCAAACACTTTTTGTGATTGGTACTTAGGGATTAAGTACAGTTATTAGCTCGAGGGATTCGAGAGTTAGAAGTCCACGGGACGTGGCCGGAGAAGTAATTGATAGGATCGTGTGTAGTTGTGGCTAGACTAGAAGGGAGTTTGAGTCGTGTAAGTCCAAACTATACAAGTGTGAACGGTTTGTCAATGAAAGAGCTCTGAGGGGAAGTGGGACGCTTTTCTGAAGAGTTTATACATCTTCAGTTTATTGCTTCCGCTATTTACGTTGTTTATCCACGTTCTTACATCGTTTTGCGCACTCGAGTTAAGAATATACGTTTCATGAACTATCTTATTCTGATTTAACTTATCTGGCTGAGTTCAGAAAAATACTGAATCTCGGTTCACGCTCAAACTGGTATTCCGAACTGATTGCTCGAATCGTCCAGACTATTCGGGCTGATTCGACTGAACTGGACCGGCAGCTCGATCTGAGCCGGCCGGTTGCTCGTCTGTCTGGCTGCAACTCGGCTTAACCGTGGTCCAAGTACATACGCACAGACACGACATCAGCCGACGCACAACTTTTCTACTCGAACTTAGAGTTCATCCAGTCTGACCGGGAAAAGGCCGAACTAGGGTTCTCTACTCAACCGGCTATCTATCTCGGTTCAAGCCGAAACTCAAACTCTAAGTTGAACATGATTTCTAGTGATTTTAGGCCCAACAACTGCAGCTAAATTCTCAACCGGATAATATCTATAATTTTCAATAAAAGCAGCCAAAGCCCCAAATTTTTAGGCATACCAAACAGTCTCCAAAAATTACGAAATTTAAAACATATCACATTTAGCATTTATAAGATTTTTTCATAAAGTTTCAACGCATTTCGAGGCCTTTAACATTTTTATCTAAAACCGAGCAAATCGACTACATACTAAACAAATCCGGTCAAAATAGTAAACGGGCACCAAAAATCACGAAACTTAAAATATAACCTCCTCAATATACATATAGGCCAAGGTCAAAACATAAAGTCTCAAGTTAACACTTATCACGTTCAACTCGAAATTACTACGACAGGTCAACTCATTTCAACCACTAGTTCGTCTATCAAACGGACACTAAAAAATAATCCGATTATACCTTAAGCCTCAAGTCAACGGGACGAATTTAATCATATTTATTATGGCATTTTATCACATTTATCGAGAAATCCCGATACTTTCTTTCGCTTGAAGCTCAAATGTCCCGATTTAACCAACTTCGCTCAAATCAACATCTCACAACATCTTATATCGTTTTAAATATCAAGTTTAAGCCATTAAAGTCAGGTTTTAGCTATTATACCTTAAATCATTCGAAATCAAGTAGATCGAAAGTGGATCGGCTAGAGAAATGGGTCGAAGAAGGAAGATCGGGTCGGGTCTAGTGTAGAGGGTCATGGATCAGGCTATTGGGCTGCTAAACGAGCCGATTTTTACGCGTTGGGCTCAGATATGAGGAGTTGGTCATGGTTAGGTGCTGGTAGGGTCGGAACCGGGTCTTCGAGGCTGCGTGCTTTTTCGGGCGAGAAGAACCTAGGTTCGCCAAAAAACAGAAATGGAGCTGCTGGCCGTGCTACAGGAATGCCGGGAAGTTGCTTGCGAATGGCTCACCGCTGGTTGAGGCCGAGGGGAGCTTGGAAACGCGCTGCTACAGTGACCCCAGAAAGCTGAGATGGTGGTGGCGCGTGGAGGTGCTGGTGCGCGTGGAAGGGTCGCGCTCGCCACTATGTACGGACGGCGGAGTAGGGGTGCGCGAACGGGGGTCGCCATGAAGGTGAAGGCGAGCTCGTCGGATCTGTAAGCTGGTGGTCGCGGCTTGGTCGGAGGACACACGGAGGTGAGCTGCTCGATCGCGGGCTTGCAACTTCAGCTCGACGTGGCTTGTCATGAACGACGAGCTGGACTGACTACGACGGCGTGTGGTCGGGATGCCGGGAATGGTGGCTCGCCGGAGTTGCGAGCTCGAGTGGAGGAAGATGACGAGGCGCAGGTAGGGTTTCCGGGCTGAGCTGCGGGTTGCCGACGGGTAAAATTCACCGTGGGGAGGCTCGCCGGGAAGATCTCGCCGGCGTTGTGGTGGTGGTCGGCCAGATTTTCTGGTGGTTGGAGCTTGAAGCTTGGATATGGAGGTGTTGAAGGAATGAAGCTTGTGAAGAAGAAGGTGAATAGTAGCTTTGACTAGGTTTTTGAGCTTTGACTAAGAGGATAAGGTTCTCATCTTTTTGTTGTTAAAATGAGCTAAAGGAGATGGTAGCATTCAATTTATAGATGGACTAGTGAGCTAGGGTTTCTTGTGTGTTGGGCTTTTTATTGGGCTCGATATTTAAATCGACTCGGGCTGAAAAATAATTGCTACTTAGACCGAATAAATAGATGTAGGCTCGGTAAATAAAATACTACACTGCTCGATTAAATCGAACATTAACTTAGGAAATTAAATGCTCGACTAAATTAATCGGACGCGGACTAATTAAATTAGTCGGTCGAATTAAATAATAAAAATGGGCTCGAATTTGAAAATCGACTATAATGGGCCGAATTAAAAATTCTCGAATAGAAATTGGGCCTACTAGGGCTTGGCTCAGAAATTAAATACCGTTAAATGGACCAACAATATAATATTGGGCTCGGTTAAGTAGCTGGGCCAAAATAAAAATAATTGAGCTTGTTCGGGAATTAAATAAATTCCCGAATTTTCTAATACTCGATAAAAATAATTTATCAAGACTTAGACTTAGAATTTTTATCTCGTTTAATTCGAACGTTCTCTCAATGGCTTAGAATTGAAATTTGATAAATTATGCAATTAATACTTATAATACTCGACATAATTAATAATTTACTATTTATGATAAATAAAGTCGAGCTAATTATATAATTTTGGTCGGGGCTTACATAAGGCCTTCAATGCAATTTTGGATTTTCAAGTTTTATTGCAATTTAAGACGTATGGTGAATCTGTAATTTATTGAACATTTAAATATTTATTTATTTATTTATTTTTTCAATATCGATGCTACTCACTAACACTTAATTACTACCAGCTACATCAATATTTCTTCTCACATCTATATATATAATTGTTGGCTATTGTATTTAATAAAATAATTAATAAAACCTAGGTGGCATTGACATCATTTTCCCGCCCAAATATGTTACATTGATAATAAATATATAATTTTTTATTTTTCTTTTTCAAAATCTCATAAACAATGCCTTTCCTGATTGCAATCATAGATTTAGTTTTTTTAGTTACAAGAATTTTAAGAATTTTATTACCCACTTTATGAGATTAATTAGCTTTCCCAAAAAAAACTTGATTATTTTTAATAGTTACATAATTTACATAAGAAGATAAATAATGATGGACTACAAATTTATTTTATATTATTATTTTATATTTTTTTTTATTTTCTCCATAAATCAACAAATATTAAGACATGCTAAAAACTGATTAGTTACAAGACATATACAATTATTTACAAAAAATCAATTAATTGTCCACGCCATATTGTCTTCAATTAGATCTGCAAAAAAAATTAAAGACAGAAAAAATCAGCTAAACGTTTTTAAAATATCTTATACTTTAATCTGAATTTAAAACTAACATAATAAAATCTCTAAATGTTACAATATCCCATTATTTCAACCAATCAGCATTTAAGAAAACTTAACCCGTCTACTCTCGTCTCTCTCTCGGTGAATTGGGGAAAAGAAAACCTAACCCGTCTCTCTCAAATTTTCCGTCGATTTGACTCCTTCAGTGACGGTGGGGCTCGACCGACGGTCGCCCCTTACCGCTCTCCCCATGCTTGTCCTCGTGCGCCCCACTTTTGTTGCGTCTTGGTACGATGCGGCTCTCCATCAAAGGTTGTATCGAGTGAAGAGGTGTCGTCTTCCTGGTCGGATTCCGGTGAGTGACGAGAGGCCTTGCTTTCCAGTTGCCGGCGGACCGTCATTTGCAGGTGGTAAGCCCTCTCTCTCTCTGGTTTTGGTTTCGAATGGCATCCCCTCCGAGGGTTCCTGTTTTTCCGCTGGAGCTTACGGCGGGGTTGGGCTGCTGGTCACCGGAGATTGTGGTAGTTTTGGTGGTGTACGGTCAGTGGATGGGGCGAGGTCTCGGCTGCTGCGGCAATTGGGGTTGAGGAACCGTGCCATCTCCCCCCACCCTCGTTCGGCTAGTGATGTTAGGCGGCCGGGGGTTCGGGGTTCTAGTTTCTCGTGGGCTCATCTACTGGTGTTAGATGGGTTCGGGAGGGGCTGTAACGCCCCGACTGACCAATACACCAGAGTACGCGATTTTTCGCAAATATTCTGAATAAATAAATAAATAAACTAACTTTTTAATTTTGCGAAACTGATTCGGGGGTTACCGTGAAAAACATGACTTCTGAAAACCGTTAGAATTTTAAACTGAAACATGAAACGGTTATAATTTATTATCCGACTAACGTCGGAACAAAGTCTGAAGGTTTTAGCGGAAGTCTTAGCGTGGCAATAACATGAAAGTCTGATAAAAGCTCTGAAAAGTTTAATCATTCAACATCAAGTACATCAAAACACAAATATCCTGAACAGCTCGCCCGCTCACTCCTCATCCCCGACTCTACGACCTGAAAATCATGAAAATGTGGGGCGTGAGCACTAAGGCACTGTGCTCCGCAGAAACTCATGCTAATGTAATACATCGTAAAT
>CACSLK010011313.1:596394-615072 GCA_902706635.1 Striga hermonthica | reverse complement strand
ATGGCTTAAAATATTTGGGCGGTAGAAAAAATTATCAGAATATTCAAAACTATAACAAAAATATTAACAAAAAGCAGAATGTCAAAATCCCATGAGTTTAGCACATTTTATGATTTATAAATATTTAAAATTAAAGCCAATAAGTATAAAATGTCAAACATACTTACAGAAATTATGCAATCACATTAACGTGTACCAAATTAATATTCAGCTTTTCAAACCTCATATATACCCACATATTCACACAATCTCAATACACTTCTTCCAAATCCAACACAAGCAAATAATCTTTTAGCCCAAATATTTTCTAACTAAGCAATGGCACCCATGTTTCACAATTTGACATTTTTGGCTAAAACAAGAACAAGGCTGCCATACTTAGGCTGGTCCAAAAATACCCTCGCTATTATCAGTCAAATACATCAAGAATCAGCGGACACGAGTTCATTTTTCATGATACCAAGGTCTGAAAATTTTTTGTTTACTATACCAAAAATCATTGACTTTTTACAGAATTTTTCTACTGTATTTAATTTTTTATTTTCAATTTTTTAAGGGGCAGCGTGTACACGGCTGGGCCCCCGAAAAGGTGCAGGATTTTGATCTTATTGAAGGTCAGGTGTATAAGATAACAAATTTCGAACTTGAGGAAGACAAAAGTGCATTGAAGCTAACCAAATCAAGTCACAAGTTCACTTTCAACGAATAAACATTCATGTGCGAGATGAGCGATGTCAAGTATCCAAGCTTTATGTTTAACTTCAAGAAATTCAGCGACCTATCGGACCCCGAAACAATCGATTCTACTTTGGTTTTTGGTAATTTTTATATTTTTTAACGTTTTATAATTCTGTTAATCCTATCCTTTAAATATAAATTAAGTTTTTATTTTGTAGACATTATTGGGCGCATTGTTTTGTTTCAAAGCATACGTACAACAACTTCGAGAGGAGTTGTTAAGAAGTTTATTGATATTGTTCTTGAGGACGCCGAGTAAGTTATTAGTCATGGACTTTTATTTTTTATTTAAAGGTTAATATGCATATATTATTATATTAAAAATGGTAAAATACTTTTTCCCATCCGAACTATCGCGGTTTTGGCGCATCACCATATAAACTATTTTATTTTACAAACCACCATATGAACTATACGGGTTTGTCAATACGCCCCCAAAACCGGATATAAAAGTGGTTTAGGGGGCACATTGGCAAACCCGTGATAGTTCATATGGTGGTTTGTAAAAGTATTTAGAGGGCACATATGGTGACCAAACAGCTTTTTCAGTCAAAACCACTTTTATATCTGGTTTAGGGGGTTCATTGACAAACTTGTATAGTTTATATGGTGGTTTGTAAAAAAAATAGTTCATATGGTGATGCGCCAAAACAGTGATAGTTCGGATGGGAAAAAGTATTTTACCCTATTAAAAATGTTGTTTTCTGTCTTTCTATAGGGGCTGCAAACAGATTTGTACCCTATGGGACCGATATGCCGAAATCCTTCTAGATTCTTACAACAAATCATCTCCGAGTGATTTGCGTGTAGTCATATTACAGTTTTGTCGAGCAAAGTCATTTGACGATGATATTTTTGTTCACTTAATTTCTAAGAATCATTTGTTCTCTTACATTTACTTAGAATTTTAAATATTGTCCCAAATTATTCATTTTTTTAGGATCGATAAAAGTTTTCAATATTTATGATGCCACAAAGATGATATTCTGAAGTGATGTTCCCAAGATTGTTGATTTCAAATGAAGGTATTTGTCATGTTTTTTAAATTAATATGTGTTATTATGTCATACTATAATTTGAAATATATGATTTTTTTTTTAATATTAGGTACAACTCCCACCCAAGGCCAAGTAAAATTTCAATCAAATATGTTAGGTCATTCATGTCTAACATATGTGATGATTTGGCATACGGAAATGCTCCTATCAAATGTGTTGCGGACTTTTATGCGTTTGAAGAGGTATCAATTTCAATCTAATATTTTACATTTTATTAAATATCATTTTTTTATTAATTATTTGCTGAAATTTATGGATTTGTTTTTAATGTGTCATTTCAGCATACAAGTTTTTGGATTTATGGCGCCATTGTTGATATTTGGGGAAACTGGTATTTCAATTCTTGCCCAAACTGCGTTCGAAAAGTCGAGCGCAAAGAAGATAGATTTTGGTGCTACCATTGCCAAGACTCCATGCCCTTTGCAAATCTTATGTACATATGTTTTACATTTTTTAGTTAATCACTTAAATTTTTATAACTTTTATTCATTTCTTATTCAAAGGTACAAGCTACATATTTCGGTTGGGGACCACACTGGAATAGTGCCTCTTTTGTGCTGAGACAAAGTTGCTCAAGAATTGGTTGGAAAACCATGTGATGATGTTGTTAGTGAAATGCTTAAGGCATGTGCATTTTTAAATTTAAGTTTTCCTCATATTTTTATGCTTATATTATCATCAACTATAATTTAATACAAAAATTGTACTGCAGCAGTTTGAAGGATCAGAGCTGCCACTTGAACTTGAGATTTTGAAGGACAAAGTTCTACTGTTTAAGGTTTTTAAGAAAAAAGGATCACTTTGGATCATGCAATGGTCCATTTACGGTTTCTCGAATAACCGCCGATCCTGTTTTGATCAGCCGATTTGGTGCAATTGCCAACAGTGGAATGGTTATATTTCTATTTTTTAATATTTTCAGCAGCACACTAAATATTTTGTAAATATTTTTCTTATGATTTCTAATTTATATTTTTTAATTGTGAAGGAATCAAATGGTGAAGTATACAACCCAATAAGGGCTGTAGAGGCTGAAGTGAACAGCCCAACAAGGGCTGTAGAGGCTGAAGTGAACAACCCAATAAGGGTTGTAGATGATGAAGTGTATAGCCCAATAAGGGCTGTAAAGCCTGAATTGTACAGCCCAATCAGGGCTGTAAATGTTGAAATTTATAGCCCAATAAGGGTTGTTCATGGCAGTAAAGAAAAGATAATGAAGAGAGAGCAAACTGAAATGAATGGAGACGGCTCAAGCTGTTCAGAAGAGCCAACAGGGAAGAAGAAGTTAAAGGTTGAAGAATTTTGAAGGTTGAATGAAGACATTTATTTTATGAGTAATTTAGATATGTTTGGAATAAGTCTGTTATTAAAAACAGTTTGAATTATGTATTTCATCTTCTCCCAATTAAATTGTTTTCCATGAATAATATTCCTATTATCTATCTATTAATTTTTGTTCTATTAAATTATTTTAAAGTAGATTCTGTCATCCTATTAATATATCATCTATCACTAAGATAACTATATTCAATCCTCAATTAACAGGATAAAAATAGAAAAAACAGAAAAAAAAAAGGAAAACAACAACATGATTTTTCTAATCAAAACAACAAAAAAAAAGATAAGTTAATAAGCAAATAACTTAATCATAACACCTTTGTTTTCAAAAGAAAATAACTTGAACAGGAAAACATAAAAGTATGCAAAACAACTACTATAATTTAAACAGCATAGTATTTTTTTGAATGAAAACAGCAAACACAAAGTATTCAAACACTAAGTAATGCCTTCAACAATATCTATTTACTACATATGTACATAAAGAATACAGCAAAAACAGAGAATACATCAAAATAGCAATAGGATTTATCTAATGAAAACAACAAAACAACATAAACATATAAGTTAATAAGCAAATAATTTAAAGAGATCATATCAGTTTTAATAAACAAATGACTTAGCCAGCAAAACACAAAGAGTGCAAAACAACATCTAACATGTAAACAACAAAACACAAACAAAAAACACAAAAAGTGCAAAACAACATCTAACATTTAAACAGCAAAACACAAACAAAACGATTATGTGTGCCACCTACATTAATCAGCCCTTTAAAACATATAATAATGCCTTTACAAACAAAACCACATAATAATGCCTTTATCAAATTCTGAAGACCAATATGTGTACAACACATAAACATACCTTAAAAAAAACACTTATTCGTGTTGTTAAAGGTTTAGGGTTTAGGGTTTCAGTTTGTATTGATTTTAGGGTTTCAGAGTTTAGGGTTTGGGGTTTCAGGGTTTAGGGTTTAGTGTTTAGGGTGTAGAGTTTTCTATGTTCAAATTATATAAGTTGTCTAAAGTAAATACCTTAATTAGATTAGCATTTTTTACTCTAATCACAACAGCAAAGCAACAACAAGAAATAAAAAACATCAAAATACAAACAAAACCACCAAGTGTTCAACATATAATCATGCTTTTTAAAACAAATCTGCAAATCCCAGAATAACACTTACAAGAATAATGAAGCAACACTTAATCATCACTTAATCATGTTGTTTTTTTTTTATGGTTTTACCTATGAATAAAAGCTTTTTTATTTACATGCCTTTATTTTTTTTCTCTATTCTGTATTTCTTTCTTAGATAATTTTACTAAAAAAAATTAGAACAAAATATAAATAAAAACCAGCCAAAATAGATAATTGAAAAGACCAAATAACAAGTAAAATAACCACAAATGATAACTTTTCAGCCAAATAACAACCAACAAATTCATAAATGCCAAGTTTTACCAAGTTGAAAAAAAAAAATTTATTAAACCCAAGATTTCAGCCCACCAGATATTACAATAATGCATCAGTTTTTTTTAACCTTCCATATAAAACAAAACAAGTCAATGATCATAATAAAAGCTATCAAATGCACTTAATTTATTTACCATATATATACATGCCACAGTTTTCTATATAAATCTCTAAAATAATACTTCAGTAGACTTATCAAAAAACACAACATATAAAGAAAAGCTTTAGAACCACAAATATCTGGTTTTCTTCTCTTTTACCAACAAAAAAACATATATAACCAAACTTTGAGCAGCATAAGTTCATATACAATGAGCACTTTTCATCCCAATTCAACTTTCACCAGTTCGTTCATCATCAGGCACAAAAGAACCATACAAGAAGAGTATACAAAACACACAATCAAGCTGGAATCAAGACAGATTTTCATTTAGAGCAAGCAATAAAACATTGGACAAACACCCAAACAACATGAAAAGGTTATCCAGCGGGTACAACATATTGGGCAACAAAAGGAGCAAACAAGATACGACGGCTAATAGTACACTGTTTAATGTGTATAAAACGCGCAATATATTTAAAAAATTAGAAGAATTTGTTACCTTTTAGCATTACTTCATCAATCTGCTGTCGTTCAGGCCTTAATTGTGTTCCCCTCTTACCCGTGTATTTGCACAACATTGAACCGAGCTATATTTTAAACCTGAGTATATCAAAATTTGTTACAAATCTTTTTTTTTTAAAAAAAAATAGAAGATAAGGAACTCAAAGACATCATATAACGTAAATACTTATCTGTTTTTTGAATCCTTTGAATGCATATTCGAAGAATGGCCCTGTTTAAGATTAATAGAATATTATCAATATGAATATATACTACATAATAACATTGGACTGTGATCTATTATAAGAAAATGACTTTACCCAACATCTTAAGATCACAGTAGACCGAAAACCGGTACCCGTCCGTCGGAATTTAACACAAACACGAAAAAACATAATATAAACATTAAAAATTACAGAACTAAATGTAATGAACCAAAAAACTAGGTATCCTTTACATGAATGACGTTTTTTCCAAAAAATATCAGAAAAAATCAAAAAAAAATAAACTATTATTTTCGTAGATCTGTGAATATCTATCAAGTAAACGGCCGATATGTTTTAAAAAAATTAAATAAAATTACAAAAAATATTCGTTTTCCAAAGATCTATCATTTAATCAACAAAAAATGTACAGATCTTTTATCTTCATCTCGATTTTTTCAAAAAAAAAATAAAAAATTAGAAATTAAAAAAATATATAAATAAACGAAAATTTTGTAGATTTGTCCAGATCTTTGATGTATATGACCGATTTGAACCGAATGCCTATGAATCAGTAAATCGATTTTTCAAATCTTTTATCGTCATCTCGATTTTGTCAAAAAAAAAATTTGAAATAAAAAATATATATATAAAGAAACAAAAATTTTGTAGATCTGTCCAGATCTATGATGTATACACCCGATTTGAACCGAAATACTATGAATCAGTAAGTCGGTTTTTCAAATCGGACGATTTCACTTTTCCATCTCACTTTTGCCTGAAAAAAAAAAATCAATCTTGGACTTTTTTTCTGCATCTGTTCGAAAAAATTAATTGAATTGTCGGTGAAACATTGTTTCTGGCAAAAATCTCGGCGAAAAAATTAGTAGAACATAATCTGAGTTTGTAGAGAGAAAAAATAAGAGATAGAGAGTTGCAGGCATAAATGAGAGGAATGGCGAGAGAAATGGCGTGTTCGGTGCGCTTCCCATATCAAAAGTTGTTTGATATCCAGCTGTTAGACACGCGTCAGTAAATGAACCTGCATGATACGATAAAAAGACTATTTTACCCTTAAAATTGGGCCGTCTATGGTGTTGTCTTCAACTATATATTATTTGAGCAGCGTTATTCTTTCGGGCCGTTTATATTAATCAATGGGCTTCTATTTTTGGGCCGTGTATGTTAAATGAATGGGCTTGTTGTTATATAAATTTTCAGTCTGCTTATTGCCCAATTGTGATGTTCATACAAAATTGAATAAATGACACTCCCTAAAAATATTTAGTCTACTATTTTCTAATTTTATATATACATGACTCAATTTAGTTTGATACAAAAATTAATTCAACAAAATTAATTTGTGAAACAAAATTTATATTAATTACTTGCATGCCAAAAAATTAATCATTTTCTCAATTAAAACCATTACATAAATGTTTTTAAAACATATAATGTTGATTTTTAGATTACAAACTTTCATGCAAATATGATTGATTAATTTTATATGTTGCCACAATATTGTATATATTAAATTATGTGTTCCATTAGCAGGCTCTCAATGTTCGTCTCAGCGTAGTGCAACAATTCACCTCACTAATGTTTCTTCGAGCGGTTCAGTACCCTTAATTGGTCTTACATTGGACGACAATGTAAATGCGCCCTCATATTCTGCATTACCTACCTCAAGAAATGGTACTGCCAAACAAAAAAATAATTTTTATACAATTTTTTTATGTCCCGATAAAAATTATTTCATATTATATTGTATATATAATTTTCATTTTTATTCTTATATATTAATTAATATTACCTTATTTTGTGTAGATTCATCAACTGATTTGCCGCCTCGAATGAATGTAGGCGGGCGACCGAGGCGGCCCGTACCTCTACCTATAGATGGTAATTCGAAATTAATTATCTATTTGTCTAATTGGTTAATTTGTGAGCAAAGAAATAAAAATTATATTTACTCTTTTATATTCCAACATTTGGATTTTGTATATTAATTTATATTTAATTTAATGTTTTGTAGATTCATCACTACAATTTACACCTCGATCGAATGTCGGTCGTCCGAGACAGTTATTTCCTCCCCCCCAGAGATGACGATGTTTTATCCGCTAGTCAAAGTAATTCTCAGATCTCCATTAATGCACGAGTTTCGTCATCATCAGCCAGTTCCTCCAACTTATCCATTGACACTGGTATTTACTTATATGTGTATTCTTATTATTTCCTTCTCTTTACCATCTTATCATCTTTTTTTTTGGAATTGTGAGATCATTTAAATTTTTAGTAATTGTTTATTAATTTTATATAATACAATTCCGCAGAATACTGGGATATTGGCTACGCATCCTACTGTTGCATTCATTGTGGTGCAAGATTTTGGTATGCCGAGCGACTGGGAAAACCATCTAAGCCAAGGGTTCCAAAGTATTCTGGTTGTTTCAGCCACGGATTTATCGAACTTCCAGCTGTTTACACTCCTACCCTATTTCTGCATGACCTGATTTTCGGAAGGAGTCCCCGTAGCAAGCACTTTCAAGAGAACATTTCGTCCTACAACAACATGTTCTGTTTTACATCCATGGGAGGGAAGATTGATACCGAGATAAACAAGGGCAGCGGCCCACCCGTATTCCATTTACACGGTCAGAACTACCATTTAATGGGCAGTTTGCTACCCGACCATGGTGCTCCTCCCAAATTTGCTCAGTTGTACATCTATGACACAGAGAATGAAATATCGAACAGGCTGTCTTCTGTGAGGTACTTATTAAATTGTTTGATTAAAAAATATCTTTTTTTATTGTAATCTTAGTCTTTTACATATTATTTTACTAATTCAATTTACTATGTTATTTATGTCAGGAGTGGTACTGAAAGAAATAATCTTGGTGGCGTGGTAGTTCGTGGTTTGAAAGATATGCTCGATCTTTACAATGTTTTGGTTAATTCATTTAGAATGGCGCGAGAGAAGTTGAACCAGGCCGATCGTAGCGAACTTAAGATACGACTCATTGGAAAAAGGAATAGGAATGGTCGGCGTTATAATTTACCGTCCACTTCTGAAGTTGCAGCGTTAGTTGTTGGCGACTTCGATGATGTTATGGGCAGCTGGGACATTATTGTAAAACATCGGAGTGGACGTCTGCAGCGTATCAACGAGTTGAACGCTTCCTACTTGCCTCTCCATTATCCTATTCTTTTCCCATATGGCGAGGATGGTTAGCGAGAGGACATTCCATTCTCTTCTCTAAAGCCAAAAACTGAGAGTTCGAGGAAATTTATCAGTCCGTTAGAGTTCTTCAAATATTGGATGCACGACTGTGACTGCGAAGTGTCCTCTATTCTTTCCGCTCGGAGGTTGTATCAACAATTTGTTGTGGACGCTTATACAAGGTAGAGGGATTTCGGCTCATATACATCCGTTTTAATCAGAAGATCTTGAGAACCGAATTGTACAGCAGACTTTCCGATGATGTGTTGCACAGTGACACGGATCCTGGTTCTCAAGGCAAACAGATTATACTTCCGTCATCCTTTACGGGCAGCCCGCGATATATGATTCAGAACTATCAAGATGCAATGGCCATTTGTCGTTGGACCGGTTATCCTGACATTTTCATAACCTTCACTTGCAATCCAAAGTGGCCCAAAATCAGTCGTTTTCTTAATGAGAGGAACCTCAACCCAAAGGATCGTCCTGATATAATTTGTTGGGTTTTTAAGACCAAGTTGGATGCATTGATGAGGGATGTTCGACATAACAAGATGTTTGGAGATGTGAAAGGAGGTATTTATGATAACTATTTTTTGAATAAATACATTTATTTTAATTATATTTTTTGGATTGAATTATTTTTTTAACTAAGTATGAACTTATTGCAGCAATATACACGATTCAATTCCAGAAGAGTGGCCTTCCGCATGCGCATATCTTGCTTTTCCTTGCCAAGGAATACAAGATACAGACTACTGATGGCATAGATAATAATTTCTGCCGAAATACCGGATGAGGCCACCGATCCGTTTTACTATGCCGCTGTTAGAGATCATATGATGCACGGCCCCTGCGGAAGTGTTCGCCCGAAATCCCCGTGTATGGCGAACAATTGTTGCACAAAACATTTTCCTAAAAATTTCTCCGAAACCACAACTCTCGACGAAGAAGGCTATCCACGATACAGACGCCGTGATAATGGCAGAACCATAGTAAAGAATGGCATTCCCTTGGATAACAGATACGTTGTGCCTCATAACAGGAAATTGCTCCTGAAGTACGGCGCGCACATTAATATGGAGTGGTGCAACCAGTCAAGGTCCATAATATTTATTCAAGTACGTGAACAAGGGGAACGATCATGTTACTGCCACATTCTATGAGTCGAATGGAGATGAGTCCTCTAGCAGGCCAGTTGACGAGGTGAAGATGTACTATGATTGTCGGTACGTTTCATCTTGTGAGGCTGCGTGGCGTTTGTTGGAGTTTGAGATTCAATACAAGCACCCATCAGTGGAGCGCTTGAATTTTCACCTCGAGAACGAGCATCCGTGCTACTACCCTGATGAGGCCCCGATCGATGAAGTGGTTGAGAAAAATAAAAATGCCGACAGCAAATTTTTAGCTTGGATAGAAGCTAACAAGAAGTATCCTGAAGCCAGGAAACTAACATACGTTGAGGCTCCCACCAAATTTACGTGGCACCCGGAAACCAACAGTTGGGAGCCTAGGAAAGGAAGTGATCGTATCGCGCGTTTGTACTTCGTCCACCTGGTGCTGGTGATATATATAACTTGCGGTGTCTTATCAACGTTGTTCGTGGTGCAACGTGCCATCGTGACTATATGAAGTTGGATGGAGTACAACACAATTCATATCGTGACGCGTGTTTTTCCCTCGGTCTGGTGGAGGACGACAAAGAGTACATTGAAGGGATTATCGATGCGAGCCAGTGGTCGAGTGCCAATTCGTTGAGAAACCTTTTTGCTACTGTGTTGTCTTCTGATACTCTCAGTCGACCAGAGTTTGTGTGGGTATCATGCTGGCCTTACCTATCGGATGATATATTATATAATCGTCGGAGGGTTTTACAGCACCCAGGTAAACGAATTAATTACTGTCACATACTTATGTTTTTTTATTTTTCTCTTATGATCTTTATATTTATAATCTTTCTATATTTTTGTGACAGAATTGGTTTTGAGCGATGATGAAGTAAAGAATCTGGCATTGGCGGAGGTTGAAAAAAATTTTTCGCAGACGTGGTACGAGTCTACGCGAATATGGTACTATGCCTTTTCCTAATCTCGATCGTAATGAGGCATCCACGAACAGACTGGTGATGGACGAGTTGAATTACGACCGTCATGCACTCGCTATTGAGAATCTGGAGTTGGTTGCCAATATGACAGATGAACAGCGAAATGTCTATGACTCGATAATGGACTCTGTTTACCGTACCTACGGCCGCATGTTTTTCGTTTATGGTTACGGCAGCACCGGAAAAACCTATGTCTGGAGGGCGTTGTCTTCTGCTTTGAGATCCAAAGGTGAAATTGTGTTGAACGCTGCATCGAGCGGTATTGCATCACTTTTGCTTCCCGGCGGACGCACTGCGCATTCATGATTAAAAATCCCAATAAACCCAATAGAAAGCTTTACATGCGATATTAGCCAGTAGAGTCCTTTGGCCGAACTGATAATACGATTTCGGTTGATCATTTGGGATGAAGCCCCGATGATGAACAAATATTGCTTCCAAGCAGTTGACAACACCTTGCGAGCCTTAATGGAAGCAGTTGATCCATCGAGGAAAAATTTCCATTTGGCGGCAAGTGTGTTGTGTTATGTGGCGATTTTAGACAGATACTCCCCGTTATTCCTAAAAGCAGTCGAAGCGACATAGTTAATGCGGCCATCAATTCATCCAAGTTGTGGCGCGATTGTATCGTTCTGAGACTGACTCGGAATATGAGGCTTCGAAGCCTTGGTGGGGGCGATGAGTACAATGAGTTGAGGAACTTCTCTGAATAGCTTGCAAACATCAGCGACGGTACAGTCGGTGGATCGAACGACGGTTGTGCCGATATCGACATACCCGACGATTTTCTTCTACACTCACAAGGGGACCTTATTGGTACTATTTTTGAGAGTACCTACCCGATGTTTAGGAGTGCAGGTGACGATTTAGCTATCTGAAGGACAGAGCCATACTCGCTCCCACACTTGGTGTGGTTGAGTCCATTAACGAGTACATGAGCTCATTGAATTCATCTGAGGGAAGGACTTACTTGAGTTCGGACACCCCGTGCAAGTCAGATGCTGGATATGATTCTCTTTAGGATCTTCACACTCCTGAGTTTCTCAATGGGATCAAGTGCTCTGGCCTTCCGAATCATAAACTGCACCTTAAGGTCGGCACTTCAGTCATGCTTCTCAGAAACATTGATCACTCAGTGGGGTTGTGCAACGGTACTGTTAATCGAAATCCAATTTGTCATCTTTATTTCCTTTTATCTTTGTACAAATTTAATTGATATGATTTTGTTCGAGTTTTGATGTCAACAGGTACAAGGTTGGTTATCACTAAGCTTAGCAGCCATGTCCTCGAATGTAGGATATTAACCGGTGCAAGAGCTGGTGACAAGGTTCTTATTCCTAGGCTCACAATCATACCATCCGATTTGAGGGTACCGTTCAAATTTCAACGTAGGCAATTTCCGCTCATGGTTTCATATGCTATGACTATCAACAAGAGTCAATGCCAGTCATTATCACACATCGACTTATTATTGAAAAACTCTGTATTAAGTCATGGACAGTTGTATGTGGCACTATCTAGAGTCACGAATTGGAGGGGACTGAAGATAATAATCTGTGGTGATGGAGATTTTGACAATAGGAAAACCACGAACGTTGTATATAAAAAAGTGTTTAATAATATTTAGAATTAATATTTTTGGCTTAATTTTTTCTCAACGATCATGCTATGATTTTTGCAATTGTTTTCTTTTTTTTTTTATTATTTCCTTTATCATATAGCTTCCGGTGCAAATCACGGGTAAAAAACTAGTTGCATTAAAAATCGTGCAAAATCATTCATTAAATGTGAAAACAGTACCTAATTTATTGAACATTTAATAAATACACAATCTATACTTATATAAAAAGCTATCCTATTTACTAAAATAGTAGGTAGAAAAGTCAAAGATAACTAATGCATTCTATTTATTTTTAAGTATATTATTTAATTGTTTTATCCCATAACACATTTTCAATACAACTTACCATGATTTTTCTATTGTGATTAAAAATCAGATTCTACGTTTAAAATCTTGTGAAACTATTATTATTATTATTATTATTATTATTATTATTATTATTATTATTATTATTATTATCACGCCATTGTTAAATAAAGTTGAACATTGAATAATTTGAATGTAAAAATATCTAAATTGGACCATTCGGTGCATATATAGTTGGTGCATTTAAAATAATTTTACAACAAAAAATATATAATTCGATGTATAGTTGGTGCATAGTTTTATAAAAATTAAAACTTTATATTTAAAAGACACTAAAAAAATTGCAAGGGATTCGCACCATATATGGGAATAATGAAATTGGTATAACCATCAGGTAAACTATGACTTAAAAAAACAATGTATGTATTCATAACAACTTTTTTACTATTTAAAAAATACTAAACAATTAAATTATCAAATACCACATTTAAAATTTATTAAAGTTTGTATTAAAAGATGTGGAAAAAAGCTTATAACCTTATTGTTTTTTAGACTTAACGCTGATTAAAAGAGGTAGAAAATAGATAATAACCCTATTACTTTTTAGATTTATACATAAAATGATGTGAAATAACTCATTTAATATCTTTGTTCCATGCATCGCACGGGGTACGTGCTAGTAATAACAAAAGAAAAACGCATTATTTCATATGGATATGCAAATTGAACATACAAATACTACAGAATGCACAATACTGTTTTATGTGATGCACATTAAGGAGATGCACATTATTTAATGTTTTATATATATTTACTAATACTGTTTATTAGTAAATATATTTTTTATAATAAAAATAATTTGATCTATATATATTGTTTATTTTCGACACACAATAATATAAATTATATAAATTTATACATGATAAATATGTTTTTTTTATATAAATAATTTGATAGATGCATATTAATATTAATTATGCACATTAATAAAGTTTTCTAAAATTAAAATACACGTAAAAAAAATAATTTGATTTATGCACAATAGTATTAATTACACACATATTATATTTTTTAACAGAAGAATAATATAAATAAATTAAAATATTAAATATAATTTTATAATAATAATAAAATATTTTATTTATTTATGTTTACTTGATTAATCAATCGAATAGTCCAATTATTTTTATTTCGTTTTTTTTAGATTTTATGTAAAATTATCCGGACGGAATGCACAATAGTTATAAACATTATGCACATAAGTGACTATTAGAATGCACTATAGCGTTAGACCAAATGCACATTAAAGCTTTCGATAATATACATTAGCATACCAATGTGCATTTTTACTAATATTAAAATCTAGGTTGTCTCGTTCCGATTTCTACCTTATTTACAAAATACATAAGTAAAAATAAACAAGATAGGGAAACCAATCAAACGATACAAAAAAAATATTATTTATATTTTCAATATACAATCATTTTTTTATTTCCAAAAAAAAGTGAAATTATTATATAAAAAAATATAAATGCTAAATATATTTTTATTATTCAGATAATTTGATAGACGAATAATATGTACATTATTAAAGTTTTATAACGTTGAAATGCACACGAAACATTAAATGGTAAAAAAAAGTCTATTTACTTAATAAACTGCACAATAATGCTAGACTAAATGCACATTTGTGTATATGAGAGTGCACATTATAGATTTCAGTATCTTATATATTATGTTTTTCAATCGATAATTTGGAAATCAAGATTGGTTAGGTGTTCCGGGTAAAGTTGTTCTCGACAAACAGGCACTGAGGGACCAATCGTAGACTGAAAAGAGATCCTTTATAGTGCTGCGGAGTAGTTGGGGCGTACTAAACCCACCCAGTCAATTCCACACCACCGGGCAGATCGCCTGAATGCCGAGTCTTTCTCTGCCGTCAACTCGACGTCGTCGTCACCTGCAAGAGTTGGCCCAAAACTGGACTTTATATAACAGATTATATGGTAGGTCACAAATTAGGAGAATTCGTACCTACTTTCAATTTACGAGGACATGAATAAAGTGATAATAGATCTCGTCAGTAATCTTATTTTAAAAACATATAGATAGGTACTTATGATTCTACTATAATATAAAAACATTAAATTAAATTATAAAAAATACTAGATTTAAATAAATAATACATTTTTTTTAATTTTGGAGAATTTAGTTGATCGACCGAATAAATCAAGTAATTTGGTTCACGTTCGATCTGTTGGGGACGAATTTTCTATTGGTTTGGACTACACAATTACAACAGAACCCGTGCACAATAGTATGCGACAAATTGCATGGTAGTGAATGTCGGAGAGCGCAACGGTAAAATTTTATACTGCCGATTCAATTCCTTTTAAATTTTAATGTTTTAGTTATTACTTCATTTTTTTTAATAAAAAAATATTTACTTATCATTATTTTATATTTATTAAGTTTTTAATAATTTAGTATAATATATTTAAAACATTAATAAATTTATATTATAGTAAAAGTTTGTTTCTAAAATTGTAGACAGAAATAGTAGAAATAGTATAATATATTTAAAACATTAATCCATCTATACTTATATAAAAGGTCATCCTATTTACTAGAAATAGTAGACAGAAAAGTCAAAGGTAATTAATGCTTACTGGAAATAGAAATGACATTAATTACAGATTTGTTTTAGTATTTATAGGCTTGACATTAAAGATTTGTTATGGGATAAAAATCAGAACCGATTGTTTTACCTTTGCTAGAAAGTCAAAACTAAGTATAGATTTGTTTTATCCCATAACATCGGTTTAGTTAAAAAAAATCACAAAAAATTCGGTTTTAATGTCAAGCCTATAAATAAAGATTTAATCGGTTTTAATAAAGCATATTTAAGCAATTTTAATAATTGCATAGAATTTCAAAGATGTTTATTTATTATGAAAAAATTAAACTCTAAAAAAATATTTTGTATATTTTGTAAAGTATTTGTACAAAATGTTTTACTTTAAATTTATTTATATAATTTAAATTAATTATATTAATAAATAATATGAACATACATTAAATATTTTAATTACATAAAACAAAAAGAAGAAGAAGACTACATTTGTAACTTGTATAAATAATAATAATGACATTATATTACAATAATTTTATAATAAAATAATATGAGTATTATACGAGGAACAAAATACGTAAAATATTAATTTTTCTTATATCAAGGAATAAATATATATAATGAAATCAAATTTATATTATTATAAACATGTGAACGAGATAATATATTAATTAATTTACGTGCTAGCGCTACTAGACTCAAGTTTAATGTTCCGACAAAAAAAATGACCTTCACGAAAAGATGTAAAAAGATAGATGATCAACACTATTATTTTTTAGGCCTGAACGGACAAGCTCTATAATCCACTCATTTAATATCTCCCGTGAATCACGCAAGCTACTTAATGGACAAGCTATGTGGAAATGACTCATTTAATACGTATGCACCGTGCATCGCACGGGCAACGTACTAGTTTTTAATAAAAAAACCAACCCCAAATAAAAAACATCCCTATATCGATTTCACAGATCAAATCTCGTGAAAATCAATCGCTCCTGCACCATTCAAATCGCCGCCTGCCAAAACCATTGTTCTTTGCCAGATGTGCTCGATCCAGCCGGGAGATCGTATCGCCGAAACTTGGAGAACTGAAATCGATTGGCAAACACAGAGAGGAGATGGACGTCGCGCCGGCATCTACGACGGAGATCGACGGCGATGCTAGCCTGGGGCGACGGAGCATCTAGATGTTGGTGGTCGATAATTGCAGAGGGTGGTTGTCCAGTGGCTATGTGGCTGTGCGGCGGCTTATCTGTTCTCGGCTGTGGCAGGTCTAGTGGTGGTTTGTGTCGGTGGTGGGGCAGGTTGGTGGCGGCGCTGGTTGTTGTTTATGGCTGGTCTTGTGGTGGTTGATGGCGGGCTGTTGGTGGTTGGTTGCAGGGTTGACGGAGACAGTCAGTGTTTATGGCGGTGGTCGAAAGTGAAGGCTGCGGCGACAAGTTACTTGCCGGCGGCGGGCGGCGTGACGGCGGTGGATGGTTGAAGCCGGCGATCTTGGGTGTGAGTCTGTGAGATGTATGTGTCATTGTTTTAAATACCATATCGTTCATTATACCGGACGAGGCAACAGTACGCGGGTCAACCGATTTTACCGTCTATTTTACCAGTATTAATAAATATTAAATTAATTTATTATTACAATATAAATAAGTGAAAATATCTATTTTCACCCCGTTTTGAAGTCTTGTTAAGTTTTTCACACCGTCCAATAAAAAACTAAGTTTTTCACCCCGGAAAGTGCGAAGGTTATGCGAAAACTGTCGCATATTCATTGCATAACTGTCCATATGCGAAGGTTATGCGAAAAACTGTCGCATATCAATTGCATAACTGTGCGAAGGTTATGCGAAAACTGTCACATATTCATCGCATAACTATTCATATGCGAAGGTTATGCGAAAAACTGTCGCATATCAATTGCATAACTGTCGCATATTCATCGCACAATGCCTTCGCACAGTTATGCAATTGATATGCGACAATTATGCGACAGTTTTTTCGCACAACCTTCGCATATGGACAGTTATGCAATGAATATGCGAAAATTTTCGCATAATCTTCGCACTTTTTGGGGTGAAAAACTTAACTTTTATTGGGCGGTGTGAAAAACTTAATTTGTCTTTGTTATGGGGTGAAAAAGATTTTTTCCCTATAAATAATGTACAAAACTAACTTTAATTAATAGTAAAATTAATTAACATCTAATAACAATGCAAACATATTAAAATGAAGTGTAAAACTTTTAATTTTATATAAAAAAAATTAATGAAAATATATTAAAAATATTTTTTAAAAAAAAATTGGCATAAACCGGTATTTTGGCCGATAAAACTGGTATTTTCCGGTCTGAAATCAGTATTTTAGCAAAAACAGTATTTAGAGTGTAAACGTACTTCTCGGACCACCGATATCTGATATTACCGGTAATACCGACCGGTACGGTACGGTATTTAAAACGTATGTGTATCAATTGTGTGTAGAAGTGTGTGAGAGAGAGAATTGTTGGTGGGTGGGGTATGTCACGTGAATATGTGGTAGAAGAGTATTTACTTGTTGTTGGATGGTGGATGTGAGTCCCATTTGAGTTGTTATTTATATGGACCAAATTATCCTTATTTAACGGTCAACTACATATATTTGACTATAATATTACTATTTATTTACTATATTGCCATTAAGATTGATTGTTATTTATGAAAATTTAAGTTGATCGAACACACTTCTATATATATATATATATATTATTTTTAAGGTAGGATTCTTGTTTTGCTGAATGTTGCGATTTAGAATTTTGGTTATGAGGTGGGAAAGAGAGACTAATAATTATTAATAGAGGTATGGAATGTTTGGGTCTTATGGTTGTATCAATTTGTTTTGAATCAAAGCCCAATTGGGTTCATGGGTTGTAGCAAGTTGAGTAGGCCGAATTAATCTATTTAACATAGTATTACTAATTATTATATATATAAAGAAAAAGCAGCAAGTCAGTCCACTCCGCCAAAGGCCACGGCCTGCGTGGGCTAGCCCGTTTAGGCCCGCTTTAGAATCTCAACTCAACCCACCCTTTAGGCGGGGCGGGGCAGGGTAGGGCGGGCTGGCCCACGGGCCTGCACCCGTTTTTACAAGTCTATCAGTGGCAGGTCGATGAAGTTCATTTTGAGAAATTCGTGGAGATTATTCGACGACCTCGGTGGCAGGTCGAACATTCTTACTTGGCTTGATTTATGTTGAATTTATTTTTCGACCTCGCGCGGCAGGTCGATGAAGTTCATTTGGAGCAGTTCAAAGAGTTTATTTGTAGACCTCGGTGGCAGGTCGATGGAGTTTACTTGGAGCAGTTTACGGAGTCGGGTTATTCAGTCGATGGTTTTA
>CACSLK010011313.1:556493-577918 GCA_902706635.1 Striga hermonthica | reverse complement strand
GACGGAACTCCACGGGTCCCGACAGCAATGGAGCTGCGACGGCTACGTTGAAGGCCGCGATGGTGGTGCGCGGTGGAGCTTCGCGGTTCGACTGTGTACGGAGGAGGAAGCTGCGGTGGCTGTGGCGGGGCTGTTTGGTCTGCGGTGGCTGAGGGTTGGTTCACGGTGGCCGCGCGCGAAGGTGGGCTATGACGGCGCTGCAACTGGTGGTGGCCTGCTACTGGGACGATGAAGATTGTGAGATGATTGGACGATGAATGGTGGCTGCGAATGGTGATCGACGATGGTGCTGATGAAGGAGATTCGGGAAAATAAATGCGAGAGAGAGAGAGGTCGAGAGAGATAAAATAGAGATTGTGAGGTAATGATAGGTATTTGTAACATGTGGGATTTTGATTCCGTATGATATAAGAACTCTTGATCAATAGGACTAGAAAACTAATGAAATTGGGATTCTTTCTGGCTTGGATGAGAAATAAATATCGTAGGGTCTTGAACTTTCATCTGGCTTAGGAAAATTGGACTGTTATTTTGAGCTCAGTTTATCATCTTAATAATTATTATCTTCATTAATTAAAATTATATTAAATAAATTAAGCCATTTCATAAATAATAATTATATCATTATTATTGCATTTAATATTTAGGAAAATTAAATAGATGAGGACATCTAAATAATCTCCTTTTTAATCATTAACTTGATAAATAAATGAGTGTGGACACTCACTTAATTATCACATAAAATCGAGCTTACAATAAAAATAACTTTATAAATCAATAAATTAAACATAAATAATATCCATGAAAAATAATACTTAAGCATAAAATGAATGACATGAGTTTGGGGTGTTACAATCTACCCTTCTTAAAAATTTTCCGTCCCCGGAAAAAGTTCTTATTTCTAGAGTTCATCAACATATAAACAGCTTAGCCTTCTAACTACTTCCAACACTTCCATTCGAGCCAAGCTCCTCCTCAGCTGGCTCCTCTTCAGTTGGGTCTTCTTCAGTGGTCTCCAATCCGGTCTCCAGTGGGATTTCCCTTTCTTCCCACAAGTTGCCTACTTTCAGAACCACGTCGTAAAAGCTGACCACATCCTCCTTCTTTCGATTCCCATCTCCCATACCTTCAATCAATAGCTCTATATAGAGTCTATTGACATCGGCCTTCCACTCCGGTGGCAACACAGTGAGTAGCTTCTTGCAGCCATCCCAATGGGACAGTGCATCTTTCTTGATCTTCCTATCCTTTCCCATTTTTCTTGCACCTTGCCATAACTCGAATATCTCTTGGACGTTCGCTCCAACGGTTTTCTGGGAGTCGTAGCCGTACTCTTGGAACTCACAGATCTTTCGGGATGTGCGACAACCTGGTCCTAGAACGGTTTGCGTGGCTCGGATGATCGCCATCTAATCAACAATACAACATCACATGCATGCTTACGAAGAACATATAGACAATGATCATAATCCATAAAAATAAAAATTATCCAAAATTTTCAAAATGCAATCCATGGGAAACACAAGGCGAAACAATATCCCATGCGAAAACAAAGTAATAGTTTAAAAAAAAATCCAATCTAGAAACCAAACAATTCAAATAGCAGAAGACAATTATTTCGGCTCCCTCTTCATTTCTTCCTCATAATGAGCCAAGGTGTAGACCCTCGCTGGAGCTCTTTCTCCAAGCCTCCCTTGTCTGGCCGGAGGCAAGTTCTGCTGTGGTGGTGGTGGCGGTTGACCGATTCACGGACAATTTACCCTCAAGTGTCCAGGCTTCTTGCAGCGAAAACATATGTTCTGCCCCAATAGGCACTCACCCCGATGCCTCTTGCCACAATTGTTGCATTCCTGCCTATCCACGGCGGGCATTTGCTGTAGTGGTCGGGGTTGGAGAGCTTGACCACCTTCTTCCTTCTTCTTCGGGTGTTTGAATTTCCTCTTCTTGTTGCTACCCGAAACTTGAGCCTCCATGGCCAAAGTAGCTTCCTTTTCTAACTTGATACTTGCCTCAATTTGTAGCGCCCTACCCACAGTTTCTGCATAGGGAACGTCTCCATGGCTCGCCACTAGGTGTCGGATGGTAGGTTTTAAACCCTTTCTAAACTTCTTTGCCCTTTTATCATCTGTATCCACTAAGTGCTCCACGAAATAGCTTAGCCTAGTGAATTTCCTCTCATACTCATCCACAGTTAGGCTCCCTTGAGTTAAGTTCCAGAACTCGCTCTCCAGTTGCTCGCGATAGTGTTGGGGATAGTACTTTTCCGCCATGATCTCCTTGAACCTCTCCCAGGTCAAATTCGTGCGCTCGTCTACCGGCTTCGTCCTCCAATAGGTGGTCCACCACCTCTTAGCATCCTCTTTCAGCTGGTATTGACCGCATGTTATCTTCTGCTCATTTGTGCAACCCAACACCTCAAAGATATCTTCCATTGTCATGAACCACTCATCTACATGTGTCGGTCCTTCTTTTCCAGTGAAGATTGGCGGATCCATCTTTCGGAAATGTCCCATCATCTTAGCCTGATCCATGCCGGTGGTCAGTGGCACCACATTTTGATTTCCTCTTGTCATTTCTGGAAGATACTAGAGTTAATCATTTGCTTTTAAGCTCACTATGTTTGATCATCTCTAGAGTTCGAATCCATTCATGGGTAGAATCTTAAGCCCCAACTCATGTTATTTTATTATGCACGTAATAATAACTTAACTCAAATAACTTACCTCAGAGTTGGCATGGTGCGACGGTGGCGAGTGGTCATTTCTTTGAAAACATTTTAAAAACACTTTACGAGTCTACAGAACCCCAAAACTTGGGCTCTGATACCAAACTGTAACACCTCGCTTTTCGTACAATGAATTTCTAGAACAATTTTTTTTTTTTTCTTTTTATAAAACTTTTGAAAACTTTACTTGGAACTCAGGGTGCTACTTACTTTGAAAAACGTTTCATACATAATCCTTTCATAACTATAAAACTTTTCATGAACATAAACATTTCATACGTGAACATAGAACATTTCATACATGAACTTTTCCTGAACATGAACATTGAACATGGCGTTGCCTTGAGAACTTACACTTTAACTTGACTTGCATGAACCATGACTTATTTAATAAAATAAACTTTGCATAGCGGAAGCTTTTAAAACATAAATATCATAAATATTAAAACATGTGACCACCCTCGCCATCGCTCCTTTGCCAGCTCGCCAAAAACCTGGGTGTGGAAAACAAATGGGGTGAGCATTTCCACTTACTCCGTGAGAGATCCCTCTACGTTATCATCCTAATCAACTATAAAGCATGAAATCGTTTTCGTATAGTCCACATAGTCATGAGCTCCCGACGAGTGGTGACCCACAAGTCAAAAGACTTTCTTGTGCTCCCGACGAGTGGTGACCCACAAGTCAAAAAACTTTCTTGCTTCTACAACACTATTAGATAACTAAACACTAGAGCCTTTGAATGCAGGTGATTACATTCTTGTCACACTCCCACCACTCATCAAACTTCTTATACCACTTTGATGTGCTTCTGCACACTGGACCGGCTCAATTGATGTGCTTCTGCACACTGGATCAACTCAGTTGATGTGCTTCTGCACCATGGACCGGCTCTCTTTGGACCCAACCGCTTGAGCTCTTCAAATACCTATAAAGACGCCGGGAAGTGTTCCCGGCGGTAAACCTCCGACGTTCAAGTTAGTGGAGTACAGAAGAGAATTCAGTTTTTGTATTAGGGTTTCTTATGCGGTAAAAAACATCATACCTCTCCCTTGTAACATGCCCTACCTATTTATATGCAGATACTTGGCTTCCTCTCCACGTCTGTCCCCCTATCCGATTATGTAACAATTATCAGGCCCATTTAAACATCAGCCCACCTATTCAATCTGCTTGACCCGCTCTCTTGGCCCACATATTTGGGCCGCACACTGGCAGATTATTATATCTAACCCACCGACCGGCCCGCATGGATACCCCCGGTTCATAAATCACGCTGACTTCTGCCGGTCTACCCATAATGCTCTCTTTGTGATACATCATCTAGCCCCCCCATTATCAAACAAGCTATTTTCATAAATAGACTGGTTTGATAATTATCATCCCCATACGCTTGCCCAAGCAATGCGTTTATTATGCCATGTTATCGGACAGATGAATGCGCCCAGCTACACGGGTCAGAACCGGAGCAGAAAAATGACTTATTTAGTCCCAAAATCCGAGCAGAAAAGACCACATTTGTTTTTGCCCCGAAGTCCGAGCCGAAAAACTTATGCACTTTACCCCCAAAGACCGAGCATAAAAGATCACGCACTTGGCTCCCAATATCCGCGCAGAAAACATCACGCATTTGGCTCCCAAAATCCACGCAGAAAACATCACGTACTTGGCTCCCAAAATCCGCGCCGAAAACATAACGTACTTTGCACCCAAAAAACCGAGCACAAACAAGGCACACATTTTGCACCCAAAAACCGAGCACAATTTAGGCATGCACTTTGCACCCAAAAACCGAGCACAAACAAGGCACACATTTTGCACCCAAAAACCGAGCACAATTTAGGCATGCACTTTGCACCCCAAAAACCGAGCAGAAATAAAGCACACACTTTGCACCCCAAAAAACCGAGCACAAAAAAGGCATAAACTTTGCACCCAAAAACCGAGCACAAACAAGGCATAAACTTTGCACCCAAAAACCGAGCACAAATTAGGCACGCACTTTGCACCCAAAAAATGGAGCACAAATTAGGCACGCGCTTTGCACCTAAAATAGATGCACAAGACGTCCCATTACACGGTCTGTCCTTCGCAAAAAACCGAGCAGAATGCGCACGTCGCCCAATCACATGGGTGCTTCTACTCGTCAACCGAGCCCCTCATAAAAAATGCCTCGAAATTTGTGATGGTAATCTCATTGTCACCATGACATCTCATCTCAATAGGTTATGACTAGGACCCTATCCAATCACTTGAATATGCCTACTAAAATGATGGTCTTGGAGCTATAAGTAGATGTGTTCCCTTCCCAAGACTTCCATTCCTCCTCACACTTTGTTTTCTCTCACATCTTTACCACCACACAAGTGCAACAAGGCTCCTACTCCATTAAGAATTTTCAACACACCAACCGGCGAAAGCTCCCAGTTCTGCCACCGCCACGGATCTCCGGCCATCCTACTCGTATGGGTACGTCTTCGTTTTCTTCCCGTGTCCTCTTCTTCCCTCCATGCTCTCTCTTTTTTTTTTTTGAATGCGCCCCCTACGCACTCTGGCATTGGCATCCCGCTATGCGCCGAAGCCGATGCGTGTAGTGTCCTAGCAATTATACATTTGCCCGTAGTTGTGAGATGTATTTTTAAATTTCCTCCTCTATTGCTCTTTCGTTGTTATATTAGGTTCCGGGCCGTTCGACGTGACCTCCCTTTCTTCGTCATCCGAACACCTCGGACCCGACACAAGTTCGTCTGGCGAAAGCCTCGTCGCACACCCCGAGACGTCCGCCCGCGCGACGTTCCCCAAATTCTCCTTACAACTTCGTGATGAAGTTGAGGGAGACATCCCTTGGGATTTATTAAATCCGATTATTGACCCGGGTTCGCTTGTTTTAGATAATAGCCCTCTTCACGCTCTTCCCCTATTGGCCCCGGAGTTACGCGCTAAACAATCGGTCATAACCATAGAAGCCGAACGCACACCCTCCATTCTAGATGCGAAACTCACCATTATGACCCGTGCCAACCCTTTCTTTAATGCCACCGAACCCGAAATTCAGGCATTTGCGAGATATTGCGAACTCCCGGACGATTGGGTGCTTGACGTGCCCTCTCTGGGGAGCTCATATAGCCAACCTCCTCCCGGTTACTACACCTTCTTCGTAGACCAAGTAACTAGCGGCCTCCGTTTCCCTATCCACACGGACTTGTTGGCTCTAATGGAGCCATACAAATTCCCCATTAACCAACTTGCGCCTAATGGCGTCCGTATCCTAATAGGCTACACCATCATGAGCTACTATCATTTTAAAAAGTTGGACCCCGATTTCTTCTATTATTTCTATAGCTTGAAAGTACATCAATCCGGCTCATACTATTTGAGTGCCCGGAACCACGCCAAATTTTTCGGAGAGAAGAACGATAAGATTAGTCATTGGAAAACACGCTTCTTCTTTGTGAAGCCCCCGAAAGTACCCTCAATTTGGACCCGAAATGGGTCACCTCCTACGACCCAGAGCCTCGGCCGAAGGGGATTGCCCACTTGGACGAGCTCGTCGCGCAAATGAACAAGGTCACATACCACCTCGAAAAACTCACAAACCCCCTTCAAATGCGCTCTTGGTGTAAACTTACTTGCAAACAAGTCCCCCCATTCGATCTAGGTGCCGAGTCAAAAAATACTTAATTATGTGTTTTTGGTGATGTATTGAATTGTTGCACATTATTTTATGTACTAATGCCGTTTTATATGCCTTTTGTAGATAAATTCATGGCCGGCGCTATCTCCATCAAACCAATCTAGCCCCAGAAAAGAGCCCGCAAAACACCGGCCTCCGCCAGTTCAAGCCGCCGTCCTTCGTCCTCCAAACCTAGAACTGAAAGCGATCTCTTAAAGAAGATTATCCCAGGCTCACACAAATGGAAGGAAACGATTGAAGTGGAGAACCCCCTCCAGAAATGTATTTCGGGGGATGTAGACGCAAACATTCGGCTACTTGTAGCCTTCGCGACCAACAAAGACCCAACCGAACAAGCTTCGTATCTGCTCTCTGTTATCCCAAGCAAGGAGACAAACCGCTGGGAAGGAGATAGTCAGCTGCGGGCCAAGTATTGCATGAAACACCTAGCTTAACTGGAGTTTTTATATTCATCATTGTTTCTTAACTTATGTCCCTTTATTACGAATTTTATGCCCCTGATGTAATAAACCTCATGATTTGCCCATGTAGCTTAACGCGGGGCTCGCTGGCCTCCTCCATGAAGCCATGACCGGCGCGACCCCATCACCCGCCGATTTTCAGAAACTCCAAAAAGCTCATGATTCTGAGGCCTCGAAGGTTAAGGCCTTAGAAGTCGAACTAAAAACTCGTAAAACAGAAGTGACACGCCAAGCCGAGCAAATCAAAGCACAAGCGTCTGAGATTGCTTGCTACCAATCCTCCCTCAATGAACTTCACGCCAAGCTCAACATAGCCGAATAGGAGGCCATCGCCAAAGAAAACGCCGTGCGCCAAGAGACCCGCGAGGGCTTCCTCTATTCACCCTCCGGTGGCCTCTTTCTCGATCTTTTCCGCCAGGAGTTGCTCAAACTCTACCACGATTCTATGTCGTTCAAGCTCTACCCGGCCGCAAAACAATATCTCTTGATTGGCGCCACCCGAGCTCTAGAACAAGTTCGCACCACAGGGAATTTGGATGGATTCATTGAGGCCGATCTAATTCGGAACACGCCCGATCCGGAGGGGTGGTCCGGGGACTCTAGTCAGCCCCTTGAGTATCCATGGTGGGAGACTGCCCTTGAAAAAGCGTTACAGGAACTAGCCCTTGCCGAAGCGGAAAGGAACCCGAGCCTGTGAGTGACAATGGAGGAAACGGCCACAATGCTCATTCACCGAACAGCGAAGCCACCGAGGACGAGCTGATCGAGCATGGAGTTCTCGCCGAGGAGAACACTCAAACTCCTCCCAGTTAATCATGGGTGCCATACACTTTCAGCAGGACATTTGTCTTCGTATTATGTGTGTTTTGAATATGTACTATGCACGACTTCCCGTTTTGCCCGTTTCTTTTGGTTGTTTTTGCATTGCGATTTGTAACTTGGGCTACAACTATCGTGAAATATCGTTGCGTGTTACTTTTATGGATGATTAATATTTCTGCGGATTTCTGCCCATATTTTCACTATAAACATACACGTCGTCCCCTAATTCTACCAGGAATTCTTCCGCACGCTTCGAACAGCTCGCACAAATGCGTGAGCTTGGATTTCGATCCGCGAGCCTCATTTTGCTCGAAATTCTTCTGCGCGCCTCAAACAGCTCGAACAAATGCGTTGGCTTGGGTTTCAATTTACGAGCTTCATTTTGCTCGGAAGTCTTCTGCGCACCTCGAACAACTCGAACAAATGCATGAGCTTGGATTCCGATTCGCGAGCCTCATTTCGCTCGGAATTCACTTGACCATAAACCCGCCACATCAACTCGCGCGGTACTGACGGCACCCGAGCTCATCGGAGCCCGGCCTTAAACCATCACCTTGTTCTCCACGGCACCCAAACTCACCAGAGTTTGGACTTAGGCCGTTATACTAATTATCACAGCAACCGAGCCCATCCGAGCTCAGACTTAAGCCATTGTTATAACTACCACGGCACCCGAGCTCATCGGAGCCCGGCCTTAAACCATCACCTTGTTCTCCACGGCACCCAAACTCACCAGAGTTTGGACTTAGGCCGTTATACTAATTATCACAGCACCCGAGCCCATCCGAGCTCGGACTTAAGCCATTGTTTCAATTGTCACAGCACCCGAACTCACCAGAGCTCGGACTTAAGCCATTATTATAATTACCACAACACCCGAACTCACCAGAGCTCTGACTTAAGCCATTATTTGCCACATATGCTATGAGTCCATGCTCCAGCATGCTTCACAACATTTGCGCAGTTTGCAAAATTAATACACTCGACATCCAGAAAATAAAAAACAACTGAAACGCGTCATGGATACAACCGACCAGATGACAAAAAGGTTAATCATAATTGAAAAACAATTATGGCTCAGCAATCCCGAGTCAGCAACATGTCTTAACATTATTCAAATGGAAATAATTTAACGTGCACCAGGCATAGACCATAGATAATTATTCTTAACAATAATATTTCTTAAGATTCGCAACATTCCAAGGTCGAGGAAAGACCTTACCCTCCGGATCCTTTAGCTCATAAGCGCCCCCAGCGAATACTTTCTGAATGATATAAGGCCCCTCCCAATTTGGCTCCAACTTCCCAACGTGCCTCAGCACATCAGCTCTGCGCCAAACAAGATCACCCACCTGGAATTGTCTTTTCTTCACCTTCTTAGCGTGGGCAAGACACATCTTCTGCTTGTACTGCATAGTCTTCAGCCAAGCCCGATCTCGCACTTTGTCACTTAGCTCCAGTGCCTCCTTTACTAACTCCTCGTTTTGAATGGGTTCAAAAGTGGCAATTCTCTGAGAACCAAGACCAATTTCCACTGGGATCACGGCCTCCATCCCGTACACCATGCTGAAAGGTGTTTCTCCTGTCGTGGACCTTGGCGTGGTTCGATATGCCCAAAGCACGGTGTCAAGCTCGTCCACCCATGCACCAGAGGCTTTATCAAGCCTAGTCTGCAAACCCCTCAATATGGTCCTGTTGGCCACCTCAGCCTGTCCATTCCCCTGCGGATGTGCTACAGATGCAAAGTGTTGTTTAATGCCCATCTCTTCACACCAAGCCATTATCTTTTTTCCTCGGAATTGCGGGCCGTTATCCGAAACTAAAACCCGCGGGATGCCATATTTGCAGCAAACGTTAGTAAACAAAAATTTTATGACCTTCTCCTTGGTGATTTTGGCCATTGCCTCAGCCTCCACCCATTTACTGAAGTAATCCACCAAAACCAGCAGAAACTTTCGCTGTCCAGAACCTTGCGGGAAAGGCCCAACAATGTCCATCCCCTATTGAGCAAACGGTAAGGGCGAACTCATAGGCGTTAACTCCTCCGCTGGCACATGAACGAGTTGCCCGTGTTGCTGACATTTCACGCATTTCTGGACTAACTCCCTTGCCATAGCCCTCATTGTTGGCCAGAAATATTCGGCTCTTAACGCCTTACTCACCAAGGCCCGAGCCTTAATGTGATCTCCGCAACAGCCCTCGTGGATTTCTCTGAGCACATAATCACCCTCTTCCTCTAAAACGCACCTCAGATGTGGCCCCAAGCAAGATCTCTTGAACAGCACCCCCTGTTGGATAAAAAACCTCAAGGCTCTTCGACCCAATTTGTCACCTCGAACATCCCTCTGTCCCGATGACGCTTGCATCAACCAATGTCGTATGGGGCTTCTCCAATCCTCCTTTTCCACCAGCTCCATAACATTCTCTAAGATGCTGGACCCCATTTCCAACAAAGTTACTGAGCGTGACTTACAATCCACTAGTGAGGCCGCCACCTTAGACAACAAATCGGCTCGCCCATTATTCTCCCGGGGTATCTGCACAAGCTCCCAAGACTCGAAAACCTTAGCTAATGCCCGTGCTTCTTCTGTGTACTTCAACATCCTATCTTCTTTAGCTTCGTACTCACCTTTCATCAGTTCTACAACCAACTGAGAATCTGAGTGAATAACAACCTTCCTGGCTCCTGTGCCTGCCACCAACTGCATGCCCTTCAACAATGCTTCATACTCTGCCTCGTTGTTCGAGGCTCGAAAAGTAAGTTTTACGGCAAACTCCAACGGCTCTCCATCTGGTGGCAAGATCAGGACCCCAATACCCGCGCCCATCTTTGTTGAGGAGCCATCAACGAAAACCTCCCATACACCTGGCTCGTCCTCCATCGTGCCCTCTTGAATAAAATCCGCTAATGCTTGTGCCTTGATTGCCTTCCTTGGCTCGAAACTAACATTGTACTCCCCCAATTCTACCGCCCATTTCACCATCCTACCAGAAGCTGACGGTCTGCCTAATGTCTCCTTTAACGGGAAATTCGTTCGTACCTTGACCAGGTGCGATAGGAAATAAGGCCGCAACTTTCTTGCTGTAACAATAAGAGCTAATGCCCCTTTCTCCACCTCTGCATATCTCATCTCCGCCCCCTGCAGCAGCCGGCTCACATAATAAATGGGCTGCTACCCACCACCTTCCTCCTTCAACAAGACCGAACTTATGGCCACTTTGCCCACAAAAAGATATAAAATCAACACATCCATTGGGTCCGGTTTGGTGAGCAAGAGTAGTTTAGCTAGGAATTTCTTGAGCCTAGTAAAAGCTTCTTGCGCCTGTGCGGACCACTGAAAACGTGCTCCTCGCCGGAGAGCTCGAAAGAAAGGAAAACTCATTTCCGCTGCATGAGCTATGAACCGGCTGAGCCCTGCCAAATGGCCCGTGAGAATCTGCACCTCCTTTATATTTCTAGGCGGTTGCATCTCGAGTACCGCCCTCACCTTCTCAGGGTTAACTTCTATACCCCGCTCAGTAACCATATACCCCAGGAACTTGCCTGACCTTACCCCAAACTTGCATTTTGCGGGGTTAAGTTTCATCCTGTATCGTCTCGAATGTCTCCTTCAGATCACCCACATGGTCATCCGCTCTCCGGCTCTTCACCAACATGTCATCCACATAAACTTCTATGTTTCGCCCCAATTGTCCCTCGAACATTCTGTCTACTAGGCGCTGATACGTTGCCCCGGCATTCCGCAGGCCGAAAGGCATAACAACATAACAGTAGGTTCCTTTAGACGTAACAAAACTTACACGTTTTTTATCTTCCATAGCCAGTGGTATTTGATGGTATCCCTGCGAGGCGTCTATCATGCTTAACAGCTCGTAACCCGCCGTTGAATCTACCAATTGGTCAATGCGCGGTAAGGGATAATGATCCTTTGGGCAAGCTTTATTAAGATCCCTAAAATCCGTGCACATACGCCACTTATTCTCCGCCTTCTTTACCATGACTTGATTCGAGAGCCACTCTGGGAACTGGATAGATTTAATGTGGCCAGCCCGTAATAACTTTTCCACCTCCTGCTCAATAACAGCATCCAACTCTGCCCCAAAGTGCCTTCTTTTCTATTTGACAGGCCTTACCCTAATGTCAATGTTAAGCTTGTGTTCGGCCACTTTAGGATCTATGCCCACCAATTCCTCTGCAGTGAATGCAAAAATATCAGCATATTCCTTAAGGAGTGCCACCAACTGCACCTGAATGTGCTCCGCCAATTCCTTTCCTACCCGCGTCACTTTCTCCAGTTCCTCCTCCACCAGAACGATCTCCATTAACTCATCTTGTGGAACTTTCTCATTTTTGGCTTCCTTTCCCCTGCTCTGGCCTTCCTCCTTAACTTTATCTGGATTCTCCTCCCTAACTTTTCTCTTATGACTAGTTTTCAACACAATCTGATAACAACTCCTAGCCACCCACTGGCTTCCCGCAACTTCACCCACCAGCTCGCCCACCGGGGATTTCATCTTCATAAAATATGTTGACACGGCAGCTTGGAATGAATTTAAGCTAGGTCGCCCCAAAATAACATTGCAGGCCGAATCTACCTTGACCACCACAAAACGTACCATCTTCACCTTCCTAAGGGGAGGAGCGCCTAGTGCCATCGTCAGTTGCACCTCTCCAAGTGGTACCACCTCCGCCCCGCTGAAGCCGAACAAAGACGTCTTGATCGGGGTGATCTCCACACCCAAATCCATCTGCCGGAAACATTCGTAGAACATTATGTCCGCAGAACTGCCCGTATCCACCAAGATTCTCTCGACATCATAGCCTGCAATCTCTGCGGTCACTACCAGAGCATCATTATGGGGCACTAATACTCCTTGAGAATCTCTTGCACCGAACTTCAACTCTGGCATGGCATGGGCCATCTGAACCTCCGCCACACTCTCCCAATATGCTCTAAGATTAGCTCGCCGAGACCCGTTAGAATCCCCATCCGTCGGTCCTCCAGCTATCATATGGATCACTCCCATTTTGGGGGTCTTTCCCCTTGTTCCTCTTGCCTCCTTTTCTTTTCTCCTCCCTCAGCATCATCCCTCTTCTCCCTATCTTGCACCACGAACTCCTTCAGATGTCCAGCCCTTATCAATCTCTCAATCTCATCCTTAAGCTCCTTACAGTTGTTCGTCCAGTGCCTATAATCGCGATGGTACCTGCAGTAAGGGTCGCCTTTTACCGGCACTCTTCTCGTTTTCTTGGGTAGGGGCTGAGGCCTCCCAAACATCTTAGTCTCTCCCCGTCTCTCTAACATCTAGAACACCTGTCCTCGTGGAGATGTTAGTGGAGTGTAGTGCTGATACTTAAACCCCAAAAAAGGGCGCCCTTTTTTTATGAGGGTTCAACTAACCCTCAGCCCCCCCAGCCCAGGCTAGCCGTGGCCCTGCCTGGTTAGCCCAGTCTAGCCGTGGACCTGACCGGCTCGTGCCCCGGGGGACCCACCAACTTGAATGAGTCCCACAGTGGAATCATGGCCTTCCACACTGCTCAAGTGTGGTTTTTGCCCTCCCCAGCATTCGAACCTGTGACCTTGAGCATAAGGTCACCAAGCATGCAATGCTGGTACCATCTCACACTTTATGGTGGTGGAAAAACAATGCCTCTCGCAGATGGCACGATCAATTAGGCTTGATGAGAGTACCTTTCAATAGGTTGAAGGAAGAAAACCTTTCTCTAGGCTCCGTACAGTCTTATCGATGGGGACAACCATTCGAAGAGTGCAGCAACGAGGGTTACATATAATCACTTACACACTCTAACCCTAGCACCTAGCCACCCTCTAGAGTTATAGTCCGTGAACCTTGATATTGCAACAAACGACTTGCTCGAATGTTGGAAAATTGTATAAACATGGGTACTATGCAAGCTACTTAACTTCATTCAATACATAGATAATCAAAGAGGATTAATAAAGTAGAACTTCCCCCACCTTTTCAGTAGAATGCTCGGCTTAGACTTGAACTTGACTTTGAAAGAAACTCGAGGGCTCGACTCCTCGTAAAACTACATTCATTGGGGTCATGTCTTAGTGTCTTAACATGGAACTTACTCTTATACTTATACTTATACTTATAACAATACATATGCTTTGGAAACTTGCTCGCTTGGCTTCGCCTTGCTTGCATTCTTTTGAAAACTTTCTTACTTAAATCTTTGAATAATTGAACTTTTAGCTTGCTTACTTAAGGACACTCTTTTAATCATCTACGGTTCATCATGATCTCACTCGATGCTTTACAGCTCATACATGTCACATAAGCATGCTTAATAGACTTAAGAACCATTTAAACAAATATACTTAACACTTGACAAAACTTGGCATGCGCTGCATTTCTAAAACGAGCATATCTTTCAACATACAAATCGCATTAATATGATTTAAGTCTCATATTGCTCCTAAAACATGGTACTACAACTTTTATTTAGCACTCAAAAGTAAATAAAGTCATATACATGGTCCGAAACCAACAAACATTCAAGGCTCAAATGCTGTCCAGAAATTCAAATAAATCCATGTGCGGTTTTACGAAAACAGGCATCATTCACTACTCGGACCATATTGTTGCATGATTCTAGAACCACATGAAAGCTAACAAACAGAACTACAATTTCAGTGAAGACCTCAGATTCATTTGAGCATATTATCATATCATAAACACACCAAACATCCAAACATAACTGCAGCCCGGATTTAGGAAAAACTGCTCGCACAACAATTTTGTAAAAATCATAACTTATTCGTTTTAAGTCGAAATTGCACGATTGAAAAGCTTACGTAAACACAACTGAACGAACTACATATCATATGAAGAACTCGAAAGCCGAAAACACAGTCTCAGGGGCCTAAACTTCTTCCGAACAGACAACACAAAAACAGAAATTCACATGCGATCATGACACTTGTTTCCGAACTTCATAATATTTTGAAAGCAACTTAAAGCATCGATTTTAGGCACGTTTATCACATACTAAGGCACGATTATCACATAACAAAAACATGATTAAAACACATAATTTAACAACTCAATCCATACTTTCGGAAGCCCGGCAAGGCTCCGACCAATTCCAACTCAACAATAACTTAACAATAACTCGACTTAAGCAAGCGTAAGAGGTTCAATTATCTACTTTAAACACATTAATAATTATTTCGTAATTAATCGAATTCATACTAACAGTCCAAGAAGGTCAAGGCTTAGGGTTTTACCGCTCGAATAAAAGAACAATGGTAGGGTTCGAAAGAGGCTCGAATGAAGGCTCGGTGAACTCGGTCGCTCTCGCTTGGGCTCGCCAGAATCGCTGTGAAGGTGGAGGTGGCGGCTTGCTGCGGTTTGGCTCACGGTGGCTGCTGCTACGGTTGACGCTCTGACGGAACTCGACGGGGCTCGACGGCTACGATGGGTACTCCGACGGAACTCCACGGGTCCCGACGGCAATGGAGCTGCGACGGCTACGTTGATGGCCGCAATGGTGGTGCGCGGTGGAACTTCGCGGTTCGACTGTGTACGGAGGAGGAAGCTGCGGTGGCTGTGGCGGGGCTTCTTGGTCTGCGGTAGCTGAGGTTGGTTCACGGTGGCCGCGCGCGAAGGTGGGCTATGGCGGCGCTGCAACTGGTGGTGGCCTGCTACTGGGACGATGAAGATGGTGAGATGATTGGACGATGAATAGTGGCTGCGAATGGTGATCGACGATGGTGCTGATGAAGGAGCTTCGGGAAAATAAATGCGAGAGAGAGAGAGAGAGAGGTCGAGAGAGATAAAATAGAGATTGTGAGGTAATGATAGGTATTTGTAACATGTGGGATTTTGATTTTGTATGATATAAGAACTCTTGATCAATAGGACTAGGAAACTGATGAAATTGGGATTCTTTCTGGCTTGGATGAGAAATAAAATATCGTAGGGTCTTGAACTTTCATCTGGCTTAGGAAAATTAGACTGTTATTTTGAGCTCAGTTTATCATCATAATAATTATTATCTTCATTAATTAAAATTATATTAAACAAATTAAGCCATTTCATAAATAATAATTATATCATTATTATTGCATTTAATATTTAGGAAAATTAAATAGATGAGGACATCTAAATAATTCCCTTTTTAATCATTAACTTGATAAATAAATGAGTGTGGACACTCACTTAATTATCACATAAAATCGAGATTACAATAAAAATAACTATATAAATCATTAAATTAAACATAAATAATATCCATGAAAAATAATACTTAAGCATAAAATGAATGACATGAGTTTGGGGTGTTACATTGCTACTCTCAGGAATGTCAAGGTTAGCCTATATTTCTTCCACTAACATCTCATAAACAGCATCCACTGAAAATTTGCCATTGGATTTAGTGTCCCATACAACTCGGTCTGAGCGGGAAGGACCCTAGTTCTTAATACTGAGGATTGCCTTAGTCTCGGCAGTGGAAAAATAGTTCTGGATCAGAGTCACATTCGACATCCTTCCTATGTCACCAATAAGCTCACTCGCCAAGGTTAATCCTGCTTTTTTGGGTTGCCAGGATTAGGTTAGAAACCCTTGAGGTTAGAAATCCAGGGGTGACTTCAAACGTTGAGTGAGGCGCCTGCTTTGATTTGGTACCTAGTCCCTCTGAGAAGGTCCTTCGTATCATTCATCCAGCTAGTCCAAAGCCAGGAATCACTCTGAGTTTTCTTTTGTTGAAAGGATAGAGTTTGTTGGGTAATATCTAGCCTTTAAGACTTTCTTAACCAGGAGCTCAGGGTGATTGAATATCCTCCTTAGTTTCTTGGTGATAAGTGCTCTATTCATTAAGTGGACATCATGAAACCCCAATCTTCATTTTTCCTTAGGCAAGGACATCAGGTGCCAATGGATTCCGTGTTTGTTCCCCCACTAGAAAGTTACAAATATTCTTGCCAAATTTATGTTGAATTTCTTAGGAAGCATGAAGCAGGACATGGCATAAATTGGATGAGCCTTCAGCACAAATTTCGATAAGACTAGCTTACCTAAATTATAGAGAAACTTGTTTTTCCAAGATGAGATTTTTTTTTTTTTTTTTGTACAACTTCAATACAAAAAAAGGTTTGGAGTTTAAATTTTTCTATCCATAGGGAGAGACCAAGATATTTTGAAGAGGTTTGCTTCTGGATACCTAAAAGGGTTGAACAAATTTGGTCTTGAATAGTTTGAGGGGTGCTTTTGCCAAAGAAGGCGGAAGATTTCTGGAGATTCACACTTTGCCCTGAGATGTCTTTATGCTGGGTAAGGATATTGAGAATAACCTAGGTTTGGTTAACATCATCAACAGAGAAAAGAAGTGTATCATCAGCAAACAAAAGGTGTGTGAGCACAGGGCTGTTTTTACATATCTTTAGCCCATTGAAGTGACCATTTTGAGCTTGCATTTTTATAATATAGGAGAGGATTTGAGAGACAAGTATAAGGAGGTAAGGAGAGAGGGGGTATCCTTGCCTTATACCTCTAGAGGGTTTGATAAAGCCACAAGGCGAGCCATTAAGGTTAAAGAAAAAGGAGGTTGAGTTGATATATGCAAGATCCACTAACCAAAATTATCAAGAACACCTAGTTTAAGCAAAATTTGTCAAATGACTTGGCCATATCAAGCTTGATAGTCATATAGTGAGGGTTCTCATATCTATGCCTGTTCAAAAAGTGAAGAGCTTCATTTGCAATGATTATATTATCAAGAATTTGCCTAGAAGGCAGTGTGACGTTATTGCACATAAGACTTGATTATCAGTTCCTTGTATAATATAAATAATTAATGTCCATAACTGAGGTAGCAACGGAAGATAGACAGCTGAGTATATTATCAGTTTCTTGTACAATATAAACAATGTTCGTAAACGAGGTAGCAATAGACAAACTTATCGGTATCATTATAGTATAATGTTAGATTAGTTTATCTTGGCTGATGAATTATACTAGTGCACATTGTGTGTATTAAATATACCATGGAGGAGAACTTTATTTTATACATACCTAGTAAATTTACTAAACCTTGTGATATCACTCGTACTCTAAAACTTAATGATAATGATGGACACGTGTGATTACTAATAATTCTTCAGTTCAAAAGAGAGAGTAAGTCGGCCACATTTTTTCAGAAGATCGTCACTCATGTGACGTCAAACCATGGTGAAAGAATACAATAGAAGAGTTCAAGGTAGAGTGGCTGAACCGTTCACTCGGTCTCATAGACCGTATAGTCGTCCATGAGTCGGCATATCTCACATGTAAGATCTTGATCATGAACTTTAGGATTCCAATAGAGAACAATTAACCGATATTGTTCATAGAACTCAATAATTGGTATCAGAGCCAAAAGTTAAATCGGTTTATTGTCATTAAATTAGACTTGCACAAATTGTTTGCGTACGAGCATGGCAAACATAGTACATACATGAATAGATTTTGCAGGATTACATGTACTAACTATTATGGGCCGAATGCATGCGTTTCAATTTATGAACGTTTTTAAACCAATGTACATGTCAAGAAATTTATTTAGGTTGGTGGATGTTTGTAATAGATTCGACGCACAACAAGACGCTGTATATCTGGGAACCAACTATTTAATGTCCTTTTATATGTCACTAATTTCTTCTCATTATAGTGATTGTGCTTCTCTAATCATGCATAACTAGGTTTAGTCTAATCATTAATGGCTTTATTTAATTTAATCACATGTTCCATTTAGTTTAAAAATTTGTTGCTTTATTCATGTAATAATGTTATATGGGAAATGTAGCGGGCATCTAATGGTTACAAATTCCACCCATGAGGGTGCCATCAAGAAAACCTATCTGGGGTTGTTTTAATATAATAACCACCAATTATGGATGTTAATCTCTAGTCACATCTAAAACCGTACTAAGGTTGACAAGAGGCTGTTGTTCGTGATTTTTCTTTCATTAAATTTATGAGCTAGAAAATCATTATATTAGTTAATATCAAGTTACAAATCTTCCTTAAAATATTGTCTTTTTTTATTTCAACCAACCTATCAACAAATTTTACCAAATATATTTATTACCGTCTACTTTTTCTGCCACAAGCTCAAAATTTACTTATAATCTATCATGTAGCTTTTAGGCAGGTTTACCCAAGATAGCCTAAGTGTCTGTTTGGTAAGCACTATAAGCTAGCTTATTTAGTTAGCTTATAAGTTTCTTGTTATCAAATAAGATTGGTTTAGTAGAACGAGATTTTTAAAAAGTCGGAGCTTATCTCATTATATTTCTTAGGTAGGTTTGAAAAAAAAAGGTCATTAGATTTCTTAGGTAGCTTTGACGGATCTATCGACCCATCATACGTCAGACTGATCTCCTTGAAGTTGGTTGGTAGTTCAGTATCGAGGATCTCTAGAGAAAAATGATGCCTTCGAGCTCTATCGACGGTCTACCCCTCAACCTTGGCTTGTGGTTGACAGATCTGCTCCGGCATTGTCTTCACCACTCAATCCATATGCGGATCCATGTCCTGTCGGCTTGACACGTCCATCTCTGTCTCTTGCCGGATCCTTCCCACCACCGTACTAAATGTGGTGGTTGCCTGCGACGTTTGGTAAGTGACCTGTTGGGCTGCTCCAGCTGCAACGACAACGGCTATCATTTTCGTGAGCTCCTCTCTGGACATCTTGACGAGTTGTCCTCGCTCAGTCTCACTCTTAGGTGGCTCCATCACTTGTGCCATCGGGCTCTCCGGTTGCACTTCGACTAAATCTGTGACCTTCTTGGTTGTTCGGGCCTCCGACAGTTTGCTCGGCTGGGCGACAACAAGTGGGACCGCCGATGGGCTCCCTAAGCCCTTTAGATGAGGTGTCAGGTCACCGGAGTCTAAAGTGGTATGAAGAAAACTTAAGGTGGGCTTGCTCAGAACGGATGTGTGTTCGACCACGCATCGCCAAAGGTAGTCTTTAAGTTTTTTTGAGAATCCTATTCCACAATGGATGAAGAAGCTTCGATGGATTTTCGAATAGTTCCCACAGATGGCACCAAATGGTACGAAATGACCCTTGACCAGCTCGGTTTGACCTCGACCTATCTTCTTTGTCGGTGAACGACCTTCGTTACCTGCAAAAAACTCAGCACCATAGGGGTTTTTCGGGGAAGAGCCTATGATGCTTAAGTTATCATAATAAATTAGATGATGAATAGTATGGAAGTGTATAGAGTTTGTAATATAACAATGGTCATACATCACTCTCTTATATATGTAGATGATACCTTGTTGCCTAAGACTACCTGAGCGGCTGCCCAGATTGCCCGTTCGTACCGACTGATAATTCCAATGGGAATGACAAAACCCATCTCAATGGGATTAGTCATTCCATAGTTGACATGTGTGTAGAAATTAAATTTTCAAAAAATAAAATTGACAAATAACAATAATAAATAAATATATAATATATATTATAAATAATGATTAAAATATATTAAATAAAAATATTATATAAAATATTTTCAAATCAAAATATTGAAAACTTAATTTTATTTATTTTTTAATTAGATATATTAAATGCTTATATAAAAATAAAACTGAAAAAAAAGCATTTAATATATAATTTGAAAAAATAATATTTTATTTTTATATATTATTAAAAATATATTAGTTTTTATATACTAAAAATATATTACTAAAAATATATATTTAAAAAGCATTTAATATATAATTTGAAAAAAATAATATTTTATTTTTATATATTATTAAAAATATATTAGTTTTTATATACTAAAAATATATTACTAAAAATATATATTAAAAAATATATATTATTAAAAATATATTATTTAAAAATATATATTTTATAATTATTAAAATATATTATTAAAAATATATTATTTTTGATATATTAAAATATATGACATTTAAAAATATATTATTAAAAATATTAAAAATATATATTATTAAAATATATTACTTTTATTTTTATATATTATTAATAATATATTATTTTAAAATATAAAATTCAAATAAAAAAATTGAAAACTTACTTTTATTTATTGTTTAATTAAAAAAATATATTATTAAAATATTATTTTATTTTTATATATTATTAAAAATTTATTATTTCTATATATTAAAAATATATTACTTTTAAGAATATATTATTTTTTATATATAATTAAAAATATATTATTTTATTTTTATATATTTTTAAAAATATATTTTTTTGTATTATTAAAAATATATTATTTTATTTTTGAATATGATTAAAAACGCATTTATATATAAATTATTAAAAATATATTTTTTTTAAAAAAAGTTTTTATTTATTTTTATAATAAAAAATAATAATGTCATTCCAGGTCTTATTTATTCTGCATACCAAACGCATCAATACCAAAACATGTTTCATTTCATTCTCATAATCATTTCATTCTTCAATTCATTTCATTCTTACAACATTCCATTCCATTATATCAACCATGCAATTATAGTTATTGGCTAATAGATTTTTTTAGTTTTTTTATTTTTTATTTTTTAACTACAGATGACGTTCATAAAATAAAAAAGTAATGATATTTTTTTCTCATTTTATGAGGTTGAAATTACAATTTGAGGAGTTGGTGAAATAATTATTTATTGTAGTTTAAGAATTTCAACAATGTATTCATTTTTTTCTGCATAATTTATTATAATTTATTTTTTTTTT
>CACSLK010011313.1:506352-537743 GCA_902706635.1 Striga hermonthica | reverse complement strand
CGAACCAGGAGGGTTCGACCCATAGTAACGACAATTACCACGCAGTCCGTACTATTAGACACTATATATACGATAAATTCTGGAGTAGAAGGTAAGATCTCATTTTTTTTTTTGTACAAGGTAAGATCTCATTTAATATCATTACTATCACATTTATTACATCCAATTCTCTCTAAATCCGAGATCCTAACTTGGGCGTCGGAGGGCTTGCGCCGAAAAAATTCCGGCGCGCTTTCAGGTACCGGAGAACACTCAAGCTCGGACCGGACCGAATCAAGTGAACCAACGTCATAACCTGGAAGAACCTTCCGCAAGACCGAAGCCACCGATCTCGGACCATATCAGAATGTAAGAGTTGTTTTTATAGTGCCACTTACAATATATTTATAAAAAAAAAGGTGCAAAAAATTCTGGTGTGTTCAAATTTAAATAATTTTTGATTGGCTCAATTTTAAATCATCCAGACATTTGGTCAAACGCATAGGTGTGTTCAAATTTAAATCATTTGCATTTTGGTCGGTTGAAATTTAAATCATCTACCATGGTACTGTGATGTGTATTATATATATATATATATATATATATATATATATACATTTTTTTAACAAATAATATGTCCTTTATAAAAATAATAATAATAATTTCACAAGATTTTAAACGTAAAATTTGATTTTTAATCACAATAGAAAAATCATGGTAAGTTGTATTGAAAGGTGTTATGAAATAAAACAATTAACTAAAATAATTAAATAAAATACTTGATGGAAATAGAATGCATTAATTACCTTTGACTTTTTTTTAACTACTAATTTTAGTAAATAGAATGCCTTTTTATATAAGTATAGATTTTGAAATTCAAAAAAATGATAAAATTGACTTGTAACGTTTTTTGGCAAAAAATGTATTGAGGATTTATTAAATGACCTGCCTGTTAGATTTTGATTACGTTTTGTCCCACATTGGATGTATACCAAAGATGTGTAGGATCTTATTAGTATAAATAGGTCTCTTGCATTTGGGTTACAATTGCACCTTATTCTATTTTCTCCTATTTAGAAGGAAATCCTTAATTAAGGAAATCCTAGTTTGTGGTATTTAACCCCAGTTGTATTTTGTTGGTGAGTTTAGTAAATTGGCGTTGCGGTTGGCGGTGCCCGGAGACGTAGGCTTGTTGACATGATTTTCGGTAAACCGGATTATCGAGGATTAGTAGCACAAAGCTATATGAACTTGAGGATTTAGTACTCACAGCCTTCAAGTGCCATAACGTCGAATACATCGGACGGAGAACCGACGTCGTTACTTGACAAGTAGACGATGAGGTCGCTGCCTTTATCCCTTCAACCGACATCACTCGACAGTCAAGGCCTGGCTAACCGACATCGGCCAGACATACTTATCGGTATCAAGGGGCGGTGACAACTCAGCCCGTCATCATGACTGTTATCCAGGTGGCAAACAACAAATACAAGTGGCAGATGACCGCCTTTGACTTCTCCTTTACATTAAATGCGATCACACCAACCTCGTACTGTGGGCCACCGTACTATAAATGGCGAGACAAATCCTCAGAAGAGGGGGGAACATTTAATGTCTCTTGTAAAAAATCTGAAACAGGATCCAGGGCAATATTTTCATAAAGAGGGGGGGAACACGTTAAAACCAACGTCATCTCCTTTCATTATGCGTTTCTTTCATAAAGCTCCCTTGCTTATTTTCGTTGTTAATCATCACATAATAACAGTTTGGTGTTAGAATGAGGGCCTATAATTGTTTGGGGTTAACCTTCGCTTTCATAGCCATCACTGGCGCATATTCAGTTGTTAAAACACCGTACTACGTGTGACCATGTCTCACTCTGGACGAGACCACAACTCACATGCTGGGCAGAGTCGCGATACAAATCATTCTGTCGGGCATACTACAAAACCGCCAGTCACAACAGACTTTACCAGCGTTTTCTGCAATCCCGATTTTATTCAAGGCCTTTCGTCTCTTATGGCACGGGCATTACTTGGTGTAGCCGGCGCATCCCACTTACAAACTCCTTTGTTGCCACCAACTACGGAGCAACCAAATTCTCTCACACGAAATCCAGCGACTCGAACAACAGCCTTGCATGCTACTTCGCAACCGCGTCGAACGTCCCAACGCCACGAAGAACCTGTCCGGCCGGTTACAAATCTGCCACCTGGCAATCCTGACGTTGATATAGCTCAAGATCAAGAAATGACAGCTGAAAGTCATTCCACTCACCACCATAGAGCTCCTGAGCCCCCACGGCCTCCGTCTCCTTTACAAGAAAACCGTGAAGATCTGCACCATCAAATTGATCGGAATCGTATGTCACATCAAGGTTCGGAAGAACTGAAAGCTTTACGCAAACGCTTAGCTGAGCTGGAAACTAGACAAAAATCACAGGAAGAATCTCCACGACATATCTCGAGTTCGGGTAACGTCACCATCGAAGCCGATTCTCCTTTAGTACCCGAACTTACGGCGGAAACTCTCCCTGCCAAAATAAAGATTCCACAAATTGGCATGTATGATGGGACTTCGGATCCTGATGCACATTTGGGACATTACACGTCCTGGATGGATTTACATGGTGCGTCTGACGTTCTGAGATGTCGTATGTTTTCGCTTACATTGGGGCCGCGCGCTCAGAAATTGTACTACATCTTGCCACCACATTCCATATGGAAATGGCAACAAATGCGGATGGCCTTTCGGTCGCCCTTCATCGGTGCTCAGGTTTGTCTCATCCCGAAAGAATCGATCACTAACATCGTGCAAAAAGACCATGAAAGCGTTAAAGATTATGTGTCCCGATTTAATGAACGCATCAAGAACATGGAACTCTGTCATCCTGAGACCTTAATGGTTACTGCAATAGCCGGATTAAAGCCAAATTTGGTATTTCGCTGGACTCTTTGCCAAAATAAACCGGCTACGTTCCAAGAATTTTTCGTGCGTGCCCAACAGTTCATTATTGCAGAGGAGTCAATATCGGTCCCTAACTTCGAATTTTCCATCAAGGAAGACAAGTCGGAACCCGAAGCCAAGAAAAAGAATAAGAAGGCCTTAAGCAAAGCTCAGTTCCAAAATTATGCAAAAGGCAACGCAGACACTTCAAATTCTAGAGCTGCACGAGATCAATATGCCGACAACGTGAAAACGGGCGATCAGACTATCTATTCGGCAGGAGCGGCAACCATCTTTGAATAATTAAAGGCAAAAGGAATTATTCCTGGACCAAAACCTGTGAGAACCCCAGAAGAAAAGCTTGACAAGACTCGTTATTGCGGATATCACAAGTCTCCGGGACACAACACCGACGAGTGCCTTGGCCTACTGTCGGCTCTCCTTCGCCTGATTGGACAACCCCAACTTCCAAACTTCAGGAATTTTGATGCCCGTCGCAAAGGAAGACCCGTAGACCTCTCTGATGTAGAAGACAATGACGACCGAGGTGTCAATACAAAGAGGGTTCGTGTAACCGACAAGGAAGTCTTTACCTTTTTGGATGTCATCGGAACTCCAACCACAAAAAACAAAAAAGCGAGAACGTGTACTTCACCAAGGTCTCCTCATTACAATCTTATACCTCGAGTGAATACTAATACTAAACAGATTGACATTTCCCGACGTAAGGCCAAAGCCTATGCCCGGGAAGCGCAGAATGTCGAGAAACAAGTGCTAAATGTTGATCTCCGAGACACCATCAACAACTGAAATTGTCCCATCACTTTTAACATAGAAGACGCTAATTTATTTGCTCATCCACATTCAAATGCTCTTATCATCACCGCTCCGATTGGAGGAATTCCTGTTCATCGGATCATGGTTGACACTAGGGCCTATTCGAGCATTTTAATGTTCCGAACTTTCAGGAAGATGGGCTTGGACCCAGCCGACATTCATCCCTGTAATTATCAAATTCAAGGCTTTAATGGAAGTATTTTCTGCCCACTCGGTGAAATACAGCTCCCTATTCGGTTCTGAGGATTTGGGTCTAAGTCGAAGATTAGCATGGAAACTTCCAAGATCATGAATATCCAAAATAAATACAATGCCATTGTAGGACGTACTGCTCTATATAAGCTTCGAGCCGCTATCTCAATTTTTCATTACGCATTGAAGTTTCCCACAATAGAGGGGGAAAGGCACCCACAACGGTGATCAGCGAGAAGCGCGAAACTTGGCTTTGACCTTTACCTCATGTGGTACTCACACTTTTGAAGCAATGGAAGCTGATGATTTCAGTCAGGAAAACCCTACCAATCTTACACTCCCTGATTCCGACGTAGCAAATTCGCTTAGCCTGGATACCGACACCTCACCAAGACTCGTCACCGACATCCCTATGACATTGGAATCATCTGATACATCAAGCGAAGACCAGGCCCGGGAACAACGTCCTGGTAAAGAGATTGTGCAGACCCATGGCGATATAGATCTCAAGTTGCAATTTAAAGACAAAAGTCAATATATCCGGGTGGAACCTATTGAAGATGTTGAAATCATCTACATAGATGGGTCGACTCAGGAAAGGCCGTTACGTATCGGAGCCAATCTTCAAGAACCTCTGCGTTCTTAGCTAATTCATTTTCTTCAATCAAATCCCGACGTGTTCGCGTGGAAACATGAAGACATGAAGGGTATTGACCCCCAGAAGGCCTGTCATCGGCTCAACCTTGAAAAACTGTCAAACCGGTCATCCAAAAATGTCGGAAGTTTGGACCCAACTGCCAAAAAGCCTTGGAAGAAGAAGTAAACAAGCTCATCGACAACAAATTTGTCAAACAAGCTAAGTACCTGACTTGGATATCGAACCCCGTGCTGGTCAAGAAAAGCAATGGCTTGTGGCGTCTATGCATTGATTTGTTAGATCTAAATAAGGCATGTCCGAAGGATAGCTACCCTGTACCACACATTGATTACACGGTGCACGCCACTTCAGGCCATCAACTGATGAGTTTCTTGGACGCTTACTCTGGCTATAATCAAATCTACATGCATCCGAATGACGCTGAACACACTTCATTTTACTCAGCACGTAGACTCTATTGCTATGTTATGATGACTTTTGGATTAAAGAATGCCGGGGCCACATATCAAAGGTTAGTCAATAAAATGTTTGCCAACTTAATCGGACACACGATGGAGGTATACACAAATGACATGTTGGCAAAGTCGGAACAAGCAATCGATCACATCTCCCGCCTCACCGACATCTTTAACATCCTCCGTGAGTATTCGATGGTGCTCAATCCGAAGAAATGTACCTTTGGAGTTGGCTCGGGAAAGTTCTTAGGGTACATGGTGAGTCAAAGAGGGATTGAAGCCAACCCGGCGAAAGTTCAATCTATACTCGACCTGACTCCACCGACATCTGTTAAAGGCATCCAAGCATTGACCGACCGACTAGCCGTCCTAAACCGATTCATCTCGAAGTCAACTGATCATTGTAAGCCTTTCTTTGACGCAATTAAGAAAAAGAAACAATTTGAGTGGACTGCTGAATGCCAAAATGCCTTCGATAACAATAAAGAAGTCCTCTCACGACCCCCGACTTTGCAAAAACCTACTCCCGACGAGCCTCTATATTTGTACTTGGGAGTTAGTGATGTTGCTGTTAGCGCCGTCCTCATACGACAAGACGGGCTCCAACATTTTCATGTGTATTACACCAACAAAGCTTTGCATGACGCCAAGTTGCGGTATCCTCATATGGAGAAGTTGGTATTTGCTTTAATTACCGCTACCCGCAAACTTCGGTCGTACTTCTTGGAACACTCCATCATTGTGTTCACTTTGTATCCTCTACGACAAATTCTCCACCGACCTGACACGTCGGGTAGAATGATTAAGTGGGCTATAGAGCTCGAGCAATTTGACATTCAGTATCAACCGCGGACTGCTATCAAGGCCCAAGTGTTGTTCGATTTCATAGCCGAGTTCACCCCACCAATAGAAGTATCTACTGAAGACCCAACGTGGACTCTTTACGTTGACGGATCGTCCACTGCCATACGTGCCGGAGGAGGGATTGTTTTGGTTAGTCCTGATCAGCAACTCTTTTGTTATTCGGTTGCGTTTACATTTCTCGCTACTAACAATGAAGCCGAATACGAAGCCCTTATATCGGGATTACAATTTGCCACTGTTCTAAAAATCGGCCTAAGCGGCCGCCTAGGCGGTGCCCGGGCGCCTCGGATTTGCACAAATCGGCAGAAAAAATCGGTCAGGCGGCTAGGCGGCGCCTAGGCGGGCCTAGGCGGCCCTAGGCGCTCCTAGGCGCCCTTGGCAGGCGCGGCGGCCAGGCGGTTAGGCGGCGCCTAGGCGGGAATAGGCGGACCTAGGCGCTCCTAGGCGGGCTCGGCGGCAATTTTTCAGTTTTTTTTTTTATTTTTTTTAAATTTTTTAAATATTAATTACATTATTTTATTCTCATGTTTTCTTTAAAATATATTAATTTTATTATTTGGACTTAGGTGTGTCGATATATTATAAGTTGAGATAGTTTTATTTTGTAGGTAGTCAAACTAAATAAAAAATAAGGTATTTAATATTGATTTCTAGGCCCCGACTAGGCACCGCCTAGGCCCTGCCTAGGCGCTCTAGGCGCTAGGCGCTGGTCGAGCGCCTAGCGGGCGCCTAGCGACTTTTAGAACACTGCAATTTGCTGAATCCATGAACGTCTCCTCGCTTCGGATATTCTTCGATTTTCAATTACTCGTAAGCCACATCAATGGTGTTTATAACGTCAAGGAACCTCGATTAGTCCCTTATTTCAAACTTGTCAAGAAGAAGCTATCAAAATTTAAGATGACGCTAGAACACATACCCCAAACGTTGAATATCCAAGCGGACGCTCTCTCACGTGTGGCTTCTTCTACCGACTTAAAAAACATTGAATTTGTGCAAGTCACCCAACAGACGACACCTTCAACTGCAGTCACCGACATCTTGATGACCGACATCGTCCGAGCCACTGAAAATTCGACGTGGATGGATCCCATTAAAGATTACCTTCAAACCGGGGTCGAACCTGATGACCCAAAGGAAGCTCGTACTCTTCGTGTTCGCGCGGCTCACTTTATAGTAGATGACGGAATCCTATACAAGCGTGGGTATTCGGCTCCCCTGCTCAGATGCTTGTCGGAAACTGAAGCCCGACGTGTCCTAAAAGAAGTCCACGAAGGTACCTGCGGCACCCATCAAGGAGCGCAAACCTTGTCTTATAAAGTACTTCGACAAGGTTACTATTGGCCAAATCTCAAGAAAGATGCTGCTGATTGGGTGCTGAAATGTCATAAGTGTCAGATATTCGCTCCCAACGTTAATCAACACCCAGAGTTCCTGAAATTGGTCTATAGTCCATGGCCGTTCGCAAAGTGGAGGATTGACCTTATTGGCCCTCTCCCAAAGGCGAAGGGAGGAGTTAGATTTAAAATACTGGTCGTTGATTATTTCACCAAATGGGTGGAAGCCGAACCCCTTGCAACCATCATTGAACAAAAAATTATCGATTTCCTTTGGAAGTCCATCATTTATCGGTTTGGAATTCCGAACTCTATTATAACCGACAACGGCCGTCAGTTCAAAGGAAAAAATTTGAAGCCTTTTTGCGAAGATTATGGCATCAAGCACTTCTTTTCATCGCCATATCATCCACAAGCTAATGGACAAATTGAAGCTGTCAACAAGATTATTAAGAACGGCCTGAAAACTCGACTTGAATCCGCGAAAGGGTCTTGGCCTGAAGAGCTTCCTCACGTCTTATGGGCTTATCGAACAACACCTCGGAAATCAACTGGAGAGACTCCATTCTCACTGACTTATGGAGCTGAAGCCTTAATCCCTGTTGAACATGAGTCTCTGAAGTTTCGAGTTACCCGTTTTTCGGAGGAAACAAATTAAAATAACTTGAAAGCCAATCTCGACTTGGTCGACGAGTTGCGGACAAAAGCCGAAGTCTGAAATGCTGCATACAAACGACGTACTGAAAGGTACAATAATGCAAAGCTCAAGCCACGGTCCTTTGCTGTGGGTGACCTCGTCTTAAAAAGGGTCACTGGGGCTAACATCGGTCCGCTACAACCGAAGTGGGAAGGACCCTTCAAAATAAATCACGTGATCTCCAACGGCACCTATAGACTTGAAAACATGGATGGCGTTCCTCTCCAGTACTCTTGGAACGCGACATATCTGAGGAAGTACTTCCAGTAAAACAAGTCTCATGGGGTCCTTGCTTTGCAAATATGATGTACAAAGAAACTCTTTTGAAGATCCATGTACAAAGCCACTTATGCTGTCAATAAAAATTATGTGACGAATCTCAGTATAGTTGTTCGATCACAGGACGCTCAAAAAATTGGTCCTCGTTGCCGAGGCTAGACTTGTTCAAACCCTGAAGTTGGTTTGACTTAGCCAAAAGCAACAAAGCTGGATACTTCCAAGCCCTGAAGATGGCTTGGGGAGGCTTATGCTCTTTGACTTCATCCCGACGTTGATTTGATGAGCTAACAATAAATATCGGTTCTAAGTCCTGAAGATGACTTAGTGAAATAATAATGAAATCGAGTTTATCTTGAATCGTTTGGGCTAAAGTCCATAGATGTCGGAAACACGATAAATCGAACCGACATCTTAAATACAATCAAATTCAAACAAATGCAGAGTGAAATAGCCAAGTAATAAGTCGGAATAATCTTATGATGATCTTTTAGTATTCATTGACATTTGTTCCGACGTCCTTTAACTCCGTTGTTTTATTATTTCTATATCTTCTCAACCCATTGTACGAAAATATTTATGACAAACAATAAGACAATGGGAAACAATAAAATTGAAATCGGAAATAAAAATTTCATTCAAAACAAAACAGAGTCATTACAAAGATAATATCCTTCTCTAAAAACATATTTCTAAAAAGAGAAATACAAGTAAAGCAAACGATGATTAGAGAGTCCTTTCTGTGCTGTCCTTATTAACTCGCGAGGTCGACGCCTCGCCGGCGACCGACGCAGAAGGCTTTTCAATTCTGGCTTCAGCTTTGTCCTACTCATCCAAGTGATCTAATAAACTTTGTCCCAGGCGCTGAAAGACCTCATCCTCTTTCCTCTCAATCGCTTAAAGGACATCGCTTTGCCTTATGACGATTACGTCACCATCTTCATGGACGACCTCGTCTTCATCGGAAGGAATGGGCTCGGCCAACCATCCTTTAGCCTTCGCATCATCCTCGGCTACCTTTCGCATAGCGAAGCTAGTAATGGCTTCAAGTAGCTCATCGTCGGAGAGGCCGCCAAGCACTTGCTCGACAAAGGCCTCAGCAATGGCGTCAATGCAATTGTTCGCCAGCTCTGGCTTCTTCTCCTTCTCTACTTCCAATACTATATTGATGAAGGCCCGTCGGATGGCGACTCTCCGCTCCTCTGACAAAGGAGTAATGTCTAGCTCGAGCATCCGACTCTCTCTTTGCTTAAGCAATATGTCGGCAAATTCTCGCTCGTCCTTGTCGGCGGTAATATGAGCACTCTTGATCCCGGAGTCAAGCCCATACTTTTATAACTTCTCCACTAGAAAAATTCGCAGCTCGTCGACAGTATAGATTTCGGCATGAACTCGATCGATGAACCAACGCAAAGTCAGGGCAGCATTTAGCTCTAGATCCTTCTCGGTTATTATGACATCATCGCCCGACTTCTCCTTGGATTTCCCCTCAGCCTTCTTGCTGACTTCGAGACCCTCCTGAAATTTGGCCTCGGCCATAGCTGTCAGCTCCGCACGAAGTTTAGCTATATCCGTCTGATGGGCCTCTCGGCTGCGGATCAACTTGGCGTCCTTCTCGGAACGATCTTTCCGAACCGCCTACAACTCAAGTCTCAACTTTTCGTGCTGCTCTTCTTGTTCTTTAGCCTTGTCCTCAACCTTGGACTGTTTAACCTACATAATGTCGTGGGCCAACAGAAAATTTTCTTTCTCGGTCTTTAAGGCGTTAACTTCGGTCTGCACCGCCTTCAATTGCACATCTTTCTCCAACATCCACGTCGCAAACCGAGATTTCTCTTCCTCCAATGAAGCCACGGTTCCATCTCTTAAGAAGAGCTCATTCTCTTTTTCTTTGAGCTCAGACACTTTGCTGCGGTAACTCTCCTCCGCAGCCCCAAAGCTCACGAGTGCTCGCCCCAAACAGCCCTTGGCATAGCTGAACTTCTGGTCATCGGGCAAGGAGGCGATCCCCGCGTGAGTCTTTGGGTCCCATGACATTAAAGGGACTTTTGCAGCTTTGACCGCCTCATCGGGGAACCGATGGTTGTTGGGAAGCTTTGTCTCACAGACTGTTTGGAACATTGAAAACCACGGCTTGAATACGTCCTCTGGTAGCGTTAAGTCGGCGGCTTTCTTCTCATTCACTTTCAAGAATGAGGGCCTTAGAACAATCTCTGGTTCCTCCTCCTTGTCCTTGCCCACACCGATATCTTGTTTCTTCTTGGCCCGTTTGGCTGCGTGAGATACGCTCGATCTCTTGCGGTGGCTCACCAGATTTAAGCCAGGATCCTCAAGCACTTCTTGTGAAGCTTCAACCTCAGTAATCGGTTCGTTTATCGGCATTATCACCTGCTGTACCGATTCCTCTATGATAGCCACAGTTGTTAGCGGTGGGACTGTCACCGCCGGGCTGCTTTGGATAACTGGAGTCGGTTCATCCCTTGTCACTGAAGGCTCCCCTGCGGCACCTCAGGAACTGGTTGGATTCTTCTTCCATGCCTTGAGCTGATTCATGCATCCTGCCATCTCAGTCGATCGCAAGTTTTTACCTTTGCCAACTTTGTTCTTTAAATCCAAGTTGGGATTGTGCCTTCTGTATTCCTCGGCTTCAACGGGATCTCAGAAACCGAAAAATCCAAGCAGCGGATAATATACTGCACAAAAAGAAATTTCAGGTTATTACAAGGATGACAACAGAAATGTAGAAAAGAATGACAGATAAGGAACTGATATCATTACCAGGTTGGAACGCGAAATCTAGAATTCCAGGTGATAAGCCTGCAAGCTCTAATCGAGAATCCTTCACAAGTCGTTGATATCTTCGCTTGTTCGGAGACAACTCAAATAACTTGTCTACTCGGTTATACAGCTCTCCTTCAAACCGAGGTTCTTTCTTTCTTTGTGGTTTAGCTACAAAGGTCACAAAAGGCCACCTGTTAGCGAAGACAAAAAAACAAGTAATCAATAACTTCGAATAGAGAGAAAAGAGTGAATTTAACTTACAATACGTAGATTGAACAGCCATCGGTATACTCGTCCCGTTGGCTAGGAGGTCATTAGCAAAATCGGCACACTACCAATCTCCACCAACCCACAACCATTCTTCCTGAAAACCGTGGAGCGTTTCGGGAACCTCCGTTACCAGTTCACCGACCTTAACTCTTGACTGAGGTTTACCGACAATGGAAAAAGTGAGGAGCGGATCTGAAACTTGTCTGTCCGGACTCTTCCGAAAAGTAAACAAGCTCCTCATCTCGCTCGCCGAGGGTAGGTCCCACTTCTTCTCGGTGAGGAGCACGAGCAAACAGATGACCCGTTTCTACGAATTCGGAGCAATTTGACATAAAGTCAGTTCCCAATTCTGCAAATATTCCGTAATTATGCGCGACAAAGGAAATCATAGACCCGACATCAGGCTCTCGGCGAATACGCCCACACATCCCGGTGGAGGACATGTGATCCTTTCTCCAGGATAAAGAGCGAATAACCTAACCGATGCGGGAACCCAGATATCGCTTCGCAGCATCACCGATGTCTGCATCGGTTAATATACTCGCCTTACCGTGAAAATCTACCGTTCGATCTGGCCACCTTCTAATGGGCCGTCTCCAATACTCCGGATCATCGATTTTGTTTTCTTCCACCCTTTTGTCTCCTTCGGTGTCGTTTAGTTGAATGTTCAAATGTTCGACAAAGGCCGGATCCCACCGATGATACTCGGCCAGCAATTCCATTTCCCCGGAGTGAACCATGTTAATCATCATAACATCCAACTCGTCGTCACCCGAAGACACCCACGATACACTCATATTTTAAGAAAACCAAACTCAGCAATAGAAAAACAATCAGAGAAGCAAATCTTACCGCGAGAAGAAGAGTGCAAATCCAAAAGAAGCGCTTTGAAGAATTGAGCGACTAACTGAAGAATCGAAGGAGGCAAGAAATTAAAGAGTTGGAATGCATAGAAATTAAAGGTAAATTGAGTTCAACAGGCGGTTCATTATTTATACTTTGCCCTAAAACCAAAAATAACTGTTGAAAGGGAAATGAAAGAGGGGCGCGTGTACTACACCTCTCACTTTCACGAATAAATGCGACCTTTGCGACCTGCGCCTATCATTAACGGCTACGTGGCCTATAAAAAGTAACAGTTGCCTTATCAGCAATCGTTGTATTTAATTCAAAAAGAATCGCGCCGCTTCAGCTTCACGTTTCTTCCTCACATTAAAGTGTTGAGACGTTGGAGCGTCGGAGCTGAAAACCGACATGTCACTTGGATCAGAAATTTAATGACGATCTAAAACATCAATACCCGTTCCTGTCCCAACGCCTATTAATGCTGGGGGCCACCTTGTTGACATGATTTTCGGTAAACCAGATTATCGAGGACTAGTAGCACAAAGCTATATAAACATGATGATTTAGTACTCACAGCCTTCAAGTGCCGTAATGTCGGATACAACGGACTGAGAACCGACGTCGTTACTTGATAAGTAGACGATGAGGTTGCTGCTTTTATCCCTTCAATCGACATCTCTCGACAGTCAAGGCCTGGCTAACCGACATCGGCCAGACATACTTATCGGTATCAAGGGGTGGTGACAACTCAGCCCGTCATCATAACTGTTATCCAGTTGGAAAACAACAAATACAAGTGGCAGATGACCGCCTTTAACTTCTCCTTTGCATTAAATGCGATCACACCAACCTCGTACTGTGGGCCACTGTACTATAAATGGCGAGACAAATCCTCAGAAGGGGGGGAGAACATTTAATGTCTCGTGTAAAAAATCTGAAACAGGATCCAAGCCAAAATTTAATGGATACCGACATCGTCCACGTTAAAACTGACGTCATCTCCTTTCATTATGTGTTTCTTTCATAAAGCTCTGTTGTTTATTTTCGTTGTTAATCATCACATACGACAAGGCTATTTTCGCCGAACTCCGTTATCAATTTTTGTGTTCTTTTTATTTCTCGTCTTTTATTTATTTGTGTTGGCTTATTTTCATTTGGAGTAGTGCTTGCCATATTTGTTGGAGGCATACTTTTGTCCGCTGCTTGTTGTGATACCCCAACAAGTGGTATCAGAGACGAAGGTTAGTCCCAGGCTCATTCGGAGAGGCGAGCACTGCATTCGGGTTCGAGATGTCCAAGGAGGTCAAGGGCGCATCATCCTCTGCATTCATTCCGGCAAGGAAGGTGATGTCGAACGACAGACTCCCGGTGGAGATTTTCGACGGAACCGGTCATTTCGGCATGTGGCAAGGCGAGGTGCTGTATTGTTTATTTCAGCAAGGCGTCGACATTACGATTGAACAGGAGAAGCCAACAGACGTTGAAGAGAAGGACTGGAAGAATATCAACCGCTTAGCATGTGGAACAATTCGTTCGTTTTTGTCGAGGGAGCAGAAGTACGCGTTCAAGAATGAGAACTCTGCTCACACTCTGTGGAAGGCTTTGGAGGATAAATTTTTTAAGAAAAGCGGCCAGAATAAGCTCCTTATGAAGAAGCGATTGTTCCGATTCGAGTACCGGCATGGCACATCGATGAATGACCACGTCATTGCATTCAATCAATTGGTTGCAGATTTGTTGAACTTGGACGTCACATTCAGCGATGAAAATTTGGCTCTTATGTTGTTATCATCACTTCCAGATGACTTCGAGCACTTAGAGACTACTCTGCTCTATGGGAAGGACGATGTAACTCTTGCAGTGGTCAGCTCTGCTCTGTTCGGCTACGAGTTGAGAAAGAAGAACAAACAAGAGACGAAGAATGCAGCAACAGAAGATGAAGCGTTGGTTGCAAGAGGTCTGTCGAAGGGCCAAAAGAAGAATAGACGAGGAAGATCACGTTCTAAATCCAAGCTTGAAAGAGACGAGTGTGATTTCTGCCATGAGAATGGACACTGGAAGAAAGACTATCCTAAGTTGAAGAAGAAGGGCAAATCTCCTCAAGATGCATATGTTGCTGAGGGTGGAAGTGAAGACTCAGAATTTTCACTTGTGGTTTCACCTTCATCATCTCATCCAAACGAATGGATTTTGGATTCAGGATGCACCTACCATATGTCTCCCATATGGGAGTGGTTCTTCAATTTTCAGGAGATCAATGGAGGGGTTGCCTATATGGGTAATGATAATGCTTGTAAGACAACTGGGATAGGTTCAATCCGTTTGAAGAATCGCGATGGTTCCACCAGAGTTTTGACGGATTTTCGGTATGTGCTGAGTTTGAAGAAAAACCTCATCTAATTAGGAGCCTTGGAATCCAAAGGCTTGGTAGTGACTTTGCGAGATGGAGTTATGAAGGCTACATCTGGCTCGCTCGTGGTGATGAAAGGCATAAGGAGGAATAATTTATATTACTATGAAGGTGATACGGTTGTTGGGACAGTAACAGTAGCAGATTCCACCAACAATGAGTCTGAAGCAGTCAAGTTGTGGCATATGCGTTTGGGACATGCTGGTGAAAAGTCCTTGCAAACATTGGCAAAACAAGGACTGTTGAAAGATGTCAAAGTGTGCAAACTAGACTTTTGTGAGTATTGTATTCTGGGAAAGTAGAAGAGAGTGAAGATTGGAATGGCTATCCATAATACCGAAGGTGTCTTGGATTATGTTCATTCGGACGTGTGGGGACCTTCTAAGACCCCATCATTAGGCGGAAGACGCTATTTTGTCACTTTCATCGATGACTTTTCCAAACGTGTTTGGGTGTACACTATGAAGATGAAGGATGAAGTGCTTGGTTTCTTCATTACATGGAAGACACAAATTGAGAACCAGACTGGAAGGAAGATCAAGGTCCTACGTACGGACATTTGTGGTGAATATAAAAGTGATCCCTTTCAAGAAGTTTGTCGTAAAAATAGCACTGTTAGGCACTTCACCGTTAGACGGACACCACAACAAAATGGGGTGGCGGAGCGCATGAATCGAACATTGGTGGAGAAAGTTCGATGTATCTTGTCCAATGCTGGATTGGGCAAGGAGTACTGGGCTGAGGCTGTAACATATGCGCAACACCTCATAAATCGTTTGCCGTCATCTGCAAAAGATGGTAAAACACCGTTGGAGGTATGGTCGGGAAAACCTGCTGTTGACTATGGATCTTTACATGTCTTTGGGTGTCCTATGTTCTATCATGTGAAGGATTCAAAGTTAGATCCAAGAGCGAAAACGGCTTTGTTAATGGGAATCACAATTGGCGTGAAGGGATATCGTCTTTTGTTTCTTGAGACGAACAAAACTGTGTTTAGTAGGGATGTTACATTTGATGAACAAAGTATGATAAATACGACGCAAACCCAACAGTGGAGTTGACACCGAAGCAGGTGGAGATATATGCGATGACGAGACAACCAACTATGATCGACAAAACAATATCAAACGATTCGTCGGATGATGAAGTTCAGACTCACGAATCATTAGATTTACCCATTCATTGAGAAAGCCCAGACGAAAGATTCAACAACCTGCTCGATTGGTGGATATGGTGGCTTATGCACTTTCAATTGTTGATGATGACATACCTTTTACTTTTCAATATACAATTCGAAGTTTAGAAAATGAGAAGTGGAAATGGACTATGGAGGAAGAAATGTTGTCTCTCCAGAAGAATCAAATTTGGAAGGTGACGCAACTACCAAAAGGAAAAAGGGCGATAGGATGCAAGTGGGTATTTGCAAAGAAATATGGATTTCCTCATAAGAATGATGTGCGATACAAGGCAAGGTTGGTGGCTAAAGGCTACGCTCAGAAGAAAGGGGTTGATTATAATGAAGTGTTTTCTCCAGTTGTACTCTTCCATTAGAATTTTGTTGGCCTTAGCAGCACAGTTGGATTTAGAGCTAGCTTAACTTGATGTGAAGACGACATTCTTACACGGAGATCTAGATGAGGAAATCTACATGACTCAGCCAGAAGGATTCAAAAATTTTGGAAAAGAGAATTGGGTCTGTAAGTTGAACAAATCGTTGTACGGACTGAAGCAATCTCCGAGGCAGTGGTACAAACGGTTTGATAAGTTTATGATTGGGCAGAAGTACACGTGAAGCAGACATGATCATTGTGTGTATTTACGTAAGCTGCAAGATGGATCTTTCATTTACTTACTCTTGTATGTGGATGATATGTTGGTTGCATCAAAGAGCCAAGTGGAGATTGATCAATTAAAGGCTCAGTTGAATCAAGAGTTTGAGATGAAAAACTTGGGGTAAGCTAAGAAGATTCTCGGGATGGAGATAAGCAGGGACAGAGTGAGAGGCAAGCTTTGTTTGACTCAGAAGCAATATCTGAATAAGGTACTGCGGTTTTGGCATAAAAGATGAGTCGAAGCCTGTAAGTACACCATTTTTCCCTCATTTGAAGTTAAGTGCCCAGTTATCACCAAATTGTGATGAAGAACGAGAGTACATGACTAGAGTCCCATATACAAATTCAGTTGGCAATTTGATGTATGTGATGCTGTGTACAACGCCCGACATTTCACAAGCAGTTGGTGTTGTTAGCAGGTATATGCATGACCCTGAGAAAGGTCATTGGCAAGCTGTGAAATGGATTCTACGGTACATTCATAGTACTGTAGACGTTGGATTGGTTTATGAGCAGAATGAATTTGGTCAGTGTGTAGTTCGATATTGTGATTCTGACGCGGGTGATTTAGATAAGCGAAGATCAATGACTGGATATTTGTTTACTTTTGCAAAAGCTCCAGTCAGTTGGAAGTCTACCTTACAGTCAACAGTTGCTTTGTCTACAACAGAGGCAGAGTATATGGCAGTTACTGAAGCTGTGAAGGAGGCTATTTGGCTTCAAAGTTTGCTTGAAGACTTGGGAGTTGGTCAAAAGCACGTCTTAGTGCATTGTGACAGTCAGAGCGCTATTCACTTAGCGAAAAATCAAGTATTTCATTCAAGAACGAAGAATATTGACGTTCGCTATCACTTTGTGCGGGAGATTCTAGAAGATTGAACCGTTGTGTTGAAGAAGATCAAGACGACGGAGAATCCTGCAGATATGATGACCAAGGGAGTGACATCAGTCAAGTTTGAACATTGTTTAGACTTGACCAACATTCTGCATATTTGAGTTGACGCGAGAGGCGCATTTGGAGGCACCGCTAGCAGTTGAGTTGGAAGTGGGAGTAAAAATTAGTCAAGGTGGAGAATTGTTAGATTTTAATTAAGTTTTGTCCCACATCGGATGTATACCAAAGATGTGTAGGATCTTATTAGTATAAATAGGTCCCTTGCCTTTGGGTTACAATTGCACCTTATTCTATTCTCTTCTATTTAGAAGGAAATCCTTAATTAAGGAAATCCTAATTTGTGGGTTATTTAACCCTAGTTGTATTTTGTTGGTGAGCTTAGTAAATTTGGCATTGTGGTTGGCGGTGCCCGGAGACGTAGACTATTTCGCCGAACTCCGTTATCAATTTTTGTGTTTTTTTTATTTCTCGTTTTTTATTTATTTGTGTTGGCTTATTTTCATTTGGAGTAGTGCTTACCATATTTGTTGGAGGGCTACTTTTGTCCGCTGCGCTTGTTGTGATAACCCAACACTGCCAGCAATTATATATATATATATATAAACTGACTTGATTGCCAGAGGCTCTATGTCGGCATTTTCATGTCTAGATGCAAAGACGTCGGACGAGATTCAAAGAAGAATCAGTTGCTCAAATGTTTAATTAGTCTATCATTCACCAAATACCACTTCGTTTTCCAATATATGTCGTTTCATTATGTATTTTTTTTTCTTATTAATTGTCGTTTTTGATAATCATGAACTAATTAGTTTTTTAACTATCTCAAAGCCTAAAATTTTGTAGATTAGCTCTTGTATTTTTTTCTCTTGGTTACGTATCAATATCTAATAAACTCTCCCACTTCATTCCAACAACAGTATGGGAGTACAATTTTTTTTTTTTCCTCCTGAAAAAATCACCGACACTTTGATCGTTATAACCTTTGAAAAATTGTATTCAACTTTGATAAAATTTCAACTATATCAACCTAACGGAGATAAGGCGTATCAAATGCTACATATACTTATTTTTTGGTGGCCTTTTTTTTAAAAAAATAAAATAAAATGTATGCATACATATATAACTGGTTTTGAAGAGTAGTTTTTCTCTCTCATGCAAACTTTACAATGAAGCAATGATTGTTATCTCCTTGAGCCTTAGATATGATAGTCTTTTTATTTTCATTATTCTTGAAATTGGAGCAACAAAAGTTGGTCTTATATGAGTTTACGGTTTCATTTTTCATAAGTGAAAAACTTGGAAAATAAATTTTAAAATCTATTTAAGGTCAATGACATTAATTCTAAATTTGAAGTGTTGGTGAAATTGAGTTATGTAACTCAAAATTGAGTTTAAGTAAATTAAATTTTGTTGTATTCGCAAATGTTCTGTGTATTTGACGACTATTTGGAAGATCCAAACAAGCTAGAATCATGCATTAAGTATACTATAAATATGAAGGAACGAAAAAAAAAAACCAAACCGATTTCGTGATGGTTTATATACTGAAAGAAATGCTTCTTTTTTTTTCCCAACGATATAAAAATCTCCATTAAAACGGACCAAAAAGGTCAATGTACAAGGGAAAAAACCCCAAATCCGAGCATAACATGAGAGGGTAGCACAACTGCTCCCTAACCGAACCCAGCACAAAGAATAAAAACCAAGGAAAACACCCAAATCTACTACATAATAAAAGTACAGGACCCGAAAGCAGGACATCAACTACCACCTCCCAGAATTTAAGCTAGGACAACAAAATAGAAACACAAAACCAAGAGGGAAACAAACAAGATAAATAACTGACACAAGACCTAACTTATCTAGTTTGCTCCTCTATAGGCCAGTGATGTTGCTCTTCTTGAAGTCCAGCCAGTCTATCAATGCAGATTTGATGATCCAGCTTTCCTCTAGCCATTTACCCTCAAACACCCATAGGTTTCTAGCTATCCACAGCCACCATAATGTATATGTGGAGAGCTGGATTCTGTCCTCAGCACAAACCTCAGTAGCCATACCACTCAACCACCACCACCATTGTTTCAAAGATAGTTGATCCTCTTGTACTCTATTCCAGTTAACTGGTGAGATTTTCCAAACAGTTCTGGCCCTCCTACACAAGAACAAACAATGTTCTTGTGTTTCCTCCTCCTCCCCACAGACCCATGCAAATAGTCTCAACATCCATCCCTCTAGCTTGCAAATTACTGCTAACAGGAAGGAAATTAGAAAAACACTGCCAAACAAAAAATTTCACCTTTCCCATAACTTTGAGACTCCAACATCTTTTTCTTGATTTTCTGTTCCTGCTAGCCATGACACTAGATTCAGCCACTGATCTTTGCCCCAGCTTGACAGCTAAAAAATTTGAGTAAGCTCTCTTCACTTTGAACTTTCCCGATAAACACTGAAGAGCACTGCCATTGATCAGGTACTCTGGGGTTTAATGATTTGATCAGTAAAATTTTCTCAGCATCATCTTCTTCAAACAGAACTCTAATAAGATTTGAATCCCACTGCACTCCATCAGCCAATAGCAAGTCTTTCACCCAGAACATATTACCATCCACATCCACCCTCAAATTTGGTTTTCTGCAAGCCAGCCCTGGAACCCAGTATGCCTCATTGATTCTAGTGGTCTGTCCATTTCTGACAACAATGTTTACCTGCTTCTAGAGATCAGGCAATAGGGAAGCCCAAGAATTCCAAAGCCAAGAGGCACCCCCAGTAATCTTCCAGTCAAAGATAGAGCAATTTTTGAAAGATCTGTCTCGCAACACTCTGCACATAAGGATGTCTGGCTGTTCAATAATCCTCCACAGCTGCTTAAGAATCAGAGCTTTATTGAAAAGTTGCAAATCCAGAAACCCCAATCCCCCATCCTCTTTGGGAGCATTCAACTTGTCCTAAGAACACCAGTGTAAACTCTTCTTCTGTGCATCCCCTCTTTTGTATCAATAATGCCTATACCCCACCCCGAACTCATTCTAAAAAAAATATAGAAAAGAGGGGGTCTATGCGTACCCCAATATCTCCCATAAAAGGGCCAAGCTATAACAAATGCGAGGCGATATAAATTTATTCCACCAAAAGTTAGACACAATTCTGCAAACTTCCTTACACAACTTCACTGGTAGAATGAAGCAGGACATCACAAAAACAGGTAGGGCAAAAAGCACTGCCTTCACCAAGGTTTCTTTACCAGCAGATGATAACAAAGTATTTTTCCAGCTACAGATCCTCTCCCTCACAGCATCCACCACAAACTGGAAAGTCTCAATTTTGGAAGCTCCAATCCCTAGAGGTAAACCCAGATATCTGGATGACCTCTTAACAACCACCCCATGAAGGATATTAAATAAAGAAGTCTGCAGATTCTCAGACCCATTCTTGCTTGGAAACATAGAAGATTTATAAAGATTGACCTTTTGCCCAGTAAAGATTTGATACATCTGAAGCATGTCCAGAAGTAACTCAACATGGTTAGCATTGGCTTTGCAAAAAATAAGGGCATCGTCAGCAAACAGCAAATGAGAGAGAGAGTAGGCCCATCTTTAGAAAGTTTAATCCCACAAAACAGCCCAGCACTGATCTTGGATTTCAGATGGGCAGAAAAAACATCAGACACCAAGATAAAAAGGTAAGGTGACAAGGGGTCACCCTGCCTTATGCCTCTAGATGCAGTCACATATCCACACACTCTCCCATTGAGATTGAAAGAAAAGGTAGGAGAAGAAATGCAGCTAATCACCCACTGAACAAATTTCCCATGAAACCCCATTTTGCCCATGATCTTCCTAGTATAGTCTCACTCTACCCTATCATAGGCTTGTTCCATGTCTAGCTTAACTGCCATAAACACATTTGGCCCAGATCTGTGCCTATGAAGGAAGTGGAAAATTTTCTGGCAATAACCACATTGTCAACAACAATGTACCAGGGACAAAAGCAGTTTGTTCAGGACTAATACAAGCATCTAAGCAGGATTTCAACCTCTCAGCTAACAATTTAGCAATGATTTTATATAAGTCCCCACAAAGGCTAATAGGTCTAAAATTTGTCAAGACTTCAGGAAATAAACACTTAGGGATCAGAGTAAGAATAATATGCTTCCAATTCTTCAGTAAATGACCAGTTCTAAAAAACTTTTAACAGCTTTGCACAAATCATCCTTCACAATTGGCAAAAATTTTTGAAAGAAAAAGGCAGACATACCATCACACCATGAGATTTTTCAAGAGCCATTGAGAACACAGTAGCCTTAATTTCCTCCTCCTCCACACCTCTGATTAGAACATTATTAAGAGCATCAGATATGGACCCAGGGATGTGTTGAAGCAGCTCCTCACTACCACAAGACCCCTCAGAAGTGAACAGGTTTGAATAGAAAGTTGATACATGCCTCTCCATTGCCTCTTGATTATCAAAAACCTCCCTAGCACCAGAGATGAGTTTTGTTATGGAATTTGAATTCCTTCTTTGGGAAGTAAATGCATGAAAAAACTTGGAATTCCGGTCACTCATTTTAAGCCATAGAGCTCTGGATTTAGCTCTTCAATAGCATTCCTCCTCTTGGTGGGCTTTATCAAGATCAACCTTAAGAGAACTCCACTCCTCCCAATCTCTATTTTTTCCTTCCTCCCTCAAGACCTCCAGCCTAGATGTAAGCACAGCAATAGCTTTCTCACTGTTTCTGTGGATGGGTTTATGCCAGGCTAAGAGAGCCATTCTGGTAGATTTAATCTTCTGATGGACCTGATACATTGCTGACCCTTCCACCTGAACTTGCCAACCCTCCTTCACAGCCTCTTCCACTCCCTCTAAAGCAGCCCAGTTGCTACTGAATTGGAATCTCTTATTTCTTTTGCCCATCTCCGTATCAGTGTCAAACAGAATGACATTGTGATCAGAAGCAGATCTGTAAAAGTTGGAGGCTTCCATATTTGGGAATTTAGTCAACCAATCAAAGGACACATAGATTTTATCCAACCTTTCTTCCACATACCCATCCCCAGCTCTATTATTTTCTCAAGTGAAAAAGAACCCCGGCTGCGCCACCTCCTGCACCTCCATATTCATAAGAAACTCCTGAAAGCCAACAAAGCTGCTCAGGCTTCTCCTTAGCACACCTCTTTTCTCCTCATTAGAAACTAGATCGTTCTAGTCACCAGCTATCACCCAACTATCTCCCCAATTCTCTTTACTGTCTACTAGCATAGCCCATTGTCTCTCCTTTTCACTCCTATCAGTACTCATGTACACAAATATGAACCACCTCCAGTCAGCCATTCCATCCCCCCTCAGTTCAACTTGCAAACAAAAGTCATTCCCAATAATTTGTTTAATCAGAGTACTGTTATCCCACATGAGCAATAGCCCCTCTCTAGTGCCAATAGGGTTCACCAGATGCCATCTATCTTGATATCCAAGCTTTCTACAGACTGTTTGAGTAAATTGCACAGATTTCTTGGTTTCAGATAAAAAAAACTACATTTGGGTGGTGGATTCTTCTAGAATCCTTGATCTGCGAAACTGTAGAGGGCCCACCCAGTCCTCTACAGTTCCACACCATGACCTTCATTGGTCACCTTGGGGCCATTTATGGCTAGCCTTCTCCACCAATAGTTGTCCACAGTCATGCTTCTTCCTTTTCCCCTTAGGGCCCTCTGCATCTTTATCAACTCCATCATATATCACTAGGGCTCCACTTCTCTTCAGATTATCTGGTAGCAACTGATTCCTTACCTCAACTGGGCCTCTTTGAAGAAAGCTTTTAGAAATTACTCTCCTTTTCCATCCAGCCCTTGTTCTCTTTCTCATATCATACTTGCATAGATCCCCAACTTCAGCATTAACTCTGACCTTCTTAACCTGGACAAGCTCCTCAACTTCCATTCTACTCCTAAATTCATCCTCACCTGCTTCAGAGGCACAAGGAGTAGCAGCTTCAGAAAACCTCACAACCTTTTGGATGCCACCTGATCTTGCACTAAGGCTTCCCTTGTCCCCAATTAATTGGGGGGAATCAACATTTAGCTCATCACTCCTAATCATCTCATGTTGGCCCAAATTAGAAAGAATGTTATCTGATACCAAGGAGCCCTGTACTGGAATGTTTGAAGGTTGAGTGGATTTTTCATCTGAACTATCACACTGCGAACTCCTTCCCCCTGCAAAGGTCTCGGAAGTTTTTAGCCATTCCCCAAACTGCCCATCATCCCGCAGTAGTAACATAGGTTTACTAGCTTCTCGTACCTAAACGTCACCATCACTTTTTGATTTCCCAGCTTAATAGAGGTGCACCTAGGGATTGGATCGTTTGTATTAATGAACACCAGGATCTTTAGAAAGCTACCCACATCACCACCAACTTTGCAAACAACCACATTCTTGACTTTATTGAAAATCTTCCCAACTTTCAGACTTACCTCCGTACTCATCCAATTCAAGGGTACATTCAACACCTAGACCCACAGCGTGATTTGATCAAAGTAACTGTGCTTGCTATGAAGACCATGAAACCATTCCTTCAGTATCAGATATTGGTTTCCATACATCCAGTTATATCCAGCAACAACTTTCTTCTTGTCCTCTTGGGATAGAAATATGAACTGAAAAAAGTGTTCACTTATCTCCTTCACCTCCATGGAGTGTTGCATTCTCCAGATAGTGCCCATGGTTCTTTTAACTCCCAGTAAGCCAGTATGGCTGTCCCCCACAACTTTTCCAAACAAGCTCATGTTGCACTCCTCATCACTAGACTTAATGTCATCTCCCGTAATCTCAGCCTCCCCTACTTCTTTCGCCGATAGAGACATTTTATACAGATTTTGCAGAACTCCTTCATCCCCGTCCCCTACCTTGTCCATCGTCGACGGCGGATCCGCCATAATACAAGCACCAGCCAACAAGGTAAAAAAAAAGCCCCAAATCAGAACCCTAAAATAAAAAATTTCCCTTCCCAATACTCTCACGAAGACACAACCTCTACCCTCAGATGAAAGAAAAGAAAAAAGGAAACAACAAAACCCTAGACAAGCGCCAGAATTCCTCTCTCACACTAAAAGAATATCAATCTCACCCAAGAGAATATCGATCGGTGTTTGTCCCATTTTTGTGTCTTTATTTTGGGTTTATTTTCTTTTTATTTTCCCCACTTGTAGGATTTTCGTAGGTTATTTGGTCCAATTATGTGGTTTTGTGTTTTCTCTTTAGTTACGTTTTATGCATCTTTTTGTTGTGTTTTGCTTCATGTTTTCTTCGTGTTTGTGTTTTCAGGAGGTAGGTTGTGCCGATCGATGATGGGATGACTTGAGCTGAAATCCTGATGTCGAGAATACTAGTTGTGGAGCTCAGAAAAGTTAAGGAAGGACCGAAAAAATGAACGGAAAGCGCTTCCAGCAACTCTCGCGACTAGCGAGTAGAATCGCGACTGTCGCGACTCGTGAGATGATCGTGACTCGCGAAAAAACAGATCCGAGAAGATGCCGTTCGCGAGCCAGAGTCGCCACTCGCGAGTCATGGTCGCGACTCGCGAGATGGAGTCGCGACTCGCGAGACAGGTCGCGATTTTCCCCAGAAGTTGAAGAAATTTGACGACGCGCGACTCGCGAGGATGTCGCGACTCGCGACCAGGGAAAAGGTAAAGTCGCGACTCGCGACTTATGTCACGACTCGCGACTTGATTATCACGAATTTCAAGGTGCGGGTTTTTACAGTAGATTTGGACCTAGGGATCATAATTCGACTTATAGACTTCATTTTTACGCTTTTTTACGCTTTTTCTCTCTAGAAACTCATTCCTTTTCATTACTTTGCACTTTGGATTTGTTCTTGGAGATTGAAAACTCATATTCCTCGATTTGGATTTGAATGCTTGTGGATTCAACATTGGATTATTTACATTAATCATAAGTTCCTCTTTTCTCAATTGCGTGTTGATGATGATGGCTTGGGTTAATATGAATTGTGATATTGAATTCTCCATGAGTAGCTAAATCCATACGCTAGAGATAGGGGATGATTGATTAGGTTCGATAATGATTGCTTGTTCTTGATTGTTCATGCCTATTCGAGTTGTGATTTTTCTAGGATAGTAGATTGATCACCTGTCTAACCTAATCAATCAACGTGTAGAAACGAGAGGGGAGACGTTAGTCGATTTAGGCTCGTTTAGGATAGACTTGTTCGTAAAAGTATTGTCTATGTGTTGATGGGTCTGATAGTTGATCGTTTACATTCACTCTCTTGTTACGAAGAGTTATTGAGAGTGAACCTCTGAACGAGAAACGATTCAAGTCCTTTAACCGTACAATTGATTGCCGGTAGTTTTGTTAGAACCAAAAGCAATTATCCCCGATTCCCAAGCTCTTTAATCATTGCGTGAATTCTTTCTGCTATTTTAATTGCTTTTCATAGCTTACATTGTTAGTTGATAACTAAAACCAAAAACTTTTGAATAGAGTGTTTAGGATTTTCTTTTTTTTTTCATGATCGAATAATCGTACAATTGAATCCGGCTAACCTTCCTTGCGATACGACCCGGGGAACGAATCTTTCGATTCTACTCCAGTAAATATACTCACAACAAAATTAGCGCCGTTTCCGGGGAAGGTTTAGGACTTTAATTGTGCGCCTATTCATTTTTTTTAAGTGTTTCTCTTCGTTTTATTTTGCTAGTTTATTAGTTCTTGATTTTTGGTTCTTTGTTTTTCTTTAGTTTTTCTTCTTTGTTTATCTAGTGCTCGTGACAGTTTCTTGTCTTTGTGTATGGGTACCAGGAGTAGACGCAAACTGCTATCTCCGATCAAAAATTAAGTTAACGATAGCCTGAGAGAGCTGCTGGAAGAGCTTACTCTGGAATCGCACGGGGAAGACAAGCATTCTCCGAAATCATCCAAAGGCAGCAACTTCGATATGGGTGAACGACAACAACAAGCTCCTCGTAACACCCTCCGAACCTTAGCCCAGCCGGTTATCGGGCCAGTCACTTCATGCATTCGTTTGTCGGATGTTGTACGAAATTACGAGCTCAAAATGATTCACTACAACCAGCTCGCATTCCACGGGCTTCTCAGCAAGGAACCGCTCAACTTCATCTGGGAATTTTACAACGTCCTCAACACTTTCCCTCTCGGTGGGCTTAATGATGAGCAGTTGAAGATGCGGTGCTTTCCTGAGACACTGAAGGATCGGGCCAAGGCCTAGTTCATGACGCTTACACCTGGCTCTCTCACCACTTGGACCGAGGTAACTCAAAGTTAATTGGGAGGTACTACTCTCATCAAAATACCCAGGAGCTTCGGTCACAGATCATCTCATTTGCTTAATTACCGAATGAGTCTCTTCATGAGGCTTTGGAGCGGTTCAAGGATCTCCAGCGCCAGTGCCCCCATCACAACATCTCTCCGGGGCTGCTCATGAACTGCTTCTACGATTCCCTCCACCAGAACTTGCAGTAAATGGTCGACAATGCGGCAGGAGGTGATATCGGAGCAAGGACAGCCGAGGAGATGTTTGAAATTTTTGAGACGATACGTACGAACTCGTCGCAGAAGAGCACTCGAGGCAAGAGAGCAATAGTGAATGAGGTCGGAGCAGGCCATGACTTGGTGGCCCAACAGCTAGCTGAGCTTACTGAGCAGATGAGGTTGCTTACCGCACGAGGATCTCAACCGGTTAATGCCTTTGTCGTTGACACATGTGGGGCATGTGGAGTCGCAGGGCATAGGTTCGAAGTATGCCCCTCATCATTCGAGAAGGACACAGGCGAGCAGTATGCGGATGCCAGTGCCTTACAGGGATACCAGAACCGGCCAGGCAATGACCCATATTCAAACAGTTACAACCCCGGATGACGGAATCACCCCGCTTTTTCATGGTCTAACAACTCGAATACCCTTCAGCCACCCCGTCCGAACTTCATGCAGCAACAACCTCGACCCAACTTTGTGCCCCGGCCAAACTACAAGCCACAGCAGCCACAACAGCAGCAGAGGGGACCAGAAGCAGGGTCGAGTTCGAACCTCCAAGACGATGTTGCCAAAATCCTTCAGTTTATGGCTAACCGTGAGCAGAGGGATGTCAATCAAGATGCCTCCATCAAGCGCATAGAGACACAGTTAGGCCAACTGGCCGCTAGGGTCGGGACCATTGAGACCGAGATGAACAAGGGGAAGTTGCCTAGTCAGTCCGAGCAAGCTAAAGCTATCACTGTGCTCAGGAGCGGGAAGGAAGTGGACAAAAAAGTGCAGATGCCCGAGCCCGAGGATCAGGAGACTCATTCAGGAAAGATCAAGGAAGCAGAGTCCGGGGAGGCGTCAGATGAGCCGGTGCTACACAAGTCACCGAATCTGTACAAGCCGTGCATTCCCTTTCTGAACAGACTTAGGAACGAGAAGCAAGAGAAGCAGTTCCGGGATCTTTTCAGCATGCTCTCCAAGGTGAATGTCAACTTGCCACTCCTCAATGTGATAAAGAATATGCCATCTTATGGTAAGTTCTTCAAGGACTTGGTGACCAAGAAGAGGAAGTTTGAGGATGGGGAGAAGGTGGTTGTTTATGAGGCGGCGAGTGCCATGCAGCACGACTTGCCCAAGAAGAAGCGTGACCCTGGTGGTTTCATTATTCAGATAGCCTTGGGAAATGGGAAGGTAGCCTCGGGAATGCTTGACCTTGTGGCCGGAATTAACCTTATGCCCTTCTCAATTTTTTAGAGGCTGGGCCTTAGGGACTTGAGGCCAACTCGCATGTGCCTCCAATTAGCAGACCGTTCCATTAGGTACCCGAAGGGGATAGTCGAGGATGTTCTCATGAAGGTGGGTAAGCTCATCATTCCAGTGGATTTCATTGTTCTAGACGTTGGGGATGTGCACGAGAATGGGAAGGATCACCCCATCCTTCTTTGGAGACATTCCATGGCGACGAATAATACTCTCATGGATGTGAAGAATGGGACTCTGAATATGGCGGTCTTAGGGGAGTCGGTGTCTATTTCTGTTCGAGAGGCCATGTCTTCATCCTCAGTCAATTTTGTAGAAGAATGTGCTTTTATTAATCTTGCTAACCCTTTTGTTGATGAGATGGTATTTCAGGAGTTCGAGGACGTATCGTTGTCGTTTTTCGAAGAAGAGGAAGAGCCTACAGTGGAGCTTTTTGAAGTAGGAGAGGGCCATTCCCGAGCTGAGGCCACACTTGAGCTTAAGGAGCTGCCCAAGCACCTTAAGTATGTCTTCTTGGATGATGCCCATCAGAAACTAGTGATCATCTTTGCTGAGCTCGATGGTGAGGAAGAAGAAGAGCTGATAGCCATGCTCAGAAAGAACCAGAAGGCAATCGGGTGGAGTCTGGGAGACATCAAGGGGATTAGTCCATCTACATGCATGCACCGAATTATTTTGGAGGAGGGAGCCAAGTCTTTTCGGGATAGCCAACGTCGGCTAAACCCGAATATGATGGAGGTAGTAAAGAAAGAAGTGCTGAAGTTGTTTCTGAGGGATTGATCTATCCGGTGGCGAGTAGTGAGTGGGTTAACCCTATTCATGTAGTGCCGAAGAAGGTAGGCATAACCGTGATCGAGAACGACAAGAAGGAGTTGGTTCCCACCCGCATCACTACCGGGTGGCGCATGTGCATTGACTATAGACGACTGAACTCTGTGACCAAGAAGGACCACTTTCCATTGTCGTTTATTGACCAAATCCTTGATCGTCTTTTAGGCCATCAGTTTACTGCTTTCTAGATGGACTCTACGGCTACTACCAAGTGTCCATAGCACTAGAGGATCAGCCCAAGACGACGTTCATGTGCCCCTTTGGCACCTTCACATCCAGACGGATGCTCTTTGGCCTATGCAATGCACCGGGCACGTTTCAAAAGTGCATGTTCTCCATCTTCTCAGATATGCTCGAGGACTGCTTGCAGGTATTCATGGACGATTTATCTATATTTGGTGATTAATTTTCTCAATGTCTTCGTAATTTATCTAGAGTCCTTGAACGTTGCATTGAGTCCAATTTGACTTTGAGCTGGGAAAAGAGTCATTTTATGATTAGAAGTGGAGTTGTCTTAGGCCATGTTGTTTCTAGTAGGGGATAGAGGTCGATAAGGCCAAGGTGGATGGTATTGGAAAACTTCCCCCTCCTATGAATGTTAAGGGGATTAGGAGTTTCTTGGGGCATGCGGGGTTCTATAGGCGGTTTATTAAGGATTTTTCTAAGATTAGTCAGCCTTTGTGTCATTTGCTTGCTCAGGATGTGCCATATGTCTTTGATGATGCTTGTTTGTGTGCTTTTAAAGAATTGAAGAGCAAGCTTGTGAGTGCCCCTATTGTTATTGCCCCTGACTGGTCTATTCCTTTTGAAATCATGTGTGATGCATCTAATCTTGTTGTGGGTGGGGTCAACGAGTTGATAAGTTGCTTCGAGTGATTTATTATGCTAGCTTGACTCTTAATGGGGCCCAACTGAATTATACTACCACCGAGAAGGAACTTCTAGCCGTGGTCTTTTCTCTTGAAAATTTAGATCATATATTTTGGGTTCTAAGGTGATTATTCACTCTGACCATGCAGCTTTGAAGTACCTTTTGAGCAAAACTCATTCTAAACCACCGCTCATCTGGTGGATCTTGTTGTTGCAAGAATTTAATGTTGATATTAAAGATAGGAAAGGTTCTGAAAATGTACTTGCTGATCACTTGTCACGCATAGTACCATCTGATTCATCATCTTCATTGAGTGTGCATCATTCTATTAATGATAATTTTCCTTATGAGCATGCGCATGAAGTGTCGAAAAGTGTATGGTATGCTAACATTGTGAATTATTTGTGTTGTGGTAAACTGCGGCCTAATCTCTCTTCCCAAGAGAAAAAGTGTTTTATTGTTGTGTGTATGGATTACTTTTGGGACGAGCCATTCCTTTTCAAGATGGGGAAGGATGAGGTGCTTAGAAGATGTGTCCCAGAAGAGGAGCAAACCGACGTCCTGAAATTTTGCCACGAGTTCCATTGTGGAGGCCACTTTGGCGGGAAGAAAATCGCCTTAAAGGTACTACAGTCAGGTTTGTTTTGGCCATCCCTTTTTAAAGACGCTCATATTTTTTGTCGTTCTTGTGATTGATGCCAAAGAACTGGGAATATAGGTCGCAAAAATGAAATGCCCTTGACTAACAATCTTCAAGTTGAAATTTTTGATGTCTGGGGCATTGATTTTATGGGACCGTTCCTAAGTCTAATGGCTATGAGTCTAAGTGGGTTGAGGCTATCCCCACGAGGACATGTCATGCTAATATCGTGATCAAGTTCGTGCAAGGGCATATATTGAGTAGGTTTGGGTTCTCAAGAGCGATCGTGAGTGATGGAGGGAAGCACTTTCGCAACAATCTTTTCGAGAAGATGATGAAGAAGTACTGCATATCGCACAAAGTGGCTACTCCCTATCACCCACAAACTTCGGGCCAGGCGGAGACAAGCAATAAGCAGATAAAGACCATCTTAGAGAAGATGGTCAATTCATCAATGAAGGATTGGTCGAGTCGGCTCGACGATGCTTTATGGGCCCAACGAACAGCATACAAAGGCGTCTTGGGCCTGAGTCCATTCAGACTAGTCTATGGGAAAGCTTGTCATCTACCGGTGGAAATTGAGCATAAGGCTTTGTGGGCGATCAAGAAGGCGAACTTTGATCTAGATGCCACCAGCAAAGCTCGATTGTTGCAGCTACCGGAGTTGGAAGAAAGGAGGAAAGAGGCATATGAAAATGCCAAGATCTACAAAGACAAGGTGAAGAGGCTCCATGATGCTCACATTGTTCGAAAGGAGCCGGTACCGGGCATGCAAGTCCTTTACAACTCTCGACTTCGTCTATTTCCGGGAAAACTCAAGTCCCGATGGAGTGGCCCGTATATTATTGATGAGGTGTTGTCTTTTGGGGCTGTTAGACTCCAGAACCCAGCTAATGATGAGCTATTTACGGTTAACGGGCAGCGAGTGAAGCCTTACTTCGAGGGAGAGTTCGGGAAGCATCATGTCGAGACCATCGGTCTCGGCGAACCAGCGTATCCTTGATCTAGCTGAGC
>CACSLK010011313.1:477025-490426 GCA_902706635.1 Striga hermonthica | reverse complement strand
AAAAAAAAAAAAACCCTGATTTCACTGCTCTTATTTACAGCGTATATTTTCAGAATCAAATTAGAAATTGTTTTAATAAATATTTAAGTTTCCAATGGCCACAAGCCTAGCCGGCCCGTCGGTCTGGCCCGCATGTCGCATGTTCGTTGAACTGGAACCTTGGCCATGCAAATCGGTTCCGATTCTTAGTTTTTTTTTCTCAGTCCCGACAGTTGGGACCGGGCCACTAGCCACACTTGTTTTTTCTTTTTACGGGCCGAATCGTCTGAAAAAAAACAAGTCGGTGACTCGACGGTTCAAGGCCTACCCATATAAATTCCTGGGCCGGTTAGAAGCCATCAATCCGAGGCCCGCCAACCCGGCGAGCCGGGCGGGCCCCGTGAAATGGCCACGTTCCCCAACAAAACAATCATATAGTAATGTTTTTACAAAGTGATGTTTATCTACAGCCACAATTACTCCCACTCCTGTTTACAATTACGTGGCTCATACTCAACCACAATCTCAAAGATTTGTTTTTTTCCTTAACAAAAATCGGCTAAAGAAACTAAAGAAAGAAACATAAAGGTTTATTTTATTCATTAATGATCTTGAAAAAAAAAATAATAATAAACCGTTCAGTACTTGTCTTTGGGCCCACGAGTATCTTCAATTTCCGATGGCTCAGTTCAAATCCTCCCTATATATAATTCCAGAATGCGCTGAGCCTACGTGGCTGCATTGGTGCTTCGGGATCCTATTTGGCGAAGAATTATGCTTCGTAATTAGGTTTGGATAAATAATATTAATATATTAATAATTAATAATCTAAGTTCGAGTATTCCATAAATATTATTTAGCTAATTTAGATATTTTAATATCACTTTTACTAATATAACCCTTCAATTATTTGTAATTTTACATAGTGAGGCACTAAGTGAGTAATATATCCCTGAATTTTGATTCGTTTCCTTCAATAAGATATTAGATTATAAATGTATTTTAAAAGTTGATAACTTTTGTATTTCTTATCGGTTTTACATATATAATATATCAAATTAATCATCTTTTGATGATCTTCGATTTGACATCCATATTGTATATATGAAATAAATAAATTATATTTATCTTTATAATAATAAAAAATAATAATATTTATTGAAATTCATTAGAAAAATAAAATTATTTTTCAATTGATATATTTATATGTAATGTAGTTATATATTGTAAGTAAAAAAAATAGTATAATATAACACAAGTAAATTGCACAAATAAAAAGTGTCATAATAAATATATAATAATATATATTCTTATAAAAGGTATTTAAATTTTTAAACTACTTTTTTTCATTAATTTTAGATTTTAAGAAAAAACTTAACAAGCACCCGTGTAATACACGGGTGTTGTACTATTATATAAATAAATTGCAGAATAATGGGCTTTTTACAACTTTAACAAGCGACGGATTAATTTAATATTGCTAATTGATGACTCAAAGCTATCTTTAATGATTGTTTAACGTTCAAACCGTTTCTCTTTTTGTTCCCAAACAGTTAGATTAATCGATTAATTCATCACGTTTGTTCGGTGCGAAGTTAAGTGAATTATAGTTTAATAATACATCAAAAGAGAAAAGAAAATACAAATGCATGATTTCACTAAAAACGGATGATTTTTTTTTTTTTTGTTTTTTTGTATTATATTTTGGTCATTTATAAACAAATCTAAAATTTTTGAAGGTTTTTGATGTGGGCGTAAGAAGCGGTTCATAACAGACCGGGTACCACCAAGAAGGGTACCACCAAGAGGGTACCACCAAGGGTACAACCAAGGGTACCACCAAGAGGGTAACATCAAGAGGGTACCACCAAGGGTGCCACAGGGTACCACCAAGGGTACCACAGAGGGGACCACTTCGGCACTTAAGCAGTTGGGCCAGAGGGCTCCGCGGAAGAGAGAGCCTGAAAGTGGCTTCGGGGCCAAGTCACAAAGAGGTTGATATCAATGATGACTCTAAAGACTGGACATATCTAATCTGATTTAGAGATAAACATGAGAAAGACTTCTTGTCTCATAGGGAGTCTTCAACTTCTCCTATATAAGGAGCAGATTCATTCATTTTACACAACACACATTTACAAAATTTTCTCGTTACTCTGTCATTTTCTCTTTAGACCACCACTGACTTGAGTGTCCAAGTGTTCGCGTCGGGACCACCCCGGCGTGTTTTGCAGGTACCGACGATCAAGAAAACGCAACCCAGTTCGGAGAGGAGCGGTTCAACGGTTCAGGTATTTATGGTATAACAAACTGGCGCCGTATGTGGGGAACTCAGTCTTCTACCGGAGTATCAAAGTCTGTTTTTTCTCACTGAACAAGAAGAACGATAGGAGTCATGGCAGGAGATAATTCAAAGAAGAACCTGACAAAAGAGATGGATGCGGAATGGGCTCGGAGGGCCTTCGGGACAGGCCCCCAACAGGATGGTCGCCATTGCCTGTCACCCCTAAAGAGACGTTGTTGCCCACTAACGTGACCCCGACACCACCACCAGAAGCTCAGGGGCACGCGGCGAACCCAGGAGGATCGGGTGGTTTGACAGGCAAAGGTAAGAGGTTGGCACCACAGTCGATGGGGGAGTGAATCAAGGTGTTTTGGGAGTCGGGAGTGTTGGTGGTCAGAATGGCGCCCTTGGTAGCGGGCAGGTGGTTGTGGCAGGAGGTCAAAACCCTCCGGGGGACAATGTTTCTTCAGCGCCACAGGGGGACCCGGTTATTCAGATGACCAGGTCGGAGTTGGATAGGATCATTGCTGAGGCGATAGGCCGAGCTTAAGAGGTGGATAGGGGATCTCATAACGAGTCATTTCGACAACTTCCGTCGCGGCAGCCACCCACACCTCAACAACAGGTCCCCTCGCATCAACAGCAACATCAACGTTTAGAGAGGGGCAATGATAATGATGCTAGGTCGGTGACCTTCCATCCTGCCGCAACAGCGCATCTGGATGGGTTAACCTTGGAGAAGTTGGCGGCTCAAATGAGGGAACTCCAAGTTTGGGTCCAGGGTAAGAGACCTATAGTTTCACGAGGACACCCTTTCGCGGAGGATGTCTTAGGAGGGATTTGCCTAGCAACTTCAGGGATTTGAGTTTGTCCTACGATGGATCGGCAGACCCAGCTAGGCATCTGAGGTCGTTTGACAACATAGTCGTGCTGCACAGGTATAGTGATGTTGTGAGTTGTCGATCCTTCCTGACGACGTTGAAGGGGTCGGCGCAGGATTGGTTCCACCAGCTGCCAGATCTATCGATAGCTTTGAGAAGTTTAGCTTGTTGTTTCTAAATCAATTCGCGAGCACCAGGAAGTATGATAAGATGTAGCTCTCGTTGATTAATATGCAGCAGAAAGAGTGGGAAACATTGCGGCAGTATGTAGCACGGTATACTAAGGAGTGCGTGGAGGTTGCCTCCGCCTTGGAAGAGATTAAAGCTAGAGGCCTTACACGAGGATTGAGGCCCGAAAAATGTAGGGATTCATTGGCAAAGAGGCCAGCGAGGTCCTTCGACGAGCTACTTCAGAGGTGCAGCAAATATGTGAATATGGAAGAATCCGAGGCGGACTTCATCCGAAATGACAAGACAAAGGCTAAGCAAGTAGATGAGAGGCCCCGACAGGGTGATCGACGAGCTGCCCCTAAGGAGGCTAGGGCCGAGGATCGGTTCAGGGGTCCGAGGTACGAGCACTACAAACTACTTAATGCACCACAGAAGGATTCTGGAAATGATGGAAAAGCGGGGGAGGATAAGCTGCTCGCACAACCAAAGCCTCTACCACCACCGCGGAAATTTTCTGCATCAAAAGATAGATATTGTCGATACCACCGCGATTACGGTCACTCTAACAATTTCTGCCGAGAGTTGAAGGACGAGATTGAGCGGCTCATTAGGGTTGGTCACTTAAAGGAGTTCGTGATCAAGGATAGAGAGCGTCAGGAAGATCGCCGGGAAGGGCGAGAGACGGGTAACAAGCGGAGGAGGACTGATGAGCAACCTGATAGACCAGTTAAGAAGGGCATAATACACATGATCGCGGGAGGTCCTACAGAATGAGATTCGCATAGAGAGAGGAAGAGGACCTATCAGGGAAAGGGTGTTGCCAATGAGGTGGTCGAGGTGCAGGTGTAGAGGAGCTCGGACACACTAAAATTTGGAGTTGACGATGTGCAGGGGCTTGTTGTCCCACATAATGACGCATTGGTCATCACTGCGGAGGTGGCCAGTTACGATGTGCAGCGGGTGCTCATAGACACGGGGAGCTCGACGGACATCATTTTCTTGAAGTGCTTGCAACAAATGGAGTTAGACGTGAAGGTCGAGTCGGTCTACACTGCTCTCTATGGCTTCAGTGGCAGTGAGTTTCTTCCTGTGGGCGAAGTTAGCTTGACGGTGGCGTTGGGAAGGTCACCTTGCGGAAGGTGAAGATGGTTCACTTCCTGGTCGTGGATGCTAGTTTGGCCTACAACATCATACTAGGGAGGCCTAGCTTGAATTCATTCCAGGCAGTCATTTCCACTTATTGCATGAAGATCAAGTTCCCTGTAGGGGATGAGGTTGGGGAAGTGACTGGAGATCAGCTGCAATCTCGGCGATGTTATGAGGTCACATTGAAGACGGTCGAGGCACAATATAAGAGGAAGAAGGATGACCTGCCTGAGTGCTCCCACCGGGAGAAGAAACAAGAGTTGGGGATGAGCTCCCAGGACGAACTGATGGAAGTTGAATTGATAAAAGGGAATCCAGAAAAGATAACAAATGTAAGTCGGCATTTGGCGGTCGACATACAGAGCGGGTTGATTGCATTGTTGAAGGAATTTGTGGATGTCTTTGCCTTTTCTCCCGACGACCTCACAGGAATCGATCCCGGGGTAGCAGAGCACAGGTTGAACATCGACCCAACCATGAGGCCGGTGAAGAAAAAGAGGAGGCACTTTGGGGCCGAGCTCAATTTTGTTATTGAAGCAGAGGTGGAGAAGTTGTTAAAGGCGGGGCATGTGCGACCCATTCATTTCCCGGAGTGGTTGTCCAATTCAGTCATGGTAAGGAAGGGAGAAGGAAAGTGGAGGATGTTCATAGACTTCAGGAACCTCAACAAAGTTTGTCCTTGTAGCGCCCCGTTCGTTTATTAGAATTTTGGGATTTGTGTGATTATCTATTTGCTTTATATTTGATTATTTTCCTTGTGTTATATTAGTTGTTCATTTATTATTTTTAACTGCTCGTTCTTATCTCGTCTCTTTTATCTGTTTATTTATTTAATTTTTATGTGGCATAATTTATGTGAATATTATGTGTTTATTTATTATTTATGGGTTAGAATTATTAGGATTTATTTGGATTAGAATTTATTTTATTCGACAATTTTCGGCTTAATCGCGTGAATCTGTTTTTATTTCTTTTTCGACCCATTTTCGATACTTTATAACTGGTACTTGGAGATTTAATTTTCAGCCTTTTAAGCTATCAAATACGGGCCTAGAGGAATGTATTTCCAGCCCAATTTGATTAATTTTACACTAGGCCCATCTTTGAATTTAACCAGCCCATATATGAGTTATTTTCCTTGGCCCGTTAGATTGATCAACGGGTAAATTATCTTCTTCAACCAACGACCGAGTCTTCCTCTCCCCCTTCAAATCCAGTTGCGATTTTTATGTGATGTTATCCCGCATGTTCTTAGCTCGCTCATATATATTATATCAACAGAGAAATTCTAGACCTCAGATTCATTCAAATTTCCTCTTTTTTGTTGCATCCTGTTCGTTTTTAAATAATAATAAAAAAATTGCGTATTGAGTTATGTGCGATTCTTCTTCGTCAAACTCCCCTATCCGAGAAACTTTGCCATCGACGACCACATCTCGTCAAGCAGGCAGCCTTCAATCCGTTTTGCCCATTCGACGTGAGAAACTGCAGCTTGCTCGCCGCCGGAATTCAGCCACAATCCTCCCCGGTTCGCGTCTCAGTCGCCGAAACATCCAACGGTAGCCCCGTACATTGCCAGAGCTCGTCACAGGAGGACGTCGCGAAGAACTTCTGTCCCATCGCAGCGACTGCTCGTGAACTGTGTCGTTTCGAAGGTTTCGAGCTTTCGAAGTTTCTGGTCTTTCCGTTCGTCTCGTCCGATTCTCCGACGAGCTCGTAGATTCTAGAAGCGAGGTATTCTATCGAACCTCCTTGTTATTCTAGTGATCAATGTCGATATTCGATATATCATGTTCGTCGTATTGAATCTCGTATATTGTTGGTTCATGTTCGGTTTCTTATTGTTTGTTGTCGTGGAATTAGTGAATTTCTCGTGGATAATCGGAACTCCCGTATTGCCTATTATTGTCTTGAGTTAACCGAGTCATGTGGCTGTAACTGAATTGTGTAAATTTGGGGTCCCATTTTGGTTGTTTCGAATTTTGTTGTTTCCTCCAAGTCTTGAGATTAGTCTTCCGTTTTCTGAGCTTAAACCAGTGTTTTGTGACCCGGACCGGCCCGGCGGGTCGACCCGGAGCCGGAACTGGTCCGGGTGGGCTAATTGGACCGGGCAACAACAGACCCGGTCAAGCCCGGTCAAACCCGACCGACCCGGCCTTGACCCGGTCGACCCGGGGCATTGACCCGGCTGGGTCAACCCGGTTGACCCGGTCCCTATATGTATTTTTTATTTTTTTTTTGTTTTTTAATTTTCTTTTTCTTTTTAAAAAATTTCTATGGTAAATATATACATATTATTACCACTTTGATCTACAAATTTTACATACAAAACATTTAAATTTGTTATTTTTATGTATATTTATATATCACAAAATACTCTATATATAATTTTATAAATTTTAAAATTAATTATCCGGTTCAACAATTGACCTGGTGACCCGGCGGTTGGACCGGTGACCCGGTGACCCAGAGACCTGCCCGGGTCGATTACCGGGCCGGGTTTAAAGACTATGGCTTAAACCGTTTTCATAAGCTTTGTGGGTCGTAGTTTACGTTTACATTTTTTTCTGTATTTTCTAGACCCCTGTAGCGTTGAACTTACGTTGAAAATCCGAGGCCGAAAGTTGTTGCAAAGCCTGTGTTTTCCTTGCTCTTTATTCGATTGTTCTTAGTATCAGGCATTTGATTAAAGTTAATAAATTCAGATTTCAGTTTTACTACCAACTGGGCGCGTAGCCTAGTGGTGTCTACGCCCATTTGGTTGAGGGAGGTCGCGGGTTCACCCGGTAGTAGCCAGTTTTCCTTTTTATTTTGTTTCCAGCAGAGCGCGGGCCATAGGGCCCGAAACCAGCCCGTACGCGGCCCGACCTGTCTCCGCAGCTGTAGCCCGCGAACCCGAACTCCCAAGCCCGCAAGCCCGCGAGACCCTCAGCCTGGTAACAGGTCCATTGTGGCCACTTTGGGCTTATTTTCGGCCCAATAACGCATGTGTGCGGCCCAATTTATCCATGTTCTTGGCAGCTCGGTCCAGATTAGCTTTTTGGCCTAATTTTGAGTCCCCGAGTCCAATTTTTGAGCTAAACTCATTTCTAAAAAAAAAAATTTATTAAGTTGAGAAAAATTCAGGAAAAATTATTTTAAGTTTCGAGACCTCATTTTATTTTCTGGGTCTTTTTCTTTTCAAAATTTGAGAGTTCCAAGTCTACGAAAAATTCGAATAAAAACCCTCGATCCTTAATTTTGATTAAGTGTGGATTTTCGAATATTCTCGAGAAATGAGATAGATTATTGATATATATTATCTCGTTTAAATGTAGGTGTTTGAGGAGTTGAGCCTCTGCCTACTACCGATCATTTTAATTTCACCTATCTCGATTTGCGAGGTGGGTGTCGATAAACCTTACCATGTATGTTAATTTCTATAAATTCTTGGCTTGATAATCTATGTATGCATGTGAACCGGTAGTCTATGAGGCCTAACTCTAGCCTTTAGAGAGCTGACTCCGCGATGGTATATCGACGGTTTGCTCCTGTCTTTGTTGTATCGACAGTTTGCTCCTGTCTTTGTTGTATTGACAGGTAATCCGGTCTTTGTTGTATTGACGGGTTAGGTGTGATCACATGAGCGTAGACTGTGTTTAGGGAGGATAGACTAGTCGTTTTGTGTTCATGTTGCGATTATGATTTTAAGTCTTTATATTGATTATACTGCATGGTATTCCCACGGTGAGTAAGTGTTCGCTCACCCCCACTATTATATCTCTTTTCAGGCTGAGCTGGTGGTTGTGGCGAAAGACGAGCGAGGCGGGTCATATATTTGATATTGAACTATTTTATCTGCTTCCGCTTGTTTATTTATTATTTATCTCGTTGCCAGACATGATTATTATTAAGATTGGAGATTGAACCGTGTATTTGGTTTTTATGCATGCTAGACTATGAATTTGAATAATTATTTTGGAAGTTATGAATTGGGATTATTCATATGATTAAATAATTGTCGAGGCATGTTATTTGCTGGCATGAGACGTTTATCGGGATGGTTGTATTTTCTCGCGAGTTTAAGTGTTGACTTAACTGTTGATATGTGAAATATTAAGTACTGCCCGTTAGATAAGGTTTTAAATTTATTTTCAAAAAATAAATTAACTCTGATTTTTGGAAAAATAATTCGGTATTTTTCTATTAAAATAACGGGGCATTACAGTCCTAAAGATCACTACCCCTTACCACGTATTGACCAACTCGTCGACTCTACAGCTGGGTGCAAGCTGTTGAGCATGATGGACGCGTCCCAGGGATACCACCAAATACCTCTCGCCAAGAAAGACCAGAAGAGGGTTAGCTTTGTGACATCCAAGAGCACCTACTGCTACGTCGTCATGCCTTTCGGATTGAAGAATGCAGGAGCTACTTACCAATGGTTGGTGGATAAAATGTTCAAAGGGCATATTGGTCGGAATATGGAGGTCTACGTCGATGACATGCTAGTAAAGAGTAAGAAGGCAGATGATCATGTGGTAGACTTGCGCGAGACCTTGAGCACCCTACGACGATACGACATGAAGCTCAACCCGGCTAAGTGCAAGTTTGGGGTAAGGTCAGGAAAATTCTTGGGGTACTTTGTGACAGAGAGGGGCATAGAAGTCAACCCAGAGAAGGTACAAGTTGTTATTGAGATGCAAGCACCGAGGAACTTGAGAGAGGTGCAGATCCTAACCGGACGCCTAGCAGGGTTGAGTAGGTTCATAGCTCAATCCGCAGAAAAAAGTTTTCCATTTTTTAAGGCCTTGAAGAAGGGGTCACGTTTCGAGTGGACGTCGCAAGCACAACATGCCTTTGAGAGGTTGAAAGAATTCCTAGCCGAGGTCCCCTTACTTACAAAACCGGAGCCAGGCGATACATTAGTCGTATACCTATTGGTGGGGCACGAGGCCACTAGTTCAGTATTGATAAAAGAGGAGCATGGGCAGCAGAAGCCAATATATTATGCAAGTCGGATATTGCAAGGGGTCGAGCGTCGATACTCAGATGTGGAGAAGGCCGCCTTGGCACTCATCTCCGCTGCTCGAAAATTGCATCCCTACTTTCTAGCGCATAAGGTCATGGTGCGGACCAATTACCCCCTCAAAGATACTTTGGGTCGTCCTTCGGCCTCGGGAAGGATGGTGAAGTGGGCAGTTGAGCTAGGCGAATACAATGTTGACTTCGAGGTGCGAAAAGCTAATAAGGTTCAGGCATTGGCTGATTTCATATAAGAGTGCACGTTGGGGGGCCGAGAGGGGGCCATGGATGGTGTATGTAGACGGCTCGTCGGTGGTAGGAGGAGCAGGTCTCGGCATCTTGGTGATCAGACCAGAGAAGGACCACTTGGAGTTTGCGGTTAAGCTGTCCTTTAGGGTGTCGAATAATGAGACGGAGTACGAAGCTCTCATTAAGGGATTTCAGCTCGTCCTAAGGAAGGAGCTCGGCAGGTGATCCTTCACTCAGATTCTCAGCTCATAGTCGAACAGATCAGGGGTGAGTATGAGGCTAAGGAAGAACGAATGAGGAAGTATCTGGTCGAGGTCCATGCGATGTTATAAGGATTCGTGACATGGGTGTTGATACAGATACCACGGGAAGAAAATGGTAGGGCCGACTTACTCTCGAAGGTGGTTGCGTCTCTTGTTGACTGTCAATGGTCGGTGACGCTGATGGATATGACTAAGAGTACCTTAGACCAGGTGCTAGAAGTTGAAGAGCAAAGGGATTGGAGGTCACTCTTAATACAATGGTTGCATGAGCCAGTAGCAGGAAAAGATATTAGGGACGACCCGGTAGGAAGGAGAGCATTGAGGTTCTACCTGCAGAATGGGATCCTCTATAAGCGATCGTACATAGGGCCTCATCTAAGGTTTGTCTCGGAGCAAGACGGAGAATATGTGCTCAGGGAGATGCATGAAGGATTTTTTGGCGACCACCTGAATTCAAGCTAGGGCGTTAGTTCGGAAGGTGCTTTGGGCTGGATACTTCTGGTTTAAGATGAGGTTGATGGCATAGGACCTTGTGCGAAAATGCAAGGAAGTGTCAGCAGCATGGCCCATTGATCCATCGAGCAGCTGAGAGCATGGTTCCAATCAGCTCGCCCCTACGTTTTACTCAGTGGGGGGTGGACATAGTTGGACCTATGCCCCAGGCGACGGGCCAGCGAAAGTCCCTAATTTTCGCTGTGGATTACTTCTCTAAGTGGATTGAGGCCGAGCCGTTGGCGACGATCACAGAAGAAAGGGTGATGAAGTTTCTTTTCAACAACATTTTTGTCGGTACGGCATCCCTCGAGTGCTTATATCCGATAATGGTACTCAGTTCAGAGGTCGGTGTACGATGAGTTGGTGGGAAGAGATAGGCATACACAGCAGTTTGCTTCGGTCGCCCAATCCCAAGCGAATGGGCAGACTGAAGTCGCTAATAAATCAATTCTAAATGGGCTGAAGGCTAGATTGGAGAGAGCTTCGGGAGCTTGGGTGGATGAGCTTGACTCGGTGCTGTGGTCATATCGGACGACACCAAGGATTTCAATGGGAAAGACGCCATTCAGTCTAGTTTATGGTATGGAGGCCGTCATCCCAGTGGAGGTCGGTCTCAACTCAGAGCGGGTTAGCACCTACACAGAAGAATGGAATGCTGAGCTCCGAAGGGAGGCGCTGGATTTGGTGAACGAGTTGCGTGACCAGGCGAGACTGAGAACAACAGCTTTCAAACAGCGAATGAGGGTGGCCCACGATAAGTCAGTTCGAGCTCGGCGATTCCAAGTGGGGGACCTAGTTTGGCGCCAGGCCAACGCCCTGTAACATGTCGGGAAATTGGAGCCAAATTGGGAAGGCCCTTATACTGTTGAGAGGGTGTTCGCGGGGGGCGCCTATGAGCTTCGCGATGTCGAAGGCCGACTGCTACCGTGACTATGGAACATATCACATTTGAAGAAGTATTATGCATAGTTGTAGACGTGCCTCGTTTAATTGCTTTCATTTGTTATTAGTAATGTTTTAGCAAGACAAGTTATAAAATTGCATTTGAAGTTACTCTTTCAGCTCAACTCAATTAACGTGTGATATGTGTAAGGGCCACAGCCTGGTAGTCTCGCGGAGCTAGGCGACAACCTCTGTAGGTCAAACGCCTGGTAGTCTCGCCTATGCTCGCTGAGCTAGGCGACGACCTCTGTAGGGCGAAAGCCTGGTAGCCTCGCCTAAGCTCGCGGAGCTAGGCGACGACCTCTGTAGGGCGAAAGCCTGGTATCCTCGCCTAAGCTCGCGGAGCTAGACGACAACCTCTGCAGGGCGAAAGCCTGGTAGCCTCGCCTAAGCTCGTGGAGCTAGGCGACGAACTTTGTATGGCACAAGCCTGGAGGTCTCGCTTATGCTCGTGGAGTAGACGATGACCTCTTTAGGGCACAAGCCTGGTAGGTGACGACCTTTGTGATTGAAAAGGTCGCCGCGTAAAGTAGGGAATGTGAGTCTTGAAAGACTTAACAATAATTGTGCTAGGTGCCAAAGCCCATTACCACGATGCTAGGTGTTGTCAAGACTTGGTGAATGAAGCTTGTCATAAACGGAGAGGTATGGTTACTTGTATAACAATAAGTTATATAAGTGCGAATAATTGAGATGTGTAAGCGACGCAATGAAAGCAAAACATTAAAATAGTTCACGGCTACATGCCTAAATAGAAAAGTTCATGCGAGATTAAATGAGTTCACGATTACATGCCAAAATAACAAAACATTAAACGAGTTCGACGCATCTACTTCAAACAAAATAAAATCGCAACTAAGTCTGGGAGGGTAGTATTGTCCTCTAGCTCGGGAACCATCTCCACGTCTAGCCCGGCGTGGGTCGCAACGGCCTCCGCGACGATCTCTAAGGCCGGCTCCCACCAAGGATGGGTCTTTGGAAGAGATATGTCGTCATTCCACCCCTCGGGGTTATGGAGGCTGGTCATCATCTCGAACTCCTCCGCCGCGCTCACGGAGATAGTGGCCCTTGTGCCTTCACCTTGGCTACGGTCCGGTGGACCCCCTCATGAAAATACTGGCAACAGGTCATGTAGATCCGCTCTAGATATACCTTGGAGTCGTGGTACTTCGATAGAAGCTCGACTCGGTAGCGCTCAAGGAAGCGGCATCCAAGAGTTGAGGAGGGGAAGGAGGTCAGACCCTCGGCACGGGCATGGGCGATGCGCTCATTCACTGACTGGCGCAGCTTCTCGATCTCGGCACCCCTGGCTTTGAGTTCGGCGTCTTTGGCCTTGAGTTCGGTGTCTTTGGCCTTGAGCTCGGTGTCCTTGGCTTTGATCTTTCTTCGGATTTTCTCCTTTTCGGTCTTTTGAAGATCGACGGTCTTTGGAAGGTCGGTGAGTCGCTCATCGCCCTTCTTCACCTTTTCCTTGAAGGACTCCACCTCGGCATCGTTGCCCTCCAGTTGCTCCTCAAGAAAAGGGGCTATGCCCGCCAAAGCCTATTTGAAACAAGGATTAATTATATATAAGTTTTGCAACACTTGTTTATTAAATATGAGTTAAAGGTGGTGAACACGTACCAACCCAAGGTGGTAAGTGGTGGCGCTAGCTCGGAGCTCCTTGGAGGGCCATCTCGTAGTCTCGGCCCTCGGGAAGATGTCAACGAGGTAGAAGCTGGTCACCGATAAGTCCTTATTTCCAGCGACGTTGGTTGGATGTTTCAAGGCTGGTTCGGGTCCCTCTTTAGGTCTAGGCCTCTTGCGTTTGGTTGAGAAGGATTTCTGTGGATGCTCATGGGGGTATGTGCGCGGGGTTGAGCGCAAGGGAACATCCTCCATGGGGGGGGGTGTCGACCACCGACGGAGCTGGCCCCTGGGGAGGAGTTGGCGCCCCCTTTGAGGGCTCGGTGGGAGCTGAGGACCGGTAGGGAGCTGAGGACTCAGA
>CACSLK010011313.1:456460-473828 GCA_902706635.1 Striga hermonthica | reverse complement strand
ATAACAGAGTTATGCACAAAGTCCGCTTAACTAAGGCGAAGATCCAACGAGCGTACATTGTCACCAACCAAGCAACGGAGCATGTTGCCCAAAGAGAGGTTGACTACCTCTATTTTATCGTCCGTCTGCAGATGATATGTACTACTAATATCCAATCGAGTATTTTTCTGGCGCCACAGACTGCGCCAAAAGAAGCTAAGGTAGCGCGTATCACGATAGAACACGGCAACTCATGTGAGCGATAGACCTCCAAAAAAAAGAAAAGAAAAAAGATAGGCCACATGAACAACATCCGACGTCCGCATGCAGGGGTTAAAATGCACCATATTCAAGAAACGATCCACTACCGCAAAAATCGAGTCATGGTCGCGTTGCGTGCGGGGGAGAGCAAGTACAAAGTCCGTGTTAATGGCACTCCAAGGCTGCGATGGAACCAGTAAAGGACAGTACAGACTGGCCTTGGATGTTACGCCCTTCAAAACCTGGCAGATCCGACACCGCTCCACGTAATGCTAGACATTACGGTGCTGGGAGGACCAGAAGATTATGCTTTGTACCAACTCAACTGACCTATCACGACCTACATGCCCCAGCCCATGAAGGTCCCCAATAAGCTTCAGCCAGAGGCTACAATCTGGCACGCACAAGCGAACCCTTTTAAAAAGAAAACCCTTGCGCAATAAAAGTCATCAAATGGGACCGAAGCAAGTCAAGGAATGACGGGCCCAAAAACGTATCCAATGTATACTACTCGTAAAATGTCAAAACTAATGACCAAAATATGCATGTCCATCAAAAGAAGCGAACATATGCTCAATGCGTCGGCCACACGATCAGACGCTCCTGACCGATGTTTGAGGACGAAAGTGAACTTTTGCAGAAAGGATGTCCAGGACGCGTGTCATGTGGATATTTTCATAGGATGAAAGATGTCTCAGCGTCTCATGGTCCGCGAAAAGGATGAACTCACAATGTAAAAGATAATGTCGTCAATGTCAGACGACACGTACGACAGCTTAAAACTTCATATCGTAAGTGTTGTAACACATGCGAGGGACCAATAATTTATCACTAAAGAAGGCGATCGGTCGCACTTCCTGACAAAGGACCACCCTAATACCCACCTTGTATGCATCACACGGCAACTCAAATGGGCGAGAAAAATCCAGGAGCACCAAATCTGGAGCTGAAGTGAGCTTATACTTAATGAGGTCAAAAGCAGCAGCATGGAATGGCGCACAGACACAGATGGTAGGAGTTGCGGCAGAGCACGAAGCGATTAGACGCAGCTCGTTACACGCTTGTCCAAGACGCCTGCGAGACCGACGCGGCCAGCGTTTGGCTGCAGCTGCGTGTTGTTGTTTCCCCAGGTCATTGCGTCACCCAAGCCACGACCTCTTAGCGCTCAGTAGCTCATGGTCAGGCACGGTCTGAGGGTTTAAGGCTGAAAAAAATAAGTTTTTCAAAAGTGGATTATTGGCTCAATAACGAGGCTCAACACATCATAAAATCCAATTTTTCTCAAGGCAAATTTTAAGATTTCTCAAAGCATTTTTCCAAGACATTTTTTCGAAACATTTCTAAGGTAGTATCAACAAAAAATTTTAGAGGCTAAGAGGCTCGAAATTTTGAACATATAAGGCATCAATTTTTCACATCAAGGTACCAACAACACAAGGTTCAAGCTCCAAGTTTTTCACACACGAAATTTTTCACATCAAGGTACCAACAACACAAGTTTCAAAGGATCTAAAACATCATGAACCTTAAGCATATATCCTTCAATTTCTACTTGAATAAACTAAGAGATGATTCTGATTAAAAACCTCCTTTCGGAAATCTATAAGCAATGGAATGAAGGTCTGGATTGCAAAGAATTGGTCCGATCATGGCCACGACTATCTCAGCCTCGCCTCGGCCTCGGCTCCGGATGAATTTTCACGGATGGATGGCTCGACGAGCTGCGGGTGCTCGAGTTTCAACGGTGGACGGTGTTGTGTCCGGTTACTCTTGTCGAACACGGCTCTCGGAAAGAACGCGTCGTGGCTAGTGGGTGATCGCCAAATGGTTTAGAGTGCAGTTGTGTGCGCTCAGGCTATCCGCGGACGACTCTATGCGTCCTCTGGCCTGAACACCAACAAACGGCTCACGTGCGGCTGTGAGGTTACGGTGGCATGCGACTTAGGCATTGGCGGAGACTATTCGTCAAATGGAATCTCGAGTCGTCCTATGGCGATGCCTCCAGTTTTCAGTTCTCGCTTGTGTGTGATGGCAGGATGTGCCTAGTTACTGCGGACATCGACAGGTCTGCTCGTGGCGGTTATTGGCTTCGCGTGCTTGGCTGCTTGATTGTGAGACACTGCCCCTTCCAGGGTTGTGTGCATGAAGGTGGGGCGCTATTGCACCGCGCTTGCGGGAGTTTGCGGCTGCTGAACGCAGTTGGTTTGATGCAGTGAAGAGAATGGCTGAACTTGGGGGTAATTTTTAGAGAAGAGAATAGAGTATCTGAGAGAGTTCTTTGTGTGTTAAAGTTGTTGCAAACTCTGGTTTGAAAAGGAGAAAAGACTAGGGATATGTCTTGGAGAGGAAGATAAACTGAGGGAAGAAGGAAAAGATCTTTCTTTCCCTTTTTAAGGGATCATGGGGTAAATAGAGCTGATTTCCAAACATAAAATGAAGTATTAGGGCTGTTAAGTCTTGCCTTATATGGCTCTTGGATTTGAATTCTGAAACAACACAAAAATGGAGCACAAAGAGAGCCTAAGGGGCCGAAATGTAGAGCTCTTATAGGCTGAGTGTGAGAGTTCAAAGGGTTGGATTCCTTAGGCCAAAAGGGTCGATCTCATTCTTAAACTTTGGACCGAAAAACAAAAATTGCGAAGGCTTGCACTTAGACTTGAAACGAGTTGTAGAAATTTGAATAATTTAAGTAGACAAGGCCATCTACATAAATTAATTACTTAAAAGATAAAATAGAAGAGGACGTCTAATTAAAATAAGCACGACTTAAAATAAGATAAAATGGGATATCTCTTATTGATCGAATGGGGCATTACATAGATGGTGATGAAAATGCAGGTGATAAAAAGCTGATGTCTCACAAACAACTCTCGAGGCTTGACTGCTCGAAAATCTACATTTGTTTGACACAAAGCTTCTATAAATAAATTAAATTGTAATCTTAAAACTTGAATTACCACTTAGAGAAATTAAATAGCTTAAGCTCCTTGACTTAGAAAAATTATCATAAATTTGGAACTCTTGGCTGAAGGTATTTTTAAATCCCAGAAAAAGGTCTCAAATTTTAAAATTACCTTTCGGCTCGAAAATATGTTCAAGGGTTCGAAAATGGCTCGAAACAATTGGCTTGGTGCTGGTTCAGTGCAGTTGGTCCAGCGTTGGCTCGGCTGACTGCTGCTGGCACGGGTCTCCTGGGCATACCCTGCTCGACGCGTGCCCGGCGTTGCCCAACACGCTGCGGCCCGAACCTGTACGCTACAATCACTAGCTGCATGCACGCTTGCGCACTTGGCTGCTAGAAGATGCTACAGGTCACTGGGTTCGGGGCTGGAAGATAGCACGAGGAAGTTGCGTGCGCGCGCTTGCTAGGACGCACGCAAGGAGTGGCACGTGTTACTCGGGTGAAGCAGTCTGCGGCACAACACGAGGCGTTTGGGCACGGGTTGTAGCACGCCTCCGCGCGTGGCGCCTGCGAGGTCAGCGCTTCCAGCGCTTGACTGTAGGTCGCCCGGTATACACGGCGCCTGGGCCACGACCTCCCGGTGCACGGTGGCATCTTGGCCATGATCAGTTCTGAATTTTTACCACGTACACAATGGTTCCAAAACAAGGTTCAAAGTCTCCAATTCAAGGAATTTTCAAATAAAATCCCAAGGCAACCAATTATGGATTTTTCAAGGCATTTTCCAATAAATTTCCAAGGCACAAAAGCTACATTTTACGGCATAAAAAGGTTCTGAAAACTAATTTTCTCAAGGCATATTTCAATGCATTGAACAACACATTTTCAAAGGCTTAAGGCTTCAATATTTAAACATAACTAGGCATATAAAATCGCAAGAATCAAGGTTAACAACACAAGATATAGGAGAGTACAAAACTAAATTTTTCGTATGACCTTAAGCATCTATTTAATTCTCATCTTTTGATCACCAATAAGACTTGTACAACTCCAAAGAATCAAAGGTGGATTAATCGAATCTACCTTTCTCCTAGAATCTACAATCAAGGTTGAAACACGGGTTTTTTTAGATCAAAGCCTCGGGTGCTCCTCGGCACGGTATCGCACGGTGACACTCGACAGCATGTGCTCGGTGGTGTGCATACAGAACACGGGCAGAGGCGCGATTCTCGCAGCTACTCGCGGATGGTTCGCCTCATTGCTGGTCAGCATGTGCTTACGGTGTTTGGACTTTGGTGATAATTGCAGCAGCTGCTCGTGGCGGTCTCCCGAGCGGCTTTCGTGCGGCTCAGCAGAGAGCGCAACATTGTTTCGGGGATGGCTTAGCGCGTCTTGTGGCCAGAGAGAAAATTCAAAGAGGAAAGAGATGCGTTTTTCTTGTTGAAAAAAAATGGTGAAGGCTGAGAGATATGTAGTATTTGCTTAACAATTTTCTAAGTGAAAATGGAATTTCTTGCCTTGTCTTTTCGGTTTTTAACAAGAGGAGAGAAAGAGATAAATTGTTTGGTTTAATGCCATAAATCAAGGCCTTAAAGAAGGGAGTTACAAAATTCTGAATCTCATGATCTCACATTGAATTTGGTCGGACTTTGAAATTGCTAGGATGTTGGAACCTCTTTGAGCCTTGATATGGAAAATTACAAAAAATATTTGTTCCCACTTGAAATGAAACAACAATTTGCATGGGCTTGAAGCCTTTGAGGCCGGTTACACGAGGGAATAAGGCAAGAAAAATTGCATGGGAGTCAACAATTACGTTTCAACAAGGGAGGTTACAAGAATTATTTAAACTTGGACATAAAGAACTACTCGGTATTTAGAGAAAACTTAGCCGAATTTTGGCTTGATTTTCCTATGGTACATGGCCAAAATAATTTTACACAAGTACTAAGGTCTTAGGCATTTTAAACAAAAATCAAACCAATAACGCTAAGCAAAAGATCAAATAAAAAATAAAATGCAAACACGAGGAATAAAAATCAATCTGACTCTTTATTATTCGAACGGAGCACTACAATAATCAAATAGTTAAATAAATTGTTCCACTTTTCTAGTTTGTTAGATTATGTATATATTTCATGTGTGCATGATTTTAGTAAAATTTTAGGTATGTTATCTTAGTAAATGTTGAGTGTGTATCTTTAGAATTATTTATTATATACAAGTTCCCCGTCAACTAAGTTATCATTTTTTTACCAAGATTTATAGTTTTGTTAAATTGTAGATAGTTTAATAAATAATTGAAAAATTTAGATTCTTTATAAGTATTTATTATTACTAGAAGGGATGGATGAAGATGCGACACTGAGGAAGAGAGGAGGAATTTTCAAATCTTCAACGCCAGACATAAACAACTACAATTTGGAAGGAATCAAAAAAGTGATTTGAGAGAAAAAGAATCAAACTCTTACCTAAGTTCTCAAAGATGAAGAGATCAAAGTGTCTCTTATGGAAATGCATCCTCATAAAGCTTAAGGTATATATGGTTTTACCCTTTTTTTTCAGTATAATTGGAGTATTGTTCAACGTGAAGTTGATGCTGCTATTAGGAATTTTTTTAATAAGAATAAAATGTTTAGCAAGATAAACCATACCATCATAACCCTGATTCCAAAGATCCAAAATCCTCAAAAGGTCGCATATTACTGGCCAATTAGTTGGTGAAATGTAATTTATAGATTGATTTCAAAGATTTTGACCAATAGGATTAAAATTGTTCTTCTGATTGTATCTCTCAGAACCAGACATCCTTTATGCCTGGTAGACAAATAACTGATAATGTAGTTTTGCCAAATAAGTGTGTTCACTATTTGAAAAGTAAAAGAAAGGGAAGGGAAGGATTAATGGCAGTAATGTTAGATACGACAAAAGTTTATGACCGTGTGGAGTGGGCTTTTCTTGTCTTAGTTCTTAGGAAATTGGGCTTTTGCAGTACTTTTATTGGTTGGATTCTTGGTTGCATCAATTTATCATATTTCTCTTTTAAGCTCAATGGTCAGTCCCTTGGTTTTCTCATGTCTACTAGAGGTTTATGGCAGTGAGATCTCTCTCCTTAGTTCTTTATTATTGTCTCTAAGGCCTTATCAAATTTGATAAACAAGGCTTCTGTTCAAAAGCATTTTCAGGATTTTAAAATTGCCAAAAATGCACCTGTTAACCCACCTGTTTTTTGTTGATGACTCAATTGTGTTTTATAAAGCCACTGCCCATAATGTTTCTACTCTTATGAATATGTTAGATAACTATGAGAAGGCTTCAGGTCAGAAGGTCAATATAGAAAAATCTTCAATCATTTTCTCAAGAAACACTTTGGATAAGTCAAATAACCGAATTTTTTAAATCTTTCAGGGAATTCAGGTTGTGAAATCCTCAAAGTACCTTGGTTTACCTTTGGGCATCAGAAGGTAAAAAATTGAGACTTTTCATTATATCTTTGAGTATGTGTTAGCTAAAATTTCAAATTGGATAAACAGTTTTTGGAGTGAAGCTGGAAGAATTACTTTTGTGAAATCTATGCTGATTATTTTACCTTTGTATGTGATGTCCTGTATGAAAATTTCAACGAGTGTTTCTAAGGATATTTTTAAGGGTATTGATGATGCCTTAATAGTGAAGCAACTGTGGAGAATAATCACTAACCCAAATCTTTTGATGAGTAAGGTGCTTAGAGGGAGATACTTCCATAATAGGAATCTGTGGGAGATAAATCCTACACTATAATTCTTGGTTATGGAAGTCCTGGTTGAGTGTTAGTCAGTTCTTGAGAGAGAGAGAATTCGATACCAGGTGGGGGATGGGTTGTCTATATCAATTTGGGAATATCCTTAGTGCCAAAAGTCTCTAATCATGTTCCCTATTGTGTAGGTTTGAAGAGGATAGGGGTAGGTTGAGCACAGTGAGAGAACTAATGGGTTCTGATGGAGTTAGACTGGGATAAAAAGTTGATTGAGCAAACTTTCTGCCCTAGTGATGGTAAGGCCATCTTAGGAATCAAGATACCTAGATGAGAGAGATCTAAAAGGTGTATGGATAGAATAGTTTTGAGCCATAGCAAAAAAGGGAAGTTTATCTGTGAAGTCCTCAGACTCTGTCATGCAAAAAAAATCTTGAATTGTCCCAGGTGCAGACAAAGATTTGAAAGAAAACTTGCCAGTTGAAGTTGAAAAAAAAAAAAACTAAAAGTGTTCCTTTCGAGGAGGTATCATGGGTTGTAGAATCGCAAGACAAGCTAAGCAAAAAAAATAAAAAATAAAAAAGGAATGAAGATAGAAGCTATATGTAGAATGTGTGCATAAGAAGAGGAAACACAGAAGCACATATTTCAAATGTCAAAGGGCACAGACTGTGTGGAAGCTCTTAGGTGTGGCTTGGGATGCCTTGAAAGAAAAGCTGGGAGTCTTGTGGTTGTGGAAGACTCAGAATAGTTGGGACTTCAGGCAAGTGTGGGTGTCTGAGAGAGAGAGAGAGAGAGATTGCAAATGGTGCAAGATTAGAATGGTTGGAGTTTGAAGAGGTTGCTGAAGACTGAAGTTTTGTTTGTTTTGGTGGTTTGGGGGTGAACTGTATTGTGGTTGTAAAACGGATATAGAACATCCATTGTGTTGTTAGTGCAATGTCATTTACTTCCTCTGTTGTTTTCTTTGTTTGTTAAACTAGTTTCTGTGTTGTTTAATAAACTTTATTTTGGGTGTTGGGGAGGTGAAGGCGGCATATGTTGTAAAGGTTTGAGTGGCTTTCTAGGTATTGTTGATAATAAATATACTGGGTATGTTATTGTTGTTGTTGTTGTTGATGATGATGAAATAAAACAGTTTGGCAGACATATGAAAGAAAGTAAATTCGTGAATAGTGATATGAGAATATTGTGTTTGATTTTTATGAGATGTTAAATGTTTTGCTCGTTTATTTGTATTTAATTAATTTAATATTCATTATTAGTTAAAAATATAAGATAGGATTGAGTGTTGGTCTATATCTAATTTGACATTAAAAATATGTCACAGTAAAGATTTTTTAGTAGTTTTTTTAATTAAAATATAAGATATGATGGATATTAGTGTATTTCTAAATTGTTATTAAAAATATGTCAATATAATTTATTTTTTTTCTTTTTGGCATTTCATATTTTTACAAAATCATTTGTCCCTTTATAATAGTACTAATGATGTCCCTTTATAATAGTACTAATGATTTGCCAGTCTTATTTTTTAATAAATATGTAAGACATGATGATATTAGTACATTATTAATTTGTCATTAGAAATATATCAAAGTAAGGGTTTTCTTGTAGTCCATTTTTTTGCAAAATCACTCGTGCTTTTATAATAATATAGATAGATATAGATTATGCTTTTATAATAGTATAGATAGATATAGATTAGGGATAATAGGACACAATTTAATACAAGTCATATTAGGGGCTTGATGTGCAGAAATGAAAATACTGCAGCCCTTCTTTGGCACATGCTCAGGTTAATGATCATGTATGAGGTCATAAATCGTATTAGCTTACAAAGAAGACGACAAAGTTAGAAAAAGCCTGGAGAAATGAGCTCACATCGTTGTTTTGAAATTTTGAAATCATTCACTCCAAATCCATTCCTCCAACTGAAAGCCTCTTTATTGGTTAATAGATCTAAGCTCCATTTTTCAACTCCACTAAACAAAAACCCTTTTGCACACAAAGAATTATATACATATCCAAATTTAATGTTAATGATCCCAATAATTCCCCTGGATTTCAGAATATCACAATTTCAAGTGAAAAGCAGAGGAACTCCTCCTACCTGGCCGCTTCTGCAGCCCTCTCTATACAATTATTCTCTTATCTGATTGAACCCGTCATCGGCCAAGCGAGTTCATTGGTAATTCTTTTCGCATCCTCTCCTTTTCTAGCCGAGCACGTCTAACAGCCTCCTGGATCTGCCGCTCGTGATCTTTCAACATCTGCTCCACTTTCACTGATGGAACCAGCAATGGTCCAGAGTAATGGATTTTCTTGCCCTTTGACCCATCACCCACCTGAACATGAACAAGACAACAAACAATAGCTACATTACATTTATGCTCCATTTCCATCATGTCCGGCCTTCATCAATAAATTGCAAGTTCTAAATGATTAGGGTAAAATTAGCCGTGCCACTTTTAGTTGCACCTTTTCCAGCTAGGTTAATCTAAAGGGTTAGTTTTATAATTACGCCATGATAATAATCAATAAGGCTGCTTTTGAAAACTTACATGAACAGAGTTGTTGCTTGCTTTATCTTCTTCATGCTGCCCACTAATCTCCTGGTTTTGCCTCGTCGTCGAATTCAAAGCCTCCTTGAGAGACCCTGGAAACCTTGAAATAAGCTTTGGTACTTCCTGCCGGGAATAAGATTTCTCACTACTCTCTTCCAACAGCATGCTCCGCCTGGCAGCTACTAAACCAGACATGGTTGGCAACTCGGCCACGGCAAAATTCTTTGGAGCACTTTCCATTTTCTTTCCGGCCTTTGTCCAGGCAGCTCGATTAACCAATGGCCCAGAATGCGAGGACCGCTTGTGGATAGTACCATGAGAGTCGTCGTTTGGTTCGTCAATGGATCGAGATGGCCGCGGGGGATCAATTGGAAAACCTGAAGCCACTTCTTCAGGATGAGAGGTGAACATCTCACTCCTGCTCTTTGAGTTCGACTGCCCGTGTCTTTTCTATATTCGAAGGAAAAAAGATACATGAGCAATTACAAATTAGTTATTAATGATGTGTTGATATGTACGGTTAAGTCGTCTCTTTGTTCCAATTCTAATCAGTGGTGATATTTGTACTTAGTGTTACACTTTTGGTCACTATTCCAGTCCATCAAATAATATTTCCTAAGCCAGAACACAAAATTTAAATACTTGCGAGTTTACTTTATGCTGCAATCGAGAAGGAACATCCTCTGTCGATACTTTATGGTCTCTGGGGCTTTATCATCTCACTTGCTTAATGAACAACCGAGGCAGATCTTTACCTTGCCTTTGTCGAAGTGATGATAACGATCACTAAATAATTCGGTGGATCAAAAGAGCTTAAGACTAAGAATGTCAGGATGTAATTTTATTTGTTATTTGGGACCACTGAGTTTGGGTTTTGCCTAATTGCAAATACTTGACCATCTTTCGAAATACAAACACGTACACATCATTAACCTTTGTTTCCATCACACGAATTTCTAATTCAAACAAATACAAACTTTTGGAGGACTAATTTTTGTATATACCCTAGTATTATTATCATTATTCATTGCAGAGGAAAGAGAGTCAGGTTTCCCATGCTTGAGGTGAACGCATGATTTTGGCCCATGTAAATTACACTCCCATTCATCAGAATAAGACAAATATGTAACGCATTATATATTAGCTACCTGCATTGATGAGATCAATTCAGCATTGGCATCAGGTGCCGGAACTGCTCGAGATCCCCTGGATCCTATCTTTTCAAGCTCGTATCTTTGACCTTTGCTTCCAGCAGCCACCTGTCTGCAAATTTCACCCAGTCAAGTGGGACATTAGTGACAATAACTAAAAAAAGCTCAAATATAAATGTTGTCAGCACCCCAAGCTACAAAATTCGAGAGTACACATTTATAGTTAAGTATTCACCTCCTCTTAGCTTCTTCTCGTACTTTTGTGTCGAACTCTTTACTGGGAGGATATCTTGGTAAACTTGACGGATCACAAGGATGTGGCCTTGCAATAAAAAACTGAGAAGAGCAGAAACAATGTAATATTTATCTCATTTCTTTTACATTCTCGCGAAAAGGTTACAACAGAGCATATCTAAATATATGATGCACGAAAAAATCCTGTTAATAGTCAAGGGATCAAAATATGTTGAATGAGCATGAAGATCGAATAATAACTAGAAAGCGGTGGGGGTTGGGGTTCTACCATTTTTTCTTTTCTGTTCAATTTATTTTTTCTTTTTTCTTTCAGGAAAATTTCATGCCTAAAAATTAGGTGCACATAAGCATTCTTCATATATACAATGGATTCTGCTGACAATCATAAGCTTAGAGAGCATAATTTAAATCACGAATTCACAAGCACGAGAAAGTGTCACCTTAGATGACAAATATGAGATGTTATCTTGAAAGCACGTATACCTCACTCTTCAAAGCAGAGGCTGCTGACCCACGATCTGCGGGTTCTACGGATAGCAAGATGTCTATAAGTGCTAATACCGGTGCGGGGAAATCTTTAAATGCCTCAGCAACACACCGTGGATAAGGCTGTTGGGGCTTGAAAATTGTTGCATGAGGTAACTTTGACTTTTTCCAGTACTCTTCAGATGGTGATCCACAAAGTTTGAAAATTTTATGCAACTGTTCAACCTATGGGATTTTTTTTATAAAAGTTCATCATCATACGTAAAAAATAAAAATAAAAGGGGAAGAACATGAATAAGATACATATGTCAAAATTCTAGTGGCACAGAATAGGAACTTAAAATTCTTGAAACCAGCAAGAAATGAATAAATAGGTGCTGTGAAAAAAGCTAGGCATTCCTAGACGGAAGACTGAGGGCCTAGAGCCTAGGCAAAATGTTATCGAAAATTAAATGGGGTTTATATGGTCATAGGGGAGCTCGTGTTTAGGCTGGCTATAATCGCAGCTGGGCAGGGACTACTACAACAGGCTATAAATATGAGTTAGCAACCTTTTAATCTAATGATAATACAATGCCTAATGATAATACAATGCCTTTCCCCATGTAGATCATGATGTATGTCTTTTGTGGTGACATATTGAGATATAATTAGGAAGATGACAACAATCAAAATTCCCATACAGACAACCATCTTAATAGATTTTTTTTTTTATAGAGGAACAGTTCTCTCGTCCCAGCATTTGAGGCTCCATTTCCACTAAGGTGATTCATCCTTCTGCCTTTCAAGTTTCATAGAAATAACACTTCTTACTTTCTCGTTCTAAAATCAATGACATGGCCAAAATTTTGGGGGTATGTTAACTGGTAGTGTAAATTAAAACAACAAATCCTGAACTCTAAAAATTCTGAAGTTTATGCTAAAACACCTTTTGTTGCACCTGACCCAGTTACCCCACTTGAATATTGTTTTTTTTTTTTCACTTTTCTTCCGACCACCTCACATTCTCTCACACTGACATGTTATAAACAGCAGACAAATGTCAGTTTTTTTCCTCGTCCAGGATCAAAGCAAACGACATGCACATTAGGCAGTAAAGTGACAAAAGAAAAGAAAAGAATGAGTCCAATGGCGAAATGCAAAAAAACTCCAACTACAAGGAGATTCATATGGTGTGCCCCAAATATAATTTTCAAAAGAGGTCTTCAAGATGCAATTGACTGAAAAAAATGCACCAAATATAATACCTCTGTTCTTCCAGGCATAATTGGCTTGCCAGCGTATAATTCAGCAAGTATGCAACCAGCACTCCATAAATCCACAGCAGTACTGTAATGTGTAGCACCGAGTAGAAGCTCAGGTGGGCGGTACCAAAGAGTCACAACACGGCTGGTTAGTGGTTGAGTCTGATGAGGATCATACAAACTAGCCAGACCAAAATCTGCAATCTTTAGGGTGCCATTATTGTCAATTAGAAGGTTGGAGCCTTTTATGTCACGATGAAGGACACCACAGCTATGACAATGATCAAGACCTTGTAAAAGTTGTTTCATGTAACACTTAACCTGAAAGAGTTAAAGACAAGAAAAGGAAAGGCTTTTATAACATCCTCAAGTTAAAGCTCAAAGATAAAAGAGCAATTCAAAGTGGCATAATTACAGAGGATATAGAAGTATAAATGGTCTTACCAGGCAATTGCTTGTCCAAGTTATACAGAAAGATACAATATACGCCAGATTCTCATTTTTTATCCATTTCTAATTTCATTGGAAAACATAGTTCTAAACCAGACGAGCAGGACAGTTCTAATGGTTGGACCAGAAACTGGTAGCCTTAACAATACAGTTCTCATCATACAAACAACGGTCAATAAATGGTGAATAAGCAGTCAGAGCAGTCACACGGTCAAAGAACCAGCAACTGGAGAACATTTCATATTTTTTATATGTTTCATATTCCTTTATATTTTAAAGTAATTTAATATATATTTACATAAATAAAACTAAATACTAAAAATATTTTATTTTTTCGCAAATATATATATATATATATATATATTTTAATATGTATCAATTACTACAGTCATTTATATTATTGTAATTATCAACAAATTTGAGTTGCTAAAGTTTACGACTTACACTATTACTTGTAGTTAGAAATAATTTATAAGATATAAAATATTAGTAAATTGCCTCTGGTTCAACCAATGTTCAAACAATGTTGAATCTGTGAACCATTGAACCTATAACTTCACCAGTTTGTGGCCGACCTAGTTTTCAGAACCATCTTAATGAAAATATCAATATACTTCACTTTTTCAGTCAACCATCATGTCCATTCACTCTTATAAAATAAATAAATCAATAGATGTGCATTAGTATATTTTCATCTTATATGAAATGAAATTCATAATTCAGTCATATTGTTCCAAACAGTCATAATATTCTATCCAAATTCAAAAGGAGCATGAAAGGCCAAGATCCTGCTCTTGAAGTAAAAGGGAGAAAAAATGAGTAGCGTGTGTATTTGGTACATAAAACAATACAATTGAACAGCAAAAATACACAAGTTCTAATCAAAGAGTTCATTTGGCTACCTGAGGTTCAGTAAACTTGAGCCCAGGGTGGGATGCAAGTCCAGCCAAGTCATGCTCCATGTACTCGAAAACTAGATATAAGCTGCATGACATCCGTGATGTCACCAGACCTTCCAATTTGATCACATTTGGATGGTTGAGCCTTCGCAAAATATGAATTTCCCTCGCCATAAAACGAACGCTTTCAGGCTCCAGATTATCAAACCTTACTTTCTTCAAAGCAACAATCTTCCCTTCATCGAGATCACGGGCACGATAAACATTACTGTAAGTACCCTGGCCAATCTAAGAAATAGAAAAGGGAGAAACGGTCAGCACAGGGAATATAGTTAATACAAGCTTGTTACTTTATATGAAATACCCAGTAGAAATAGTTCATTGACTCTTATGTGTGAGTATATATATATGTATGTATGTCAACCGAAACAACCTATATTTTCTGACATCTATTCAATGTCAACCGATGCAGGGTGGGTTGCAGTGTTCCAATCTCTTGCTTTATGCATAAATCTATAATAAAGTAACAATTACGACTCTGATTCGGTCCAAAACCAACAAAGGAGCCTGAAGCTACATAGAACAATATTTGGGTCACATGCTTGAGTTCGGATGTTGTTCTAGCAGAATGACACTCAGCCCTGGGTTTTAGCATAAAAGTGAAATCATGGATGAAAATGGAATTCATTTAGCTTTATTATTAATTTCAACATCTCATTACTCCAACACTCATCTTGTGCTGCAGTCTACCTAGTGGCACGTAACACCAGATACCTTCCCTAAGCAAGTGGCTCACTACATAATGATAATATTGCTCTAGACTCTAGAGCATCAAATATACATTAAGTATTGGCTTCGGGCCCATATGACGTTTTCCATGATAAGGTTACTTTTGAAAATTGTACGCACTCACAAGATTATAATTATTTAGAACTATTGTCCTCAAACAATTCTTGCAAAATCCTCAAAGGAATTTCATTATCGTCCATTCTTGACAATGATGAGGCATATTTCTCCTGGGAAATAGAGGTGAAAGAGAATGCAACATTCAGTGATTCTTTCCCTGAATATGATCTCATGGATAGAAAATGAAAGCATTGGCAAATACCAAGAATCCTTAAGGCTTAAGCACATGAATAAGAAAGGATGACTTTCATTCTTAGAAAGCTCTTTCTATTCAAAACCCAGAAAGGAGTTGAAAATAACTACAAGACGCTAATGTTAAACGTAGAGAAAAATATTCAAAGAAGCCCTGATACATAGGTTGATCTATCGTTAAGCGTATAGAATGATATCAAGGAAGCCCTGATACATAGGTTGATCTAACCATTTTAATTTCAAACACCACATTTTTACTCAACAGGGAAATCCTCTAAAATTCTTCGAATATTGAACCTTGGATTTATAAGAGTTCGGAACATGCAATAAATTGATTCTGCAAGCATGCTCCGGTAAGAAAAATCTTTAAAAAGCACATTTGATCGTTTCTTGACATAACAAAATCAACTTGTTGCCTGAAGAAGGTAATAAGGTAGAGAAAATAGAGGTAGGCTTGCAGCAGGTCAAACATAGATATCGACGCTCAGACCACTTGAGAAAAGCCCATGGCGGAGCGTGCTACGGGTACAAGAGGTTCTCTTGATTGAAAAAGCTAAAAACCCCATCCCAACAGAGAAAAGAAAGCAATAAATAAAGAAAGGAAAAAGGGAAAAGGAAAAGGAAAGAAGGACAAAATAAGAAGAAAAAAAAAATCACACATACTCATAACACCAACCAAGAAAGAGAAAACAGATTAAAAAAACCAGTTCTTGCAAATTGAAGTACACCTAAAGTACTAACACTATTCTAAAAGCAGAATAATTGTAATCCTCTAACATTGAAATGTTAAATATCCCAAAGTCAGAAGCAGGGGTTTGGTCGTAAAAGAGAATGGCATGCCAAGCTGACACCAAGTCAAATGGAAAGCCAAATTAAATCAAAAGTTTTGAGGCAAGATAATAAACTTAGGACATTAGTAATTTTGATCATAGAAATCATTTTGAAAGATTTATGTTTCTGATAGATATTTTAAAAGGACTTTAGAGAATAATATAGAGAAGTCCATTATGGAGAAGTGGAAAATGTTGACTTTTTAATTACTCCTCTACCACTGTACATAATGTCATTAAAATATGTGTCTAACAGATATGTTTTTACATAACATAGAAGAATTTTCTAGAAAAGCCCACACTAAACAGTAGATCATATGAATTTCAAGACTGTACAAGACAAAAAGGGTTATGAACAAAGAGCTGGCAGGTTTTCATTATGTTTATTCAATAACATATTTCAGCTAACGTCTATAACAATGTGAGGAAGATAGAACTTCGTACCTATTCTTTTTATTCGGGGTCCGCTACTAGGGAGGTAACAGATAACAGTAAGAATCCCTTGCAAAATAGAACGTGCAACTCTCATTGTTACTACTTGATCACCTATCGAACTTGTGATGGTGTGAAATATAGTTTATCAATGCAACTTGTGCTTGAGGAAATATAGACCAGTTTGTGCATTTTCAGTTGTCTTGTAAATGAACTGAATCATCTAATAACATAGTAATGACTCAGGAGACTAATTTTTGTGCCAAGGTTCTATGACCTGCAGATCACCATATCAGATATTAACAGATTGACTTTACCTTTCAGCTGCAATTTACACTTACATCAATCTATTGACCTAATCCACCTTTTCTCGTGAATGAAAAAAATTCAACATCTCAGACAGATAAACACAACAGTAGTAACCGATGAGGCGTACGTGATTTCTTTCTCATTTAATCATCTCATTCATCTAAGAAAGCACAAGACACACCTCAGTAAACGCGTATTACGATCAAAAGAATGAAAGAAGTATATACCTTATCCAACTTCTCAAAAGAGTCTGCCCTCCTCGGCAGCCATCCTCTAATAGCTTCGCCAGCCACTGCAGCTAACCAAGGCGGCCATCCAGCGGCGACCTGTTCTCCTTTGTTTGCCTTGGGGACCGCACCTACCCTTGGGTGTTGCAGGACAGAAATATATTCGGTTTTCTCTCTCTTCCTCTCGAAATTCTCTCCATGTAATCTGACTGAGCCATTGACCTGCTTATCAATCAGAATCACCCTTCCCCCACTATCTAACCGATTTTTCACCTGATAACTCTCCTCCCTCCTGGCGGATGAAGAGCGTAGGGTCTGCGAATTGGCTATGTCTTTACTCGGCAGCCTCTCCCCTGGGCTCTCCTTACTATCATCAATAGCGTGGGGCTTACCACAAACACAACCCATTGTACTCCAGAGGGCAACTCAATAACCCGTCTTAACAGAATCAGACTTAACTTCCTTTTCTGCAACTTGTCAGGAACTATAATTCTTCTTCTTCTTCTTCTTCCAAGCCATCACTAGAATTAAGAATTCACCCATGG
>CACSLK010011313.1:405660-422510 GCA_902706635.1 Striga hermonthica | reverse complement strand
TTTTTTTCCTGAGAGAGCTTCCAAATTTTATTTAAAAAAAATGAAACAGGAAAAACTTCTACAGAATTACGAGATGAGAACGATTGCTTGGATAAGATATATTAGCATTAGATATAGAAGGTAGCTTCCTTATCGGTTATCTCAAAACTAATGGAATCTTGCCCGAATTTTCTTCCTCCGAATTTATTTTTTAACCTTCGGAATTTCTCAACCCTTATCGGCCAAAAAAATATGGTCACCGTGAAAACTCGCTCGAATTTGCGCAGTTGCTAGATGAAACCGTCCTTCAAACGAAAATTGGTGCAGAAAAACATTCAATTTGGAAATAATTCCATACAATCTTAATCAAAGGTCCCTCTAATCAATGAGCTGAGGGAAAACATTCAACGACATATCCAACAGGACGTTGATTTCCAGTCTCGATTGCAAGGAAGTGCCCAATAAAATTACTCAATGAATTTAGAGTCGAAAGTGTAAAAAAAATCCACCAACAAGAGAGTCAATCATAGGGAAGAGAGAAAAGAAGGTTGGCGATGTTTCAACCGAATCGAGACCAACTTTTGGTTGCACCCCTAAACCCCCGAGAAGAGGTTAAAGTGACTGCAATGTTGATGTTATATACTAAAAGCCAGTGTTCTAGAAGTTGTTAGGCGCTCGCTAGGCGCCCGACCAGCGCCTAGCGCCTAGAGCGTCTAGTCGGGGCCTAGGTGGGGCCTAGAAATTATAACAAATATATTATTTTTATTTATTTTTACAATTTCACTAATGAAATTATAACTTATAATTAATAAATCCATACACCTAAGTCCCAATAATATTATTAATATTATATTATAAAACAAATTCCAAGTCAAAATAAGTACATCACCACAATATAACTTCTTCTCATTGTAATTTTATCAAACACATTATCTACATGTTATGTTTTAAACATTACACAACATAAGACAATTATAAAAACCAACTAAACACTAAATTTCACTAATCATTAACTAATTAAATTAACACATATAATAATAATAATTAATACAATAAAACACATGAATAACAAAATAAGAAATAAAAAAAAAATATATGCATTTAGTAAAAAAAAAAAAAACTGTAAAAGCCGCCTAGAACCCGCCTCAGCCGCCTAGAATCCGCCTCAGCCGCATAGTCTCGCCGAAACCGCGTAGCCGCCGTGACCGCCGAGGCCGCCTAGCTCCACCTAGGCCCGACTAGCCCGTCTGGCCGATTTTTATGGCCGATTTTAGCAAATCGTAGGCGGCGCACCGCCGCCTAGCGCCTAGGCGGCCGCCTAGGCCGAGTTTTCGAACAGTGCTAAAAGCTTGGTTTTGGATGATAATACACTTTTGGCATTGATGAACGAGTATATGTTCGATTAAACAAGTTCTATGTTTTGTTGTTCTGCACTTTAGATAAAATGGTTCATCACGGATGGACAGTAGGTCATTTTATCAGTTACTTGCGAAACAAGAATTTATAGTTCATAACCTAGATGGAAATGAAGACCCCATCAGAACGGTTGTAGTGTCAACCGTACAGTTTATCTTGACTGATTAGTTGCACTAGTACGATTATGTATTGAACAAGATCCTAGAGAGAAACTGTTTGTTTTATACTGATTGTCGTAAACAAACATAAGTCTCGGTTATTACTGCATTATCTTAACTCGTAAGATATTAAACAGACATATACATGCAGTACATATTACTTTGATTTACTTGGGTGAGATTCTGTTCGCTGGATCAATAGCCTTACTGTATTGGGTAATATTGTTGTATGTATGATGTGTTATTAAGATATTTACGGTCACCATGTGCGTTAGTTTGATGATGTCCCCGAAGTGAGTTCATGAAGGATTGTTATGGTAAACCCTGCAGGTGGATTAAGTTCTGACATAATAATAATGCAATGAACGAGCGATAGCTTTGGAAAAATAATATATTAATTAATTCTTGATTATCAGTAATCGAATTAATTAATGGACATTATATCTTAAACATGTGGGGTAATTCGGGTAATTATAATTGGAGTCTCAAATGTAATATGAGATAGAAAAATAGAGTGAAATAATATTACGTTAGTGGACCGTAGTATTATTTAAGTAATTGGAAGAGTGGGCTAGACTCACAGTTCGTCCATTACTTAAGAAGCCCTAATCATGTTTTCATTAGGATCCCTACTGTAGCTCTATATATACATCATTAATCTAATGAAAAGAAAAGAAAATATCACAATTCTCCTATAATTGCACACATGCTCGCTCCCTCTCTCTCTCTAGATTTCTGTTCGAGCTTTATCTTATTCTTGTTGCTCCACCGGTACAAGTTGAAGAGGTGTTCGAGTAATACAATAGAAGATCTTGAGGTAACCGAGACATCGTGATCATCAACCGGAGCCGACGACTGTTGACCGTCGCCGTGAGCCCACGACAGCCGACGGTCGAACCCCGCGCCGATCCCGAAGCCAATCGCGAGCCGCATCAAGTCACAGAGCCCAACCCGATGACTCCGCAAGCCCGCAATCCCAGCCAGTCCCGACGCCTCCGGCACCACCGCAGCACCGTGACCCCCGACGCCGGCGAGCACCGCCTCATCCGCGTGATCCCAGCATCCCCATGACGTGTTGCTCCCGGTTAATCCTGAATCCGTCAGATTCAGAAAATTTTAAAACGTAAATTTTCTACGTCAAACCTTTAGATCCACTGTGCATAAGTTTAAGTTTGCTTTTGAATTCGTGACTTGTACATAACGAGATCTTCACAGCTCCTAACAAGTGATATCTGCGTACTTGATTAATTTGTTTTGTAAAAAGTTCGAATTATTACGACTTGATTTGACAAGATGTGTTCAAACGCAACCATATATATTAGATTATATTCGCATAACTCGGTTTTGCAGGAATTAGTTTAATCCACTATTATAGTTGCATATGTGTTTGATGAATGTTGTTGAATGTGATGAATGGTTTTAATTTGTTTTTAAGTCTCGGACATGTCGAGAAATTCAATGGATGAATATTTGTAATAATTATTTGCCTGTGGATTGACCGTATAGATTTAATTATTTGTTTAGATGAACATGTACATCCATTCGTTGGATCTATGATCGAATCAAGTAATTTTGTAAATTATATTTTTCGTATTGTGATAGTGTGTTGATGACCGGGTGATCACTAAGATCCACGAACCTCAAAGACCCAAAGATGCTCGGGTTGTGACCACGTTGACTACCGGATGTCCGCGTGCATGGCGGTTTGCCGCCAGATGCTCGGCCACGCGACACGAGACGACCGGAGGTGCAGGCAGAGGGTCGGCGACCCTGGAGGCTCCGACGGATGAGGTGCGGCTGCCACAGGGAGAATACACGAGTTGGCCGCGTGCAACAAGCCCAGACGGCGGCTAAGCGCTAGTGGACGACGGGGGGAAGGGGGGAGACAACAGGTGCACGCAAACGCGCGAGAAAGAAAACAAATTTGATGCCAACGGCGAGGCAGCGGCGGCGGTCCGACGACTCCCTAGTGGGTAGGTGTTTTTCTTGCTGGACAAGCAGTACAATATCTATCAGCATTCTACTGCAGTGAGAGTTCCAGTTGAATTAGGAAAATCGGATATCTTTGTCTGATAGTTTCCTTGTTCAAGGAGACTCAATAATTAATGGTCATCATAGTGGATTTATTTATTTAAATTTATTATGTCAATTAATTATTTATTTATGCATGTTAATTAATTATTATTTTTGCATGAGATTAATTTAGAGTTTCATAATTGCTTAAAATTCTCATTTAAATAATATAAAGTTTGAGAAAGATTTTATAATTAAAGTTAGTTATTAAAATTTCCTAATGCCTCATTCCTGGTTTGTTGGTGAATCAATTATTCAAAGTATATGGACTCCGCCAAACCGGGAACATTGCTCAGTTTAATTGAAGGTAATCATCACCAGAACGAACTTATTATGTGACTATTGTAGGTATTCACTCAAAGGTGTATGGACCCAGCCAAACCGAGGCCATATAAATTTTTTTGAAGACCTTGGGATCGTGAAATAGGATTCACTTAAAATGTGATTTAAATTATCCTCCTCAAACGGAGTCACTGGTTTTATTGCATGGTCAAATGAAAACCGACTATTAATCTCGTTTGTCATGAATTTGGTTTGACTTATGGAAATTAATGGATTCTTGAAAAGCCCTTCTCTTGCGAATGTTGAGTATGTATAGTTGCCCAAACGTAGCATGCGTTGCTCTCGGTGTTTTGAGATGTCGTTGAATTTAAGTTAATGTTGTTTTGAGGATATCAATGCTAACAGTAGAATTCAAAATGTTCAATATGTAAAATTATTTTCGTGATTCTCAGGTTTTATTCACCATGCCTTTCAATTCGTTATTTGTTATTCTAAAGGAAAACCATCTTACTGGTCCTAACTATATTGATTAGAAGAGGAACTTAGACATTATGTTGACTGTTGAGAGATATAAGTATGTGATCACTGAGGCTTGTTCGGCTGTGCCTGTGGCCGATGCCCTGGATCCGGAGAAAGAGGAGTATGCTCGGTGGAAAAAGACTGATGAGATGACGAAGTGCTACATTCTAGCATCTATGTCAAATGTTCTTCAACATTGACATCAGTCTATGGGCACCGCGACAGATATACTTCTCAATCGCAGGCTGTTTGGGCATCAGTCTAGGGCTGCTAGGCAGGAGCCTTGAGTACTTTGATGAACACACGTATGGCCGAGGGTACACACTGAGGGAGCACACCCTAAGAGACATGGCGCAACTCAATGAACTGGAGGTCTTAGGAGGCTTTATCGACAGGGAAACCCAGGTTAATATTATGCTCCAGTATCTGCCGAAGAGCTTTGATCAGTTCCGGTTTAACTACAACATGCATAAGATGCATATGGCTCTTCCAAAAGTGTTAGTTGAGCTTCAGTCAGCAAAAGCCTTGTTCACTCAGAAGTCTCACGTGTTAATCGCCGAGCAGGCTGGACCTTCCAGGCTCATAAGGGCAGGAAGAGAAAGAAATCTGCAGGAAAGGCCAAGGCACATGTTGCTCCGGTTGCCCCGCGGCCAGCCCCTCACGCAGTGGCAAAGAAACCGAAAGGGAAATGCCACAAGTGCAACAAGTCACTGAAAGGTCGACTGTCTTCTCTCAAGAAGGAAAAAGAAGGTAACTCTCTTATTTATGTCATAGAAACATGTTTAGCGGTTGTATCTACCAGTACCTGGTGAGTAGATATTGAAACCACTAATCATGTTTGCAATTCTTTGCAGGGGTTGCAGGAAATCAGACGACTTAAGGAGGGAGAGATCATCGTCTGCATGGGCAATGCTACGAAAGTGGCGGCTGTTGCAGTGGGAGACATTACTTTATCTTTTGATAGTTCTAGTTTAGTTTTGAGACGTTGCCTTTATGTTCCGAGTTTCAGAAAGAACCTTGATTCAATTTCTAAGCTTGTTTTGGATGGTTTTTCTGCTACGTTTGAGGACTTGGTTATTATTCGTTATGGAAATCGTTTTATATATTCTGGTTCATTAGTTGACAATTTGTATATTCTTAGACCAAACTATCCCAAACTACAACAATAAGAATTAAATGTATTGACTAAATCTAATAAGAGAAATGAGTCTTTGTAGATGAATCACGCATACCTTTGGCACCCCTTAGACTTGGGCACATCAACCTTAGGGGGATTCAAAAGTAGGAATCTAGAGGACAACTCGGTCTACCAGAAGATAATTATCCGACTTGTGAATCATGCCTATAAAGTAAAATCGCCAAGAGACCAATTTCGGCAGTGGGGTATAAAAACCAGAGTGTGCTAGGATTGATTCATTCTGACTTATGTGGTCCTATGTCGGTCCAGGCTAGAGGAGGTTTCAAGTATTTTGTCACGTTTATTGATCATTACTCGAAATATGGATATGTCTACCAGTTACACCGCAAGTCTGAATGCTTTGAGAAATTCAAGGAGTATCAGACAGTTGTGAAGAATATTCAGGAAAAGACTATTAAGTCTCTTCGATCTGATCGAGGTGGCGAATACCTCCCTGGAGAGTTCAGGACATATTTGTCAGAAGCAGAGATTGAATCCCAGTTGACTGCACCCCACACACCCCAGCAGAACGGGGTTTCAGGGCGAAGGAATAAGACTTTTATGAGATAGTGAGGTCGATGATGAGTTATTCTGAGTTACCTAGTTCGTTCTAGGGCATGGCACTCAAAAAGGCAGCATATATGCTGAACATAGTTCCGTCTAAGTCAATTGAGACTACTTCGATTGAATTGTGGAAAGGGTGTAGGCCCAGTCTCTCACACATTCGAGTATATTGAAGCCATGCACATGCCGTTGTGCAGGAAACAGACAAGTTAGACAAACGTTCAGAAGTTAGGCTGTTTGTAGGCTATCCCAGGGGAACGAAATGAGAATTATTTTATGGCCTCAAGGATCATAAGGTGATTGCTAGCACGTACACAAGTTCTCTGCGTACTTCTGCTAGCACTAGCACCATCCTCGCACGACTCGCAGCGCCCCGCGCGCGTTCATCTGCCCCTCCCTGCGTGCAGCCTAGGCCCATGCGAGCAGCCCGCGGCCTAGTGCCAGCGAGCCCTGTCCAGCCCAAGCGCGACCCGACCAGGCCCAGTGAGTCCAGTTCGGCCCATACTCGACCAAACCCGGCGCAGTGACATCATACCCAGTCCAGCCCAGCCCATTCCAATCCATCCCGGCCTGAACCAGTCCAGCTCGGTCCAAAAGCCCTGGTTTGACCCAACAGCGAGTTCCGAGCAGTCCGATTCACCTACCGAAGGTCCGAGACAATCTGATGAGCCCGAGAAGTAAGCAGGCGCATTGATGAGGCCATGTCCAGCTACCCAACAGACGCTGCAGTTCAGACGATTTCGTACAGCAGTAATCAGAAATGTCTAAGAGTCGGCAAAAATTTTAAAAACGTAAGTTCTAGTCCTAACTATAGATTCAGTTGCGTTAAGACTTATTATTCAATAGATTTGAATGTGCACATTGCCGACGTTCCTAACAAAACCCAACATAGCCGAGTACAACCGCCCCACTAATACTCTCAGATACCACTACACCGATCATTGTTGACTTTTTTTTGAGTTCGTTAAAAGTAAAAACCGAACACAGATTTCGGTTACCATGGGTTAAACAATTGACCGCAACATGCTAGTATTCTTGGTCCTTGCTTAGGAGGGCCCCAACAGAGTACAGTCACCCCAGCCCCACCCTAGGACAGAAGCTTGACTTATTATCGCCATAATGTATCCCTCCTAAGCAAACCCAAGAATACTAGTATGATCGGCCCAACACGGGGACAAGACAACATGTTGATCGCTCGATCTCCTCATATTACAAATTACCATTCTTACAGACCGTCGATCGTGTATTGCTCTGCAAATTATGAATACGCTCTGACAGGTTGAACTAATAGAGCCACTAAAAATGGTGACATCACCGCCCAAAGGTTCTCATCTCGCCGTCCAAACTGTCATGCCTTGCAGACCTGCAAAAATACATCTCGCCCTAAAAAATGAGCTCCTGCATGGTACCACGTGTCCTTCTCTTAGCCATCGAAATGGCATACAATCATCATTACATTTTGCCTTTTTTCTTGTATAAAGGTGACCCCTCGACACCTCATTTTAGAACAGACCAAGCTAATTCAACTTAAACACATAAAAGCACACATTTACTAGCATAAACTCATTCTGCAATTATCACTGTAACTACAATTTTTTGCTAGTCATTTATTTGGAGAAATTTTTTCCTTGTCGATCTCCCAGCACATTAGCGAAATCGTGTGTTATTTTATTTCCTTGTAATTTCATATCATGGTGTATCGTATACTCACACAAAATAAACATCGGATATCTATGTAGCCATCACTTATCTATTCTTAATCTCGTTATTAAAGACCGTTGGCGATCGCTCGTCAAACATATAAAAAATACCAGCCCTACTTTTCAGTTTTCATATAATGCAGTTTGGTGGCATTGGTGCAATTATCCCTTTTTATAGTAATTAAACATTTGTTTCTAGTCACCATTCACTTCATACCATTGTTCTGGAAACCGGACCGGATCGGCCGGTTCAACCGATTGGACCGGGAATCGGCCTTCATTCCGGTCCGGTTTGAGCCTTCAAATTGCTATGCAGAAGAACCGGTCAAGAACCTTTCGGAGCGGTCCAAAACCGGTTGAATCGGTGAACCGAGACCGGTTCGAATGGTTCACCGGTTCAAGTTTATGCATTTGAACGTGAAATGGTTTAAATAGCACACCTTTTTTATTTGTATTTCCTATGTGGGATATATTTCCTTGCTTAAATTATTGGGCCTAACAAGTAAAATTGTACTCACTAAAAATATGTATTGTTATTTGAAGTGGATTATCTATTGGGTTATATTTATTCTCATTTTTTTTTTAAAAAAAAAAGAAGCAATTTATTTTATTGTTGTTTGTTATGCACATTATTTTTATTTTTAATCAATAATAAAAAAATTAAAATGTGATTTAAAATAAAATTTGGATTGTTTCTGTTCTCTCTATTTTGCAAATTAAATATAGATTAAAATTTTAAATATAAAACTAAAATATAAAAATAAATTAACAACATTATTAAACATTGTCGGTTGTATATATTATTGAACTCTTATCTAGAGAAATGTCATATACTAGAAAATTAATAATATCATATATATAATTATATATTATACATACAAAATAAATAAAAAAGTTATTTAGTTCTACAAAATTGAATAGATTTAGATAGTTAGTGGGATTGGTTGACACGACTCTCTCCACTCCAAGACAAAGCCGGAGTGTGCACTTCCAAATTCCATGACTTGTCAATAAAAACGGTTCGACTGCTTCGACCGTTGGTTCGATCAGTGAACTATTTAACCAGTAGCTTCACCGATTCGATGACCAGTCCAATTTTCAGAACCATGCTTGATACCAATATGCCTCGAGTTCAAGCCACCCAAACAAGTAAATTACTGTTAATCTATACTACTTTAAAAGGAGGAGTGTTTTTGTAAAAATTCATAATGCCTAAAAAACCCCTACTTTGACATAAATTTAATAGCAAATTAGTAATACACTAATACACATCATATTTTATTTATATTTTTAATTAAAAATGAACTACCTAAAAAACCCTTACTTTCACATGTTTTTAATGGCAAATTCGTAATATACTAATGTCATCATATCTTATATTCTCCCTATATATAATTAAAAAAAAACATAACTTTTCTCAATTCGACATAAGCAAATCAATGAAAATAATATATTTTTAAAATTTTATGAACAAAAATTAACTCGACAATATTATTAATGAATTTATGAATTGTAATATTTAATTAAAATATTAATTAAAAAATTGTAATTATATATAATATAATATAGAATATTCAAATATTTGATATATAATGAGGCAGATGATCGAAAAAATTCTATACTTTATATTATGTTTTTTTTTTGACAAATCTACAGTTAAGAACATGTGAAAGAACAAGACAAAGTTTTAAGAAAAATATTAAATATATGAAATAATATGAATAATAACTAAGTCGTGACACGTACTAATAAATATAAAACAAACTAATAAAAAAAATAATATAATTAATATATATCTAAATATAAACCTTCTAAAAATATATTTATCGATGTAATCGAACTGAGTTGTTTTTTTTTTTTCCGAAACGATAGAAAATAATATATATAACAAAAACGCACAAACGTGCAAAGTACACAGCCCCTAGCTGAATAATACAGCCAACAGCTGAATAAAACTGGGAAGACAGGTCATAAGACCGCCTAGAACCCAACTAGCAACGCTAGAAAGAAACTCAAACAACACAAACACAAAGCCCTAACTATGGAACGACCTCCAACGAGGTGATGTGGAACGACCCCCAACGAGATATTGCGGAACGACTCCAACGGAGTAATCCCTCTAACAGGGGCCAAATGACCCAAACCAAAGAAACAAAACTAAACCCACACCAAACACGGATACATAAAACAACACAAACAAAAAACACAGCAGAAAACTAGAACTGAGTTGTTAAATGCTTGTTAGTTTTTTGTTCTTATTAATTTTATGTGTAAATTTGAGGTGATAGACAATAGTTATTTGTACATTTATACATGTAGATTAAAAAAAAATCTTTATTATTCTAATTTTAAATAACTTTTTTATTTACTATATTAGTTTTTTTAATATAATATATAAGTATCATATTGAACTGATAAAACAAGAAATATTTTAACTATATAATATTTAATATGTAAGAATTGTAACTCAATTGGTAAATTAATAGGTAATCTTGGGATACAATAATGAGTGATTTATGAAAAAAAATTATAGGAACTAAGAAGTTCACGTGTTTAATATATTTTTATTAGAAAATTGTAAACACAATTACTCAATAAATACTACATAAAAAATATAAGACATCTTATATCCTCCGTATATGTAATTAAAAAGCATAACTTTTCTCAATTCAACATAAGCAATCAATGAAAATAATTTATCTTTAAAAATTTGATGAACAAAAGTTGACTCGACAATATTAATAAATTTATGAATTGTAAATATTTAATTAAAATATTAATTAAAAAATTATAATTAAATATAATATAATATAGGATATACAAATATTTGATATATAATGAGGCAGATGATCGAAAAAAATTCTATACTTTATATTATGTCTTTTTTGACAAATCTACAGTTAAGAACATGTGAAAGAACAAGATAAGGTTTAAAAAAATATTAAAAATAAGAAATAATATGAATAATAACTAAGTTGTGACACGTACTAATAAATATAAAACAAACTAATAAACAAAAAGAATATAATTAATATTACTAAATATAAACCTTCTAAAAATATACTTATTGATGTAATCAAATTGAGTTGTTAAACGCTTGTTAGTTTTTTATTCTTATTAATTTTATGTGTAAATTTGAGGTGATAGACAATAGTTATTTGTACATTTATACATGTAGATTAGAAAAAAAAAACTTTATTATTCTAATTTGAAATAACTTTTTTATTTACTATATTAATTTTTTTAATATAATATATAAGTATCATATTGAACAGATAAAACAATAAGTATTTTAATTATATGATATTTAATATGTAAGAAATATAACTCAATTGGTAAATTAATAGGTAATCTTGGAATAAAATAATGAATGATTTCTAAAAAAAAAAATTATAGGAATGAAAAAGTTCACGTGTTTAATATATTTTTAATAGAAAAATTGTAAACACAATTACTCAATAAATACTACATAAAAAATAAAAGAAATCTTATATCCTCCCTATATATAATTAAAAAAACATAACTTTTCTCAATTCAACATAAGCAAATCAATGGAAATAATATATTTTTAAAAATTTTATGAACAAAAGTTGACTCGACAATATTATTAATGAATTTATGAATTGTAAATATTTAATTAAAAAATTATAATTAAATATAATACAATATAGGATATACAAATATAGTTAAATCAATTTTATTAAGTATAAAATAACATAAGATAAACTTGTGCTATGTTTTCCATACATAAATTTGAAACAATTCATATTAGAAAAAAAAAAGTAAAAAACTGGGTGTAAACTTCTAATTGTTCCCACGTTTTGGCTAGAGCGCCCAAATCCGATATATGTTTGACACGAGTTTGTCGTAATGCTGAAACTAGGGTACAAATGAAGCGAAGCAATGTGAAGTCATAGATAAAAAGAAAGGCTAGGCCAGAGAAAGAAAATGAAATAACATTAGCTATGTGAAGTCAATTACTGCTGCAAAATGAACCCTATAATGGTGGTACCATATATGTATTCAGTGATTATGAAAATGACTTAGTTAATTAATATTTTATCAAACATTGGAAAAAATTCTAAAACTTGTTAATCTAATAATTCGTATAAAAAGTATATTTTTTTTTTCGAAACGATAGAAATATTATATATCAAAACGCACAACTGTGCAAAAGCATCCCAAGGCTGAATATTACAACCTGGAACTAGAAACTGAGAGGACGGATTGAAAGACCGCCTAGAGCCTCGCTAGCCACGCTAGAATAGAAAACACACAACACACAACTAGAAGACACTAACACACCAACTACGGTCGCTCCCCACAGGAGAATAGAAACGCCCCCCACAGGGGAATCGGTACTGGGACCAACGGCCCAAACCTAAAAAACAAGACCAAAAATCACGCATAGACTCAAAAACAAACAAAAATTGAAACACACAAACTAACCAACACAACCAAAAAAGCAAACAAACACAAAACTACCAAAAAAATGAGAACACAGGCAACTAAACTAAACAAGCCCTTCCAAGTAACACACCTAGCCGAGCCAGCGGAAACAAGGCGACTGAGAATCTCGAAACCAGAAGAACCGACCCCGAAACTGCCCAAACCACACGGTTGCCTAACGGAGTCGAATCCCTAACGATGGAACAACACGAAGCCACCCCGCACCACGGCCACAGGACCCGAATGCCCCGAACGGACACAAGAGTGCCGCGGCCCCAGCCCCAACCCGAGACAGCATGGAAGATGCCCAAAGCTACCGCACCGCAGCGTTCCTACTCCGACCGACACCACCGGTAAAAGAATGGACACGCCGACCCCTACCAAAAGATAAGAGAAGATGACCAAAACCATCAGCAACACCCCAATCGCACGACCAGGAAGGTCGCTGAATTGAGTCGCATTCCACCCCCGGAACCGCACCACGGCTCCACCACCACCCAACAGAGGAGCCATCACCCCGAATTGACGAGCCGTTGCCGTAGAAGACGCAACCCTAACACCATAGATGAAGCCTGACTCCATGGATAGCAGATGGTAGAGCGGAAAATAGGGGGTAGAAGCCAAACTATCAAGGGCCGACGACGGCCGACGCAGCTCGATGGCCACTATGGAAGGCTGACGGCGGTGAATCTGAAGAAACGAGGTGGGGAAAATTTTTGGGGACGAGATAAAAAGTACAATTTTATCAAATATATTAAATTACATTTAGTCTTATGTGATTATATTAATTGTAGCCAAATAAATAAGATAATTGGATAACATCATTATATAAAACACATACAAAAAATAACATAATACGTATAAATGCTTTAGTTACTTAGCAAATAAAATATTATTTGTCTATAGAATAAGAAATAAATAATATAATAGTAATGCAATGAGAAAAAGAAAACACGCTAATTTTCTTAGAAAAGTATGAATACCAATATTTACAAACAAAAAGTCTTTTAAAATTACTACTTTTTTGTTGCTACTCTGTAAGAAATTGGTTCTCATAAATAATGATCATATATTATTTATTTGCAATTTTAAATAATTAAAAAATCTAAAAATTTGTATACATGATGCATATTTTAATCATGACTCCATAACAATAAATTTTACAAATGACTAAAAGTATCGTCATATAATGGAATTCTAATTCTCCTGTTGTCAAATATTTTAACAAATGATATGTTTCTCAATATTTTCTCATTGTTTTGTTTTATCATTGCAAAAAATAAAATATATTGTTCGTCTATATTCTAGATAAATAACACTGAAAATGAAATGAGTATAAAGCAATTTTGAATGTTAGAATTAAGTTGTCACTTTTTATAGAAATATTTATAATCTCATTGATGTATTGTGCTTGAACATATGTGCAATTACTTTAGAGGTACTTTCAGGTAATGTATGATGATTTCAAAAAATAATTTAGCACCTCGGGAGAAGTACATGTAACCAAGATTTTGGAAAGTCAACTTTTATTTGGAGATAAAATTCATTCCCACCTCGTGGAACGATGCATCAATGGGGTAGACACCAATATATCTAGAGATAGAGGAATGTAGTAGTTTATACAGTGATAAAAAAAATATCAGCAATTTTAGTGACACCGTTAGTTATTTCATAGAGATACTTATCATTTGTTAGTAGAAGTACCTTGTTATAAAGATCATACGATCATGAAGTTTGACAATATGTTAGGTTAGAATGTTTCTTAAATGTTTGAATAAAATTGGCGTTTTGTCAAACTAATTAAGAAGAATTTTGCAATAGTATTGATGTATTGGACTACGACGACTATGAATGTTCTTATGAGAACGTTAAAACTAAAATGAAAGAAAATTTTTGTGTTTTATTATTAGGAATTTGTTTTTTTATATATATTTTTGTTGGGGTTTGTAAAACGTTATTTCACTATTTTTATATGAGGACATCATTATATTAATTATAAATAAAAAAATCACATATGAGTTCATTTTTTCCATATTTTACTTTATTTATGTAATGATATGTTTAATAAATAAATTAATTTATTTTACAAACTTACTCCGCGAAAATCATTCGACACTACGTGCATCGCACGTGCACTTTACTAGTCTTCCTAAAATGGTAGAGTGCCCTTGCCATAAAACCCCGAACCCAGAGGGGGAGCTCTACAATTCAGTCCCGTGTCTCAAACCTGCTCACAATCAATTACCCTCACCAAGTCATCAATGTCGGCAGCCTTAAACAGATTATTATGCTCGCGCTCAACAAACATCATCGCGTTTAGAAAATCCTTCTCTTGCGCCTTAGCAGCCCAAGCAGATTTAATTCCCAGTGCCAATGCGCCAAAATACTCGGCGTCGAGGGCCAGAAATTTGTTCTCCAGGATCAATTCCGTCAGAAAGGATAACGACGTCGTTCGGGTTCTCGACGAGTGGGTGGCCGAGGGCAGACATGTCCACCCTCTCGAGCTCAGACCCATTATTCGCCACCTCCGGAGCCGCCGCCGTTTCTCTCAGGCTCTTAAGGTTTGGCTTTCGTAATTCTATGTATTGATCTAAATTGATATAGTTTGGAGATTGTTGTCATTTTCTTTTTTTTCTATTTCGTTTGAAGCTGTACTTTACAAGTTTCAGCTTCAATTGTGCAAATGCTAAGCTTTTGCCGTTAGCTTTCCTCATCCTTAAAAACTTCACATTGTTTCTTAAGATCATGGAAGCAATCAGAAATTGTTATTTCCAAATTACGAAAAGATTTGAATTTGTGGGTTTCAGATTTCGGAGTGGATCAGTTCCAATCATGCATTTAAATTTATATCGGGCGATTTTGCCGTGCATTTGGATCTAATCGGTGTTGTCCAAGGCTGGGAATCTGCCGAAGGCTACTTCGCTAACCTAAACGAGCAATACAAAAACGAGAAGACGTATGGGGCCCTCCTCAACTGCTATGTGAGACAAGGCCTCCTGACCAAAGCGCTTGACCACATGCATGCCATGAAAGAGCTCGGGTACAGCTCATCAACCCTCACCTACAACAATCTCATGGCCCTCTACAAGAAGGAAGGGAAACTCGACAAGATTGTCGAGACTCTCTCGGAAATGAAGAAAAATGGTATCTCCCCCAATAACTTCTCCTACAGAATATGCATAAGCTCATTCGGTGAAAAATCAGATGTGGACTCCATGGAGAAGCTTTTAGATGAAATGGAGCTGCAGGCTGATGTGGACATAGACTGGTCCACGTGCTCTGTTGTGGCCTATCAGTTGATAAAAAACGGGCGGGAAGAAAAAGCCCTTGCCTACATGAAGAAGTTGGAAGCAGGTCTCGATAAAGATGCTTTGGGCTACAATCACTTGATTTCGCTCTATGCGCATCTCGGGAACAAGGATGAGATGTTGAGATTGTGGGCTTTGCAAAAGAGGGTGTGTAAAAAGCAGAACAATTGGGATTATATAAATATGCTCGGTTGTCTTTTGAAGCTTGGGGAGTTTGACGCAGCTGAGGTGGTTTTGAAGGAATGGGAGTCTTGTTGCCACACCTATGACTTTAGAGTACCGAATACGCTTTTAATTGGGTATTGTCAGAAGGGTTTGGTCGAGAAGGCTGAAATTATGCTTCGAGATATCATGGAGAAGGGGGAAAGACCGACTCCCAACAGTTGGGGTATTATTGGTGCAGGGTATTTGGATGAGGGTAATTTCAGGAAGGCATTTGAGTGCGTGAAGGAAGCTGTGGGTGCGAAAGAACGTAACTTGAAATGGCGGCCGAAGCCCGGTTTAATCGCAGAGTTGTTGAGCTGGCTTGGTGATGAAGAGGAGTATGAAGAGGTGGATGCTTTCGTGCGGTCAGTTTCGGCAGTGGTCCCCGTGAATAGAGAGATGTATTGTGCATTGATTAAAGCAGGTTTAAGAGCGGGGAAGGATATAGGATCGATTTTGGATAGGATGAAAGGTGATGGGATTGGTGTAGACGTTGAAATTGAGGAGATGATAGGGATATGATCAAATTGCGACCTTGTTGAGTTCTCCAGACTCGCTCATTTTGGTTCACTCGTTTTCAACAACTATATATGGTGCAGTCGTGATCTCTTTCAAGTATGTCGGATGTTGTGGTGGTCTTCTCGAGCTACATGGTGATATTTTTTAGTAAGAAAACTTCACCGGGAAAATCTCGTGTGCGAACATTGCATCATTTCTCCAGTTTCGAGAAATAGAAAGATTTCCAGCTCTTAACTGTCGTGGTGAAAAAGTTCATTCAAGCAGAAACAACTAAGCTGATTATGCTTGTGTTCATTTTAATGAAAAATGAAAAGCCGGTGGTGAAATGAGATTGCTCCTGTGATTTGGGATTGTGCTATAATATCAGAAGAAAAAGTGTAAAAATTGTAGAAAAAATAAATTCCATTTCACAATTTATCTCACGTTTGCATAATCTCACAATTTTGTTGGACATTTAGAATATTTTGACCATTTAAGGCTTCAGTCAAAAGTTATATGAAAT
>CACSLK010011313.1:330118-354918 GCA_902706635.1 Striga hermonthica | reverse complement strand
GAGCCCCGTCGAGTTCTGTCGGAGCGTCAACCGTAGCAGCAGCCACCGTGAGCCGAACCGCAGCAAGCCGCCACCTCCACCTTCGCAGCGATTCTGGCGAGCCCAAGCGAGAGCGACCGAGTTCACCGAGCCTTCATTCGAGCCTCTTTCGAACCCTACCATTGTTCTTTTATTCGAGCGGTAAAACCCTAAGCCTTGACCTTCTTGGACTGTTATTATGAATTTAATTAATTACGAAAGAATTTTTAATGTGTTTAAAGTAGATAATTGAACCTCTTACGCTTGCTTAAGTCGAGTTATTGTTAAGTTATTGTTGAGTTGGAATTGGTCAGAGCCTTGTCGGGCTTCCGAAAGTATGGATTGAGTTGTTAAATTATGTGTTTTAATCATGTTTTTGTTATGTGATAATCGTGCCTTAGTATGTGATAAACGTGCCTAAAATCGATGCTTTAAGTTGCTTTCGAAATATTATGATGTTCGGAAACAAGTGTCATGATCGCATGTGAATTGCTGTTTTTTTGCTGTCTGTTCGGAAGAAGGTTAGGCCCCTGCGACTGTGTTTTCGGCTTTCAAGTTCTGCATAAGATATGTAGTTCGTTCGGTTGTGTTTACGTAAGCTTGGGAATCGTGCAATTTCGACTTAAAACGAATAAGTTATGATTTTTACAAAATTGTTGCGCGAGCAGTTTTTCCGAAATCCGGGCTGCAGTTAGGTTTGGATGTTTGGTGTGTTTATGATATGATAATATGCTCAAATGAACCTGAGGTCTTCATTGAAATTGTAGTTCTGTGTGTTAGCTTTCATGTGGTTCTGTAATCATGCAAAAATATGGTCCGAGTAGTGAATGATGCCTGTTTTCGTTAAACCGCGCATGGATTTATTTTAATATCTGGACAGCATTTGAGCCTTGAATGTTTGATGGTTTCGGACCATGTATATGAACTTATTTGCTTTTGAGTGCTAAATAAAAGTTGTAGTACCATTTCTTAAGAGCAATATGAGACTTGAATCATGTTAATGCGATTTGTATGTTGAAAGATATGCTCGTTTTAAAAATGCAGCGCATGCCAAGTTTTGTCAAGTGTTAAGTATATTTGTTTAAATGGTTTTTAAGTCTATTAAGCATGCTTATGTGACATGTATGAGCTGTAAAGCATCAAGTGAGATCATGATGAACCGTAGATGATTAAAAGGGTGTCCTTAAGTAAGCAAGCTAAGAGTTCAATTATTCAAAGATTTAAGTAAGAATGTTTTCAAAAGAATGCAAGCAAGGCGAAGCCAAGCGAGCAAGTTTCCAAAACATATGTATTGTTAAGTATAAGTATAAGTATAAGAATAAGTTCCATGTTAAGACACTAAGACATGACCCCAATGAATGTAGTTTTACGAGGAGTCGAGCCCTCGAGTTTGTTTCAAAGTCAAGTTCAAGTCTAAGCCGAGCATTCTACTGAAAAGGTGGGGGAAGTTCTACTTTATTAATCCTCTTTGATTATCTATGTATTGAATGAAGTTAAGTAGCTTGCATAGTACCCATGTTTATACAATGTTCCAACATTCGAGCAAGTCGTTTGTTGCAGTACCAAGGTTCACGGACTATAACTCTAGAGGGTGGCTAGGTGCTAGGGTTAGAGGGTGTAAGTGATTATATGTAACCTTCGTTGGTGCACTCTTCGATTGGTTGTCCCCGTCGATAAGACTGTACGGAGCCTAGAGAAGGTTGTCTTCCTTCAACCTATTGAAAGGTACTCTCATCAAGCCTAATTGGTCGTGCCATCTGCGAGAGGCATTGTTCTTCCACCACCATAAAGTGGTATAAGAAGTTTGATGAGTGGTGGGAGTGTGACAAGAATGTAATCACCTGCATGCAAAGGCTAGTGTTTAGTTATCTAATAGTGTTGTAGAAGCAAGAAAGTATTTCGACTTGTGGGTCACCACTCGTCGGGAGCACAAGAAAGTCTTTTGACTTGTGGGTCATCACTCGTCGGGAGCTCATGACTATGTGGAGTATACGAAAACGATTTCATGCTTTATAGTTGATTAGGATGATAACGTAGAGGGATCTTTCACGGAGTAAGTGGAAATGCTCACCCCATTTGTTTTCCACACCCAGGTTTTTGGCGAGCTGGCAAAGGAGCAATGGCGAGGGTGGTCACATGTTTAAATGTTTATGATATTTATGTTTTAAAAGCTTCCGCTATGCAAAGTTTATTTTATGAAATAAGTCATGGTTCATGCAAATCAAGTTAAAGAGTAAGTTCTCAAGGCAACGCCATGTTCAATGTTCATGTTCAGGAAAAGTTCATGTATGAAATGTTCTATGTTCACGTATGAAATGTTTATGTTCATGAAACGTTTTATGGTTATGAAAGGATTATGTATGAAACGTTTTTCAAAGTAAATAGCACCCTGAGTTCCAAGTAAAGTTTTCAAAAGTTTTATAAAAAGAAAAAAAAAATATTCTAGAAATTCATTGTACGAAAAGCGGGGTGTTACAGTTTGGTATCAGAGCCCAAGTTTTGTGGTTCTGTAGACTCGTAAAGTGTTTTCAAAATGTTTTCAAAGAAATGACCACTCGCCACCGTCGCACCATGCCAACTCTGAGGCAAGTTATTTGAGTTAAGTTATTATTACGTGCATAATAGAATAACATGAGTTGGGGCTTAAGATTCTACCCATGAATGGATTCGAACTCTAGAAATGATCAAACATTGTGAGCTTAGAAGCAAATGATTAACTCTAGTATCTTCCAGAAATGGCAAGAGGAAATCAAAATGTGGTGCCACCGGCCACCGGCATGGATCAGGCTAAGATGATGGGACATTTCGGAAAGATGGATCCGCGAATCTTCACTGGAAAAGAAGGACCGGCACATGTAGATGAGTGGTTCATGACAATGGAAGATATCTTTGAGGTGTTGGGTTGCACAAATGAGCAGAAGATAACGTGCGGTCAATACCAGCTGAAAGAGGACGCTAAGAGGTGGTGGACCACCTATTGGAGGACGAAGCCGGTAGACGAGCGCACGAATTTGACCTGGGAGAGGTTCAAGGAGATCATGGCGGAAAAGTACTATCCCCAACACTATCGCGAACAACTGGAGAGCGAGTTCTGGAACTTAACTCAAGGGAGCCTAACTGTGGATGAGTATGAGAGGGAATTCACTAGGCGAAGCTATTTCGTGGAGCACTTAGTGGATACGGATGATAAAAGGGCGAAGAAGTTTAGAAGGGGTTTAAAACCTACCATCCGACAACTAGTGGCGAGCCATGGAGACCTTCCCTATGCAGAAACTTTGGGTAGGGCGCTACAAATTGAGGCAAGTATCAAGCTAGAAAAGGAAGCTACTTTGGCCATGGAGGCTCAAGCTTCGGGTAGCAACAAGAAGAGGAAATTCGAACGCCCGAACAAGAAGGAAGAAGGTGGCCAAGCTCTTCAACCCTGACCACTGCAGCAAGTGCCCGCCGTGGATAGGCAGGAATGTAACAATTGTGGCAAGAGGCATCGGGGCGAGTGCCTATTGGGGCAGAACATATGTTTTCGTTGCAAGAAGCCTGGACACTTGAGGGTAAATTGTCCGGGAATCGGTCAACCGCCACCACCACCACAGCAGAACTTGCCTCCGGCCAGACAAGGGAGGCTTGGAGAAAGAGCTCCAGCGAGGGTCTACACCTTGGCTCATTATGAGGAATAAATGAAGAGGGAGCCGAAATAATTGTCTTCTGCTATTTTGAATTATTTGATTTCTAGATTGGATTTTTTTTAAACTATTACTTTGTTTTCGCATGGGATATTGTTGTGCCTTGTGTTTCGCATGGATTGGATTTTGGAAATTTCGGATAATTTTTATTTTTATGGATTATGATCATTGTCTATATGTTCTTCGTAAGCATGCATGTGATGTTGTATTGTTGATTAGATGGCGATCATCCGAGCCACGCAAACCGTTCTAGGACCAGGTTGTCGCACGTCCCGAAAGATCCGTGAGTTCTGACAGTACGGCTACGACTCCCAGAAAACCGTTGGAGCGAACGTCCAAGAGATATTCGTGTTATGGGAAGGTGCAAGAAAAATGAGAAAGGATAGGAAGATCAAGAAAGATGCACTGTCCCATTGGGATGGCTGCAAGAAGCTACTCACCGTGTTGCCACCAGAGTGGATAGTCGATATCAATAGACTCTTTATAGAGCTATTGATTGAAGGTATGGGAGATGGAAATCGAAAGAAGGAGGATGTAGTCAGCTTTTACGACTTAGTTCTAAAAGTAGGCAACTTGTGGGAAGAAAGGGAAATCCCACTGCAGACCGGATTGGAGACCACTGAAGAAGACCCAACTGAAGAGGAGCCAGCTGAGGAGGAGCTTGGCTCGAATGGAAGTGTTGGAAGTAGTTAGGAGGCTAAGCTGTTTATATGTTAATGAACTCTAGAAATAAGAACTTTTTCCGGGAACTGAAAATTTTTAAGAAGGGTAGATTGTAACACCCCAAACTCATGGCATTCATTTTATGCTTATGTATTATTTTTCTTGGATATTATTTATGTTTAATTTAATGATTTATAAAGTTATTTTTAGTTTTATTGTAAGCTCGATTTTATGTGATAATTAAGTGAGTGTCCACACTCATTTATTTATCAAGTTAATGATTAAAAATGGAATTATTTAGATGTCCTCATCTATTTAATTTTCCTAAATATTAAATATGAAGGAATAATCCGTGGGAGACCAGATCCCGTCAGGGAAACAGGCAATAATAATGATATAATTATTATTTATGAAATGGCTTAATTTATTTAATATAATTTTAATTAATGAAGATAATAATTATTACGATGATAAACTGAGCTCAAAATAACAGTCCAATTTTCCTAATCCAGAGGAAAGTTCAAGACCCTACGATATTTTATTTCTCATCCAAGCCAGAAAGAATCCCAATTTTATCAGTTTCCTAGTCCTATTGATCAAGAGTTCTTATATCATACGGAATCAAAATTCCACATGTTACAAATATCTATCATTACCTCGCAATCTCTATTTTATCTCTCTCGACCTCTCTCTCTCTCTCGCATTTATTTTCCCGAAGCTCCTTCATCAGCACCATCGTCGATCACCATTCGCAGCCACCATTCATCGTCCAATCATCTCACCATTATCATCGTCCCAGTAGCAGGCCACCACCAGTTGCACCACCGCCATAGCCCACCTTTGCGCGCGGCCACCGTGAACCAACCCTCAGCCACCGCAGACCAAGCAGCCCCGCCACAGCCACCGTAGTTTCCTCCTCCGTACACAGTCGAACCGCGAAGCTCCACCGCGTACCACCATCGCGGCCTTCAACGTAGCCGTTGCAGCTCCATTCCCGTCGGGACCCGTGGAGTTCCATCGGAGTACCCATCGTAGCCGTCGAGCCCCGTCGAGTTCCGTCGGAGCGTCAACCGTAGCAGCAGCCACCGTGAGCCAAACCGCAGCAAGCCGCCACCTCCACCTTCACAGCGATTCTGGCGAGCCCAGGCGAGAGCGACCGATTTCACCGAGCCTTCATTCGAGCCTCTTTCGAACCCTACCATTGTTCTTTTATTCGAGCGGTAAAACCCTAAGCCTTGACCTTCTTGGACTGTTATTATGAATTCGATTAATTACGAAAGAATTATTAATGTGTTTAAAGTAGATAATTGATCCTCTTACGCTTGCTTAAGTTGAGTTATTGTTAAGTTATTGTTGAGTTGGAATTGGTCGGAGCCTTGCCGGGCTTCCAAAAGTATGGATTGAGTTGTTAAATTATGTGTTTTAATCATGTTTTTGTTATGTGATAATCGTGCCTTAGTATGTGATAAACGTGCCTAAAATCGATGCTTTAAGTTGCTTTCGAAATATTATGAAGTTCGGAAACAAGTGTCATGATCGCATGTGAATTGCTGTTTTTGTGCTGTCTGTTCGGAAGAAGTTTAGGCCCCTGAGACTGTATTTTCGGCTTTCGAGTTCTTCATAAGATATGTAGTTCGTTCAGTTGTGTTTACATAAGCTTTAGAATCGTGCAATTTCGACTTAAAACGAATAAGTTATGATTTTTACAAAATTGTTGCGCAAGCAGTTTTTCCGAAATCCGGGCTGCAGTTAGGTTTGGATGTTTGGTGTGTTTGTAATATGATAATGTGCTCAAATGAACCTGAGGTCTTCATTGAAATTGTAGTTCTGTGTGTTAGCTTTCATGTGGTTCTGGAATTATGCAAAAATATGGTCCGAGTAGTGAATGATGCCTGTTTTCGTAAAACTGCGCATGGATTTATTTTAATTTCTGGACAGCATTTGAGCCTTGAATGTTTGTTGGTTTCGGACCATGTATATGACCTTATTTGCTTTTGAGTGCTAAATAAAAGTTGTAGTACCATGTCTTAGGAGCAATATGAGACTTGAATTATGTTAATGTGATTTGTATGTTGAAAGATATGCTCGTTTTAAAAATACAGCGCATGCCAAGTTTTGTCAAGTGTTAAGTATATTTGTTTAAATGGTTCTTAAGTCTATTAAGCATTCTTATGTGACATGTATGAGCTGTAAAGCATCGAGTGAGATCATGATGAATCGTAGATGATTAAAAGGGTGTCCTTAAGTAAGCAAGCTAAGAGTTCAATTATTCAAAGATTTAAGTAAGAATGCTTTCAAAAGAATGCAAGCAAGGCGAAGCCAAGCGAGCAAGTTTCCAAAGCATATGTATTGTTATAAGTATAAGTATAAGTATAAGTATAAGAATAAGTTCCATGTTAAGACACTAAGACATGACCCCAATGAATGTAGTTTTACGAGGAGTCGAGCCCTCGAGTTTCTTTCAAAGTCAAGTTCAAGTCTAAGCCGAGCATTCTACTGAAAAGGTGGGGAAAGTTCTACGTTATTAATCCTCTTTGATTATCTATGTATTGAATGAAGTTAAGTAGCTTACATAGTACCCATGTTTATACAATGTTCCAACATTCGAGCAAGTCGTTTGTTGCAGTACCAAGGTTCACGGACTATAACTCTATAGGGCGGCTAGGTGCTAGGGTTAGAGGGTGTAAGTGATTATATGTAACCTTCGTTGGTGCACTCTTCGAACGGTTGTCCCCGTCGATAAGACTGTACGGAGCCTAGAGAAAGGTTGTCTTTCTTCAACCTATTGAAAGGTACTCTCATCAAGCCTAATTGGTCGTGCCATCTGCGAGAGGCATTGTTCTTCCACCACCATAAAGTGGTATAAGAAGTTTGATGAGTGGTGGGAGTGTGACAAGAATGTAATCACCTGCATGCAAAGGCTAGTGTTTAGTTATCTAATAGTGTTGTAGAATCAAGAAAGTCTTTCGACTTGTGGGTCACCACTCGTCGGGAGCAGAAGAAAGTCTTTTGACTTGTGGGTCACCACTCGTCGGGAGCTCATGACTATGTGGAGTATACAAAAACGATTTCATGCTTTATAGTTGATTTGAATGATAACGTAGAGGGATCTCTCACGGAGTAAGTGGAAATGCTCACCCCATTTGTTTTCCACACCCAGGTTTTTGGCGAGCTGGCAAAGGAGCAATGGCGAGGGTGGTCACATGTTTAAATGTTTATGATATTTATGTTTTAAAAGCTTCCGCTATGCAAAGTTTATTTTATGAAATAAGTCATGGTTCATGCAAGTCAAGTTAAAGAGTAAGTTCTCAAGGCAACGCCATGTTCAATGTTCATGTTCAAGAAAATTTCATGTATGAAATGTTCTATGTTCACGTATGAAATGTTTATGTTCATGAAACGTTTTATGGTTATGAAAGGATTATGTATGAAACGTTTTTCAAAGTAAGTAGCACCATGAGTTCCAAGTAAAGTTTTCAAAAGTTTTATAAAAAGAAAAAAAAATATTCTAGAAATTCATTGTACGAAAAGCAGGGTGTTACATGACCTTGGCTTAAATGGATAGCTCGGTGCTTGCTTCTAGCGCACACAAGGCTTGGATACTAGCTCCTCTCGGCACTCTCTCTATTTTGCTAGGCATGGAGTATAAATGAACTTAGGCTGAATTAAATGGAGTCAAAACCCACCTCAAATCTGGTCTTAAACTATTTATAGGAGATGGAAGAGGCAAGCTAGCATGAGGTGGAAGCTAAAAGAGACTTGGCCTTAAGATAGACTTTGGTGGCAATTTCATTAGCTTAATCACCATGCTAGGTGTCATAACCTTAGAAATCCTACTAATTAAAATCCTTATCTCATAGGCATAATTAAGAGCAAGATAATAAGGTTTAATAACATAGAATGATCCTAGCATATAAATTGAATGGCATAGGCACGACACTAATGCTTGCATGCGCATGTGCTTGGTGCTAGGAACTTGGCTCAACACTTACTCTATACCTACACACATATATTACTTAATACTTAGAAGAATTTTCCAAGTATAACACAACTCGGCTTGGGTTTACAATAATTTGACCGAACTTGCTCGATTTCGGTCCCGACTCGACCTCGACGATTAACTCGAATATTCTTGATTTCGAATAATACGTCAATATTGAAATAATTATTCCCGAACTTACTAATGTCCATTTATTAAATAAACAGACCTGAGATTAAATACTGGAATTGGCTTGGTTAATAAATAAAATTAACCGAAGACATTTTCGACTTAACGTCGAATTTAGAACTTAACTAGCTGAATAACTTAGGCTCGGAACTAATATCGAACATTTATTAATAAAGTCTAGCTTATACTCGGAAGCTAGTATCTTTCCTTTATTAATAAAAGACGTTGCGTAGCACTGAGATTGTCGATTTCAACATCAACTTGCCAGAACCACCGATCCCACGCCAAAGTAAGGCCTTGTAACAAGCCCCAGCTCAAGCTCAGAACCGTGCCCGCTCCAATATTCATATTGATTTTTCTCGTCATAATATTTGTAGATTTTTAAAGTTACTAACTTCTCCATAAGTTTATCTTGATTGTGGATGAGGTAGATTTTGTTATTATAATGTGGTTGATTTTTTAAATTTGCAAATTGGTTTATACATGTCGAGGCCTAATTGCCGGTAATATCACATTACAATTTTTTTTTCGTTTAAACCAAATTTTTGGAATTTAGCAAACATAACATAACTGTGTGTATTTTTTGACAATTCGAATGGGCTCAATTTCGGGCTTTGTTAGCTGACATGACTGATGATATGGAAATTTCTACTGATGAGCTGATGACATGGCGATTTTATGTTGACGTAGCAGCTGAAGTGGCGATAAAAAAATTAAGCAATGCTGGGGTTTGAACTTGGGACCTCAAAGTTGTATGATAGGCTTGTAAATCACCACACCAATCCAAGTTGTATGTTATATTTAAAAACGATTAACATATATAGACAACGCATGAATAAATCAAATTAAACTTAAAAGTTTAAATTATATTAATAAGATTAAACTTATATAATTAAATTAAATAAAATAAATTATATAATATTAAATAAAAATAATATAATTGTTTGTCCCATTTTTGTGTCTTTATTTTGGGTTCATTTTCTTTTTATTTTCCCCACTTCTAGGATTTTAGTAGCTTATTTGGTCCAATTCTGTGGTTTTGTGTTTTTCCCTTTAGTTTCATTTTGTGCGTCTTTTTGTTGTGTTATGCTTCGTGTTTTCTCCGTGTTTGTGCTTTTAGGAGGTAGGTTGTGCTGGTCGAGGATGAAACTGTTGGAGCCGAGACCGTGATACCAAGAATACCCGTTGTGGAGCTCAGAAAGCTAAAGGAAGGACCGAAAAAAAATGAACTGAAGATTGCCCAGAGTTTCTCGCGACTCGCGAGATGGTCACGACTCGCGAGATAGAGTCGTGACTCGCGAGTAAGGTCGCGATTTTCCCCAGATGTTAAATATTTTTAACGACGCGCGACTCGCGACCTGGAGAAACATGAAGTCGCGACTCGCGAGACGGCCGACGCGAATTTCGAGGCCCGGATTTTTACATCAGAATTAGGACCTAGGGATGATTATTCACTTCCAGACTTCGTTTTTATGCTTTTTCTCTCTAGAAATTCATTCCTTTTTCATACTTTTGCTCTTTTGATTCGAATTGGAAATTGAAAAACTCCCTTTTCTTGCTTTGGATTGGATGCTTGTGGATTCAACATTGGATTATTTACATTAATCGTAAGTTCCTCTTTTCTCAATTGTGTATTGATGATGATGGCTTGGGTTAATATGAATTATGATATTGAATTCTCCATGAGTAGCTAAATCCATACGCTAGGGATAGGGGATGATTGATTAGGTTCGATAATGATTGCTTGTTCTTGATTGTTCATGCCTATTCGAGTTGTTCTTATTTTAGGGTTAGTAGATTGATCACCTGTCTAACCTAATCAATCAACGTGTAGAACCGAGAGGGGAGAAGTTGGTCGATTTAGGCTCTTTTAGGATAGACTTGTTCGTAAGAGTATTATTTATGAGTTGTTGAAACTGATAGTTGATCGTTTACATTCACTCTCTTGTTACGAAGAGTTATTGAGAGTGAATCTCTAAACGAGAAACGATTCAATTCCTTTAACCGAGCAATTGATTGCCTGGTAATTGTGTTAGAACCGAAAGCAATTATCCCCGATTCCCTAGCTCTTTAATCACTGAGTGAATTTATTCTGCTATTTAAATTGCTTTTCATTAGCTTTAAATTCTTAGTTGATAATTGAAACCCAAAAATTATTGAATAGAGTGTTTAGGATTTTCTCTTTTCTATGATCGAATAATCGTACAATTGAATCCGGCTAACCTTCCTTGCGATACGACCCGGGGAACGAATCTTTCAATTCTACTCCGGTAAAAATTCTGACAACAAAATTGGCGTCGTCGCCGGGGAGGGTTTAGGACTTTAATTGTGTGCCTATTCGTTTTCTTTTAGTGTTTCTCTTATTTCTTGTGATTTTTCTTGTTTCAGTGTTTCTTTTGTTTCTTTTGCTTAGTTTTATAGTTCTTGATCTTCGATTGTTTTTCTTTAGTTTTTTTTCTTCTTTGTTTATCTGGTGTTCGTGACGGTTTCTTTGTCTTTGTGTATGCGTACCAGGAGTGGACGTATTCTTGAACCCATCGACAAGCCAAGTCACGAGAGCGTTAGGGAGCTATTTGACAAGCTTAGCCTCGATTCATCCGAACCACCTGAACCAACAAGTCCAGACATGGCTTTACAACAAGCTCCTCGTAACACCCTCCGAAACTTAGCCCAACCAGTTATCGGGCCAGTCACTTCATGCATTTGTTTGCCGGATATTGCACGGAACTATGAACTCAAAATGATTCATTACAACCAGTTGTCGGCATTCCACGGGCTCCCCAGCGAGGACCCGCTCAACTTCATCTAGGAATTTTACAATTTCCTCAACACTTTCCCTCTCAATGGGCTGAATGACGAGCAGTTGAAGATGTGGTGCTTTCCTGAGACACTGAAGGAATGGGCCAAGGTCTGGTTCATGACGCTTGCACCGGGATCTCTCACTACCTAGACTGAGGTGTACTTGAAGTTCATTGGGAAGTACTACTCCCATGAAACGACTCAGGAGCTTCGGTCATAGATTGTCTCATTTGCTCAGCTACCGAATGAGCCTCTTCACGAGGCATGGGAGCGGTTCAAGGATCTCCAACGGCAGTGCCCTCATCACAACATCTCTCTGGGGCTACTAATGAATTGTTTCTACAATTCCTCCACCAGAACATACAGTATATGGTGGACAATACGGCAGGAGGGGATATTGAAGCAAAGACGGCTGAGGAGATGCTTGCAATCTTTGAGACGATGAGCACAAACTCGTCACAGAAGAGTAGCCGAGGGAGGAGAGCGACAGTGAACGAGGTCGGAACGAGCAATGTCTTGATGGCCTAACAGTTAGCTGAGCTTACTGAGCAGATGAGGTTGCTCAATGCACGAGGACCTCAGTCGGTTAATACTTTTGCCGTTGACACATGTGGGGCATGTGGAGTCCCAGGGCATAGGTCAGAAGTATGCCCCTCATCATTCGAACAGGATTTTGGAGAGCAGTATGCGGATGCCAGTGCCTTACAGGGATAACAGAATCGGCCAGGCAATGACCCATATTCAAACACGTATAATCTCGGATGGCGAAACCACCCCGCTTTCTCATGGTCAAACAACTCAAACACCCTTCAGCCACCCCGTCCGAACTTCATGCAGCAGCAACCTCGACCCAACTTTGTGCCCCGTCCAAACTATCAGCCACAGCAGCAGCAGAGGGGACCGGAAGCCGGGATGCAAGCACTGGGAGCAGGGCCGAGTTCAACCCTCCAAGACGACATTGCTAAAATCCTCCAATTTATGGCCAACAGTGAGCAGCGAAGTGTCAATCAGGAGGCCTCGATCAAGTGTATTGAGACACAGTTGGGCCAACTGGCCACACGGGTCAGAGTCCTCGAGACTGAAATGAACAAGGGAAAGTTGCCTAATCAGCCGGAGCATGTGAATTCAGTGACAGTTATTTTGCCCAACATTGAGGAGGAAGTCATAGGCGAAAGGAAGAAATAGGAAAAAGTGGGATCGAAGGAGCAAGAAATCCCAGTGACACCGCTAGCCGAGCCAACCTTACATAAATCCCCTAACCCATACAGGCAAAGGATTCCTCTCTCAGGCCGACTCTTGGAAGAGAAGGACAATCAGCTGATGCGGGACCTTTACATAATGTTTAAAAAGGTATATGGTGATCTATCACCTTCCGAGGTGCTCAAGATGATACCGACTTACGCGAGACATTTCAAGGAATTGACAAAGAGACTTTTGGGATGCTCGATCTTGGAGCATGAATCAACCTAATGCCACTAGCAGTCTATCGGCAGCTTGGGCTTGGTGACTTAAAACCTACTCTAATGCGCCTGCAGCTAGCCGATTGCTCGATTCGTCAACTTGATGGCATTGTGGAAGATGTGTTGGTTCGAGTGGGGAGGTTGATAGTCCCCATGGACTTTGTTGTGCTAGATACGCGGGATATGCTAGAAGACGGGAAGCAGCACACCACCCTTCTCGGACGGCCCTTTATGGCGACCACCAGCACGGTTATTGATGTGAAGATAGGGATCGCGAGCATGACCATGTTGGGTGAGTCCATCTTTATTTCCGACCGAGGGACTCAGCCTGAGCCGCAGGTGACGATTGAGGAAGAGGGTGCACTCCTTCGAAAGATGGACCAACTTACTGAGGAAGCGTGTATGCGAGGATACACGCAGAGGCCACTACAGGTCCATGTCCATAACAACCGCCACATTGCCACCTCTCAGCTAGGTTCGATGGAGCTGCACCAGTCCCTCTAGGACGAAAGATATGATGTGCCAGACTCCGGTCGCTACTCGGGGCTTGACTATCTCCACCCTCCGCCTGCGCCACCAAACTCACAGTGATTAGTCTATTCACTGTGCTTTGTATGATTGTATCTCGCCCTTTTTCTTTTTGCATTTAGTTCATTTTCGTTATTTTCTTATTGGGTAATTATGCAGGTAATTAGGCATTTTCATTATTTGTGTTTTCGTTTCATTTACATTATAAAAAAATGTCACGACTCGCGATAACATGTCGTGACCCGCGAGTGAGTGGTCGCGACTCGCGAAATTGTCACTAGTCGCGAATTTCCCCACATTTATTTGAAGTCATTCTCTGTTTCTTTCGCGAGTCGCGAGCCCAGTCGCGAATCGCGGCATTAAAGTCACGACTTACCTGGCACTTAATTTAATTGACGAGCTGTTTTTCTTTTGCAGGTATTTTTGCTCTCTCTCTTTCGACACGAAAGGCCATATCTCTCTCGCGACCACCAAACCCTCGCCACCAACTCTGCCAGAGCTCCGACCACCGAACATCTTCAACCTCCGCGACCTCTCTCCGACAGGTTCTTCTCGGTCTCAGCAAGAGACTGGGGCTGCCCATGAGGCGCATGAGATGGAGCATGATCAAGAGCGAATTGACGACAGCTGTCTCCTTCCGCCTCCCTCCGGTTGGCAGCCAGCTCCAGAGCCCGATAGCCGAGAGCCCCGAGCCACACATCATCAGCAGCGCCTGGCAGAGTCGTCTGCTCCGCCAGCCTGGTGGTCTCAGCCTCATCCATGGTGGACGACATTCGATGAGTGCTACGATCGGGACATGCGAGATATTAGCGCCCAGGTCGCGAGCGTCAACCTCCGTGTTGAGGCTTTTGAGGCTCGTCACGCCCAGTGGGACGAGCAGTTTGGCCGGTGGGATGCCCAGTTTCGCGCTGGAGCCGGCCCATTCGATACACATCCTCCTCCTCTTAGTCCCGGTCCACAGTGACTTGTCACTGTGTTGGTCAGCTTTTCTTTTACTTTTCTCTTTTTATTTTTATTTTTATTTTATTTTTGTATTTTCTCTTATTTGTTGAGTCAGTTGATTGTGTAGTACAACTTCCCTTAGCTGCGAGTCGACAATGGGGACATTGTCTGCTTTTAAGTGTGGGGGAGTTTTTGCATACTTATGTGGCTATGTGGTTGACCAGGTCTAGTTTTTATTTCTTTAGGATGTTTTTATTTTTTTTTCTTTTGCATGGTGGACTAGTCTAGTTTTAGGTTTCTGTGTTTTTCTGAGTTTGGATTATGGTGTTTTGTAAGACTGACTGATAACTGTTGGTTGAATTGAGAAGTTGTGATGATGAGATAGAGTAACGTATTTTGATTAATTGGTTTGGTTGTTTTGAGGAACTTATTTACCTTGTGAGGTTTGAGCCTGTTTTGTTTCTTGTGTGATATTGGTCGGAATCTTGTCAAGTAGAATTTGCCTTGAGACTGCTTTGAAATAACTCGATTAGATTTGTGAAACGTGAATATGATTGAGGCATTCCTTGTATTATCTTTTCCTTTTTCTTTTCGTGAATAACAGTCACTAGTCACCCCTTTTGAGCCTTGATTTATTTTGTTGATTAACCTCGTGATGATGATACTGAGTTGCGGGATAGTATCTGAGATGATAGTTGATTGCATTTTATATATGTTTATTTGCTTAAAAAAACAAAACAAAAAAAAGCAAGCAAAAAGAAAAAATGGGGAAGCCAAATGGATTATACTCCTAGCGCTCGGTCCACTAATGTAGTGGATATGAGCCATGAGTACGGGAAACAGGTCTAGGAGACTCGAGCAGAAAACCCGAAGACTAAACTTAGATAAGATGTCCAAATGGTTTTCGCCAAAAAAAAAAAAACGAAAACAAAAATTGCTTGGGAAGTATGTTGGACTTGGAGTCAGTGGGAGGAACCGGTTGGTGACAACAGGATGTGTTTATTGATATGGTTGGGTGAATGAGTTGAGTTGATATATTTTGAGCCACTTAGCTTATATTTTTCCTAACCGGTCCAAAGAGCCTACGTTAGACGATAGGCAAATCTATGATTGACTTGACTGACGACCAATTTGAGTGCACCTATCTTATATTTTGCGAAGAAACTGAGTGAGGCATACACATACTTGTACTCGAGAGTCTTTGTTTTTTGAAATAGCTGAGTTGATAATTGAGGTGTGTTCTTATGATCATTGGAATTCTTCTCACTTCGATTGATTTATTTGAGATTGGTTTTGCTTGAATCGTTGTCCTTGCTCATTTATTTGTTTTGTTTTCTTTTCTTTTCTTTTCTTTTTGTTCGGGACGAACAAAGGTTTTAGTGTTGGGGAGTTGTTTGTCCCATTTTTGTGTCTTTATTTTGGGTTTATTTTCTTTTTACTTTTCCCACTTCTAGGATTTTAGGGGGTGATTGTTTATGAATTCATCTAGTTTTTAACTAGTTATTTTTTAACCATAGTTACTTTTGAAAAAAGTTGGTATGATTAGTTGTTAGTGGTTATATTAAAATAATATTTTAAATAAAATAATTAAAGTTGATATGATGTAAAAGTAAGAGAAAAATGATTGGAGGTGATAGTTAGTTAAAATTATGTTAGTAGATGAATAGTGAAATAAAGTTGATGTGATGTATAAGAATGATTGGTTGAATGATTGGTTGATATTATTTAATTATATTGATAATATTGGAGATAGTTGGGTTGAGTTAAAGTTGAGTTAAATTTTAGTTTTGATTGATTTTTTTTTGAGGTGGATTGATAAACAATCACACCCAGTAACTTATTTGGTCCAATTCTGTGGTTTCGTGTTTTTCCCCTTTAGTTTTGTTTTGTGCGTCTTTTTGCTGTGTTATGCTTCATGTTTTCTCCGTGTTTGTGTTTTCAGGAGGTAGGTTGTGCTGGTCGAGGATGAAACTGTTGGAGCCGATACCGTGATACCAAGAATACCCGTTGTGGAGCTCAGAACGCTTGTGTTATGCTTCGTGTTTTCTCCGTGTTTGTGTTTTCAGGAGGTAGGTTGTGCTGGTCGAGGATGAAACTATTGGAGCCGAGACCGTGATACAAGAATACCCGTTGTGGAGCTCAGAAAGCTGAAGGAAGGATCGGAAAAAAAATGAACTGAAGACTGCCCAGAGTTTCTCGCGACTCGCGAGATGGTCGTGACTCGCAAGATGCTCGCGACTCGAGAGATCAACAGGGACGAAAAGTAGCACTCGCGAGACGAGTCACGACTCGCTAGTCAATGTTGCGACTCGCGAGTAAGGTCGCGATTTTCCCCAGATGTTAAATATTTTTTTACAACGCGCGACTCGCAAGATGTCGCGACTTGCGACCTGGAGAAACATGAAGTCACGACTCGCGAGACGGCTGGCGCGAATTTCGAGGCGCAGATTCTTACATCAGAATTAGGACCTAGGGATGATTATTCACTTCCAGACTTCGTTTTTATGCTTTTTCTCTCTAGAAATTCATTCATTTTTCATACTTTTGCTCTTTTGATTCGAATTGGAGATTGAAAAACTCCCTTTTCTTGCTTTGGATTAGATGCTTGTGGATTCAACATTGGATTATTTACATTAATCATAAGTTCCTCTTTTCTCAGTTGTGTGTTGATGATGATGGTTTGGGTTAATATGAATTGTGATATTGAATTCTCCATGAGTAGCTAAATCCTTACGCTAGGGATAGGGGATGATTGATTAGGTTCGATAATAATTGCTTGTTTTTGAATGTTCATGCCTATTTGAGTTGTGCTTATTCTAGGGTTAGTAGATTGATCACCTGTCTAACCTAATTAATCAACATGTAGTACCGAGAGGGGAGACGTTGGTCGATTTAGGCTCGTTTAGGATAGACTTATTCGTAAAAGTATTGTCTATGAGTTGTTGGAACTGATAGTTGATCGTTTACATTCACTCTCTTGTTACGAAGAGTTATTGAGAGTGAATCTATGAACGAGAAACAATTCAATTCCTTTAACTGAGCAATTGATTGCCCGGTAATTGTGTTAGAACCGAAAGCAATTATCCCCGATTCTCTAGCTCTTTAATCACTGAGTGAATTTATTCTTCTATTTAAATTGCTTTTCATTAGCTTTAAATTCTTAGTTGATAATTGAAACCCAAAAATTATTGAATAGAGTGTTCAGGATTTTCTTTTTTTCGTGATCAAATAATCTTACAATTGAATCCGGCTAATCTTCCTTGCGATACGACCCGGGGAACGAATCTTTCGATTCTACTCCGGTAAAAATACCGACAACAATAATTTTAGATAATAAAGTATAAAAATGGAAAGTAAAATTAAAAAAAATAAAATATAAATAAATTAAAATAATATATTAAAATAAATAGAAATCTTATATGAATATAATAAATTAACTAATTTTCTGAATATAATAATTTAAAAAATTTTATATTAAAAATATTATTTGAGATTATTATAATTATTAATTTTTCAAAATATTATATTAAAAAATAATATAATTAATTTATTAAATTATTATATTCAAATAAAGTTTATTATTTTATTTAATTAATAATTTATTAAAAATAATAAAAATAATTTATTAACTTATTATATTTTAAAAATGAATATAATAAAATAAATAAATATTATTTTAATATAATAATTTAATAAATTATTATATTAAAAAATACTATAAATAATTTATTAGTTTTTTTTTCCGGAACGACAGAGGAACTATTATAAATCAAAAGCGCACAAAGTGCGACAAAAGATACAAAGCTCCCAACGGGAGAATAAAGTGGGAGGACAGGTCAGAAGACCGCCTAGAATCCCGCTAGCAATGCAAGAATAAAAAATACTCGCAACTAAACTAACACACAACACAAACAACTAAGACAACTAAAAAGACTCCAACCGGAGTAATACCCGAGTGTCGGATCCCAACAGGATAATAAGTTTGACACTCGGGCTCACAGAGGCCAACGGCCCAGACCTAAAACACAAATACTAACACAAAACAACACAAACAATACAAAACAAAGCAAAAGAGGCCCTTCCCCAGCAGATGAACAACCCCAACCAGCGGTGAACAATCGACACAAGAAAGATTCCAGCTAAAGAATCCACTACTGAAACTGCACAAACGCCTACACAATAGGAGAACCGGAGCCACGAACCAATCCCCGAATCGACCTGTCTCGAACCGAGAGAGCCCCATTCAGCCCCAACAAGCCCTACCACATTCGTCTAACACCACTAGCCGAACTCAATCGGACCCAGATCCCCACCGCCACCACTGTAACAGCCCAGCTCACCCGCTACATAATATTGTCCGCTTTGGGTATACACCAGATCATGCCCTCACGGTTTTGCCTTTGGGAGCTAGCTCACCAAAACGCGTCCTGTAGGTTGAGGTGTCCACAGCCACTTATATGGCATGTTTCGTTCTCCTCAACAACCGATGTGGGACATCTTTTACTAGACTCCACCCCCCCTTGGAGGGCCCAGCGTCCCTGCTGGCACACCAGTCCGGGTACTGGCTCTGATACCACTGTAACAGCCCAGCTCACCCGCTACAGAATATTGTCCACTTTGGGTATACACCAGATCATTCCCTCACGGTTTTGCCTTTGGGAGCTAGCTCACCAAAAACGCGTCCTGTAGGTTGAGGTGTCCACAACCACTTATATGGCATGTTTCGTTCTCCTCAACAACCAATGTGGGACATCTTTTACTAGACTCCAAATCACCACTCGTCGGTGAGTAAGAGGCTAAATCGGTCCCTCAATCCCGACCACTGCAATATGAGGTTGCAACAACCTGGCACCCGTCCCTCCCAAAGACTTCTGCTCCGCCCGCCACCGCCAAGAAAGACCCGCGACCCCAAACCGGATCCCACCCAGAAGCGGAACCCCGCCGGCACAGCAACCCAAGAACCGCTGAAGAGAGAAAGTAGATAGATAGAGCTTACCTCCGCAAAAGCGAAAAGACGCCACCACCCACCGGATCTCGGCCGCGACCTCAAGCTCCGTTATCAATCGCGGACCCATACTTGCAACCTCAGAGGCGCATATCGTCAATAGGCAGGACGATCGGTCTTCGACGACCCCTGATCGAGCTTAATTCGCCGCCGAGGAAGGCTGAGAATCGGGAAATTGAAGGAGACGGCAGATTGGAATATTGGGGGAAGGGTTTCTTTCGGGGAAGAAGAGCCTTAGCTTATTAAATTACTATATTCAAATAATATTTTTTATTTTATTATATTCATTTAAGATTTCTATTTATTTGAACTTACTATTTTTATATGATTTATTATATTATTTTCTTTATTTTACTTTGCTATTTTTTATACTTCAATATCTTATATTATATTATTTTTATTTTATTTTAACCGGTGTACTTTAATCTAGTGTATTTTTTTATTATATTTTATCATTATTATTTTTAATTTATAAATTTATATAATTTATTTTTTTAATAAATAAGAAATATATAAATTTATTTAAATTTAATTTAAATTCACTCTAATATAATTTGCATTATCATTTAAATTTAATTTGATTTATTCATACATTGTGTCTATATATTAAACGCTATTAACTTTAACATACAACTTGGGTTTGTGTGGTGGTTGCAATGCTATCATACAACTCTGAGGTCACAAGTTCGAACCCCAGCGTCACTTATATTTCTTACTCCATGTCAGTTGAAATTGCCATGTCAGCAGCGCCACGTCACTAGACAACCATAAAATTAGGCTTTATCGTCATGTCATCTGCCACATCAGCATAAATCGCTATGTCATCAACCATGTCAGCAGACAAAACCCGAAATTAAGCCTTGCGATTCGAATTGCCAAAACATGACAAGGTTATGTTATGTTTACTAAATTCCAAAAGTTTGGTTAAAACGGAAAAAAAAAAATGTAAGGTCGTGATATTACCGGCAATTAGGCTTTTTTTTTTTATATCACACAATTTTTTCTTGATGTCTATAGACTAAAGGAAACGACATTGTCCCCAGCAAAAGTTTTAAGTTTTTACAATGTAACATGCACAAACACAAAGATATATGTGTGTGTACATATACATATATATATATATATATATTGTTATCATCCGATTCGGTAAAACACCATTAAGAGGTTCCAAACATCATATTAAGAGAAAGATGACCATTGAACCGACGTGATTTTAACACCACACTGGTCCAGGCGATGAACCGGACCGAACTACCGAAGACCGAAGTGGTCAGCACCTACCGAGGTCTACTTAAACAGAGATCGTCACCTCCTTAAGCAGGTGACAAGGTGCCTACGCACAACCATCACGCTCTACGAGATCCGTCATCATTCATGTGGGACCCACTGCTCCAAACCGCCCACAAAAAGCTACTTTATCCGAAAAGTAGTACACAGATCCCAATGTATCCACCAAAAATTACTATAAATAGTGAACCCATGACATTTGTAAAGGGATCTCTCTCTCCGAACTGAAAAAACATCATTATGCAACACGCAAAAGCCCATCACGGCTCTTCACCTCGGTTCACCTCGGACCGGGGCCATTGTTGAGTTATTTCTACATGCTTTACGTCCAAATCATTCATAATTCTCATCTTAATCACGTGTTACATCGTTGTTAGAAATCACATAACAACAGTTTGGCGCTAGAAGGAGGGCCTCATAAGTGATTTGAGGTCAATCTCCACTTTTCCAAGTGACGATTCACACCAGCCATATCCACCATGTCTCACTCAGATCCTCGTGGTCACACTTCACGAGATGGCCACAGTCGTAGCGCCGCGCAATCTGCCAGACGACAAGCCGTGGCCCCACATATACCGGATTATGCTGTTCTGTTTCAAAATCTGGAGTTCGCGCGTGGTTTTGCCGCTTTAATGGCCCAAACGATGCCGGGAACATCAACGACTGCTCCGGGACACTCCATCATTCCCACGACTCCCGCAAACCGGCAGAATCCACCAGCGCGGCAAGATGGCGGAAGGACAACATCTCACGCTACATCTCAACCTCGTGATCGAATGTCACAACCGCCTCCGGAACAAAATACGCGTCGCACTGACGCCGGACGCAATCCTCCTGTACTTCCTAAAGAAGAAACCGCCGAAAGCCAGTCGGGTCATTCACGACGATCACCGCCTCTCGCACAGTGCCGAAATCCCTCCAATCCAGCGCAGACCGACCTTCGACAGCATATTGAACGAAATTGGGCTCGTCAAGAGTCATCCGAACTTGAAACACTGCGACGAAGAATAGCCGAGTTGGAAAGTCGGCAACGGGCACCTGAAGATCCACCTCGGCGGGCCTCCACCTCGGCGCAAGTGTATTTGGAAGCCGATTCTCCCCTTACTCCGGAGCTCACTTCGGAACCAGTTCCTGGAAAAGTTAAGGTCCCCCAGATCGGGCTATATGATGGAACATCTGACCCTGACTCACACCTCGGTCATTATACTTCATGGATGGATCTGCATGGGGCCTCAGACGCACTTCGGTGTCGTATGTTTTCACTTACACTGGGGCCTCGGGCCCAAAAATGGTACCATTCTCTTCCTCCTCATTTAATTTGGAAGTGGCAACAACTGAGGTCGGCTTTCCGATCTCACTTTATCGGGGCTCAAGTATGCCTTATCCCAAAAGAGTCTCTTGCGAATATCACTCAAAAAGATGATGAGAGTGTCAAGGATTATATTGCCCGTTTCAATGACCGAGTTTAGAATATGGAACCTTGTCATCCTGAAACCTTGCTTGTCATGGCTATTGCTGGATTGAAACCAAATTCGATTTTCCGCTGGACATTATGCCAAAATAAACCGAACACTTTTCAAGAATTTCTCGCTCGAGCCCAGCAGCACATCATAGCGGAAGAAGCCATGTCGGTTCCCGATTTTAACTTTAACCTGAAGTCTTCTAAAGCGGGAACCGACAAAAAAAGGAAGAATAAATTTTTCGACAAGCAAAATAAGACTCAATTCAGGGGGCCTCCCCGAGGAGACCCCAATGATCCTGAAGTCCGAGCGGCCCAAAAACAGTACGCAACCGACGTGAAGTCCGGGTATCAAACTGTATATTCGGCGGGAGCAGCCACTATTTATGAAGAAATAAAGGGAAGGGCATTTTGCCAGATCCCAAGCCACTTCGAATGCCCGAAGAAAAACTAGACAAATCCCGATATTGTGATTACCATAAGTCGCCAGGGCACAACACAGACGAGTGTTTGAGTTTGTTAGCCGCATTGTTGCGTTTGATTGGCCATCCGCAACTTACAAAATTTTATCGTAATACTGATCCTCAGAGGCAAGGTCCTGGACGCCAGATCGAACCCTTTGATGATGAAGATGATGAGGAAGACCGAGGTGCTATGCCAAAACGCATCCGACAAGGAGATAAGGAAGTATTCATGTTCACCTCGGAGATGTCCGATTCTAACTCTGCTGGAACTTCCCGAGGACGTAAACGAGATAGGTCTCCTGAACCAATACGAATCACCGTCCACCGGGTCAATACCAATAACCCCCGGAGTACATTGTCCCGTCGACAGGTCAAGGCATATGCCCGACGAGCGCACAACTCCGGCAAACAGGTTTACACTACCGATTTGAGAGATATTCTCAACAATCGGAATTGCCCCATAACCTTTAATATGGAGGATGCTAATCATTTCGCCCATCCTCATTCCGACGCACTTGTTATCACCGTCCCTATATGCGGGATTCCGGTTCATCGTGTCATGGTGGACAGTGGGGCCTATTCGAGTATTTTGATGTTAAGAGCTTTTGATAAAATGGGCCTTGATCCCGCCGAGATTCGACCCTGCAATGATCAAATACAAGGGTTTAACGGGAGCATTTCGAAGCCCATCGGCGAAATCACTTTACCTGTCCGATTTGGCACTTCGGAGAATGCCACCAAACTCGTCATGGAAACTTTCAAGGTTATGGATATCAATAATGAGTACAACGCCATCATTGGCAGAACGGCATTCTATAAACTTCGAGCTGCAGTCTCTATCTTTCACTACGCCTTAAAATTCCCGACAACCCGAGGAGAGGGAACCCACTTCGGAGATCAAAGAGAAGCTCGCGAACTTGTTACTTTTATCCCATCCAATGGAGTTCATTCAACTTCAATGGGTAATAATGAAGCCGCCCCACAGCAACACGCTTCAGATGACACGGTATCCGAAGAACCGAACAACCACGTCGGCGATCCTTCCACCTCGGATCCTTTAACCGAAGACCGAGGTCGCCGACCTGGAAAAGAGCCACTTCTTGAAGAAGACGTGTTGGACCCCAGAGCATTGTTTAAAGAAAAAAGTCGAGCTGATCGAGCCGAACCTAGAGAAGACGTGGAATTGGTCTATATCGATGAACCAGTCTTCCACAAGTCATTGCGCATCGGAAGTCATCTTCAAGAACCACTTCGGTCAGAACTTATCTCGTTTCTCAAACAGAATTCTGATGTTTTTGCCTGGAAGCACGAGGATATGAAGGGCATCGACCCCGGTGTCGCTAGCCATAAACTAAACCTCGATCGAACAATCCGGCCTGTTGTGAAAAAGAGGAGGAAACTGGGGCCGGATCGTCAGAAGGCATTGGAAGAAGAAGTCAAAAAACTCATTGACAACAAGTTCATCAAGGAAGCCAAATACCCGACGTGGGTCTCAAATCCTGTTCTTGTTAAAAAGAGCAATGGACTGTGGAGACTGTGCATTGATTTTTCCGACCTCAACAAAGCATGCCCAAAGGACAGTTATCCACTTCCCCACATAGATTACATGGTTGATGCCACGTCGGGACATGAGTTAATGAGTTTCATGGACGCTTACTCTGGCTACAGTCAGATCCCTATGGATCCTGAGGACTCTGAATACACTTCGTTCTATTCGGCCCGAGGCTTGTACTGTTATACTATGATGCCGTTCGGATTAAAGAACGCCGGAGCCACATATCAACGCCTTGTCAACAAAATGTTCGCTACACTGATCGGTCATACTATGGAAGTTTATGTGGACGACATGCTCGTCAAGTCGGTGCACGCCCCTGATCATATCAAGCATCTTCAAGACATGTTTGCCATCCTCCGATCTTACTCCATGGTCCTAAATCCTAAGAAATGTACTTTTGGAGTTGAATCTGGAAAGTTTTTGGGCTATATGGTTAGCCAGCGAGGAATTGAAGCCAATCCGGCCAAAATAAAGGCTATTCAAGATCTAACTCCCCCGACCTCGGTCAAAGGTGTTCAGGCCCTAACTGGCCGACTTGCTGCACTCAACCGGTTCATTTCCAAGTCTACAGATCGTTGCAGACCCTTTTTCGAAGCAATCAAGAAGGGAAAACGTTTTGAATGGACCGAGGAATGCCAGAAAGCTCTCGTTAACATCAAGTAGACACTAGTCTCTCCCCCGACTTTGCAAAAGCCGAGACCCGAGGAAATGCTGTTCTTATACCTCGGAGTCAGTGATTCTGCTATTAGCGCTGTTTTGATACGCGAAGAGG
>CACSLK010011313.1:282571-300272 GCA_902706635.1 Striga hermonthica | reverse complement strand
ATAGATATCTCATAACAATAATGAAAAAAACAGATCGGATGACTCACTAGTCCTTACAAAAAAAAAACAACTGGAGAACCACACCCACTGGGTGGCTTAGACCAAACACCAACAGAGGACTAAAGGCATAGACAAAGCTATGAGACCTAAGCACCACCAAACAAAATCACACAAAAAATAACAACACTAAAAGACCCCCACCTGAGTAATGACAACCCCCAACGGAGTAATGATTGTTTATGGATTGAGTTGGTTTTTATTTGGTTTGTTTTTAACTATAGTTAATTTTAAAAAAAAATGTGGTATGGTTAGTTGTTAGTGGATATATAAAAATAATATTTAAATAAAATAATTAAAATTGATTTGATGTAAAGTAGGGAAAAAATGATTGGAAATGATAGTTAGTTAGAGTTATGTGAGTGGATAAATAGTGAATTAAAGTTGATGTGATGTGTAAAAATGATTGGTTGATATTATTTAATTATATTGATAATATTGAAGATAGTGGGGTTGAGTTAAAGTTGAGTTAAATTTGAATTTTGATTGGTTTTTTTACTATTCAACTTATAAATTATCATTCTACATCTCTTAAATCTCCTAAATCTTAGTAGTATTTTAATTAACATTTTTAATAATTTTCTCTCTCATTCTCAAACTCAATGCTAAAATTATGTAAAGTCCCATTATTACAAAACTGATTAGTTCATGATTATCCAAAACTACAATTACAACAACAACAACAACAACAACAAAGCCTTTTACTCTCAAATAAGTTGGGGTAGGCTAGAGATGAAACCCAATAGAAAGAGTGGTAAAAAAAAAAGAGATTGGAGCAAAAGAGAAAGGAGCAAAAGTCACGGTTCCGGCACGTTGATCGCTAGTCTCCAAGCGCTCCTATCCACCGCTAAATCCTTGAGATATTTCAATCTTTAAGGTCTCTCTGAACCGACTCTTCCCAAGTGAGTTTAGGTCGACTTCTACCTCTCTTAACAACATCGGCCCGCTGTAGAACTCCCCTACACACCGGTGCATCAGGAGGCCTCCGTTGGACATGTCCGAACCACCTCCGCCGATGATGAACCAATTTCTCCTCAATTGGAGCCACCCCGACCCTATCACGAATATCATCATTTCGGATTCTATCCCTTCTTGTGTGCCCGCAAAACCAACGCAACATCCGCATCTCTGCTACACTTAGTTGTTGGACATGTTGCCTTTTTGTAGGCCAACATTCAGCACCGTATAGCATCGCCGGGCGAATCGCCGTCCTATAGAACTTACCTTTTAGCCTTTGTGGCACCCTCTTATCACAGAGAACGCCCGAAGCTTGACGCCATTTCAACCAACCGGCTGCAATTCTATGCCTAACATCTTCATCAATGCCGCCATCCTTTTGTAGCATCGATCCTAAATACCGGAAAGTCTCCTTCTTGGCCACCACTTGCCCGTCAAGGCTAACATCACCATCATCATGAATAGCAATGCTGAAAGCGCACGTCATGTACTCGGTCTTCGTCCTACTAAGTCTGAAGCCTTTCGACTCTAATGTGTCCTTCCACAACTCTAACTTCCTATTTACCCCGGCCCTACTCTCGTCAACTAGCATCACATCATCAGCAAAGAGCATACAGCAAGGGAGATCACCTTGTATGTCCCTTGTGACCTCATCCATCACCAAGGAAAATAAATAAGGGTTCAATGCTGACTCCTGGTGTAGTCCTATTTTAATTGGGAAGTCGCTGGTATCGCCCCCACATGTTCGAACACACGTCATCGCATCCTTGTACATATCCTTAATGAGGGTAATGTACTTAGATGGGACATTGTGCTTTTCTAAGGCCCACCACATGACATTACTCGGTACTCTGTCATAAGCCTTCTCAAGGTCGATAAAGACCATGTGCAAGTCCTTCTTTTGGTCCTTATATCCAAACCTACAATTAATAAGCAAAAATAATTGTACACTCAAACGACATAACGGAGGAAGTGTAGAAGAAAGAAAAGAAAAGCCAGATCGAAGATGTAACTTTTCCCAAGGCGGAGAAACTCTTTTACCAACAAAAGGCCAAATTTAACTTTCTAGTAAAGGGCGACGAGTGCACCAAGTTCTACTATGCCTTGGTCAAGAAGAGATCGAAGCGGAATTTCATATCCTCGATCAACCGGGGAGATGGATCTGTGACCGACTCCCTTAATGAAGTTGCTAAAGAGTTTGTAGGCTATTATGAGTCCCTCTTGGGTACGGGTATTGAAATGGAGGATGTAGACCCCAACGTTCTCAACACGGGCTCACGCATTGTTACTAGCACCATGCTTCGCTTCTTTCCCCAGTGACCGAAGCCGACATTAAGGCCACCCTTCATGACGTTGAGGGTAAGAAATTCTCGGGTCCGGACGGTTATACCTCGTCTTTCTTCTTGAAAAGCTGACCACTAGTTGGGGCCGATGTAGTGGCGGCAATTCAAGAACTTTTTCGCTCCGGATCCCTCCTCAAGAAATGGAAGCACACCACTCTTACGCTTGGGACGAAGTCTTCACACTCCTCGATTGTGACGGCTGTAGACCAATCACGTGTTGCAGTACATTGTACAAAATTTGCTCCAAGATCCTTGCTTGGAGAGCTAGTGAAGTCCTCGACTCCATCATTGATGAGGCTCAAGCCGCTTTTGTTAATGGGACAAGTATCTCGGATAACATCCACCTCATACATCAATTGCTCCGTCAATACATGAGGAAATGAGTTTTCCCGAGATGTACCATCAAATTCGACCTCCGAAAAGCCTTCGATTCTATTTCTTGGTCGTTCTTCAAGCAAGTGCTCGAGGGTTTTGGCTTCCCTTCAGTCTTCACGAAGTGGGTCATGGAGTGCGTCACAAGCTAATCCTATTCACTATCGATTAACGGGAGCCTCAACGGTCACTTCAAAGGGGCGCGTGGACTAAGGCAAGGAAACCCCCTATCACCTTTCATTTTTGTTATATTCTTTGAATGCCTTTCTAGACTCATCAAGTGCAACACGATGGAAGGCTCGAACTTCAAATTCCACCCGATGTGTGAACATCTCAAAATCACACATTTTGCCTTTGCCGGTGATCTTATGCTTCTCTTGCGAGGTGAACCATCGTCCATTCAAAAATTCTCAAAAATTGCCTCAAATACTTTGGGGCTAAATTGGGACTAGAAATGAATGTTCAAAAACCCAATATTTATTTGTTGGGATTAAAAGATGATAGTCGGGCAACAATCCTCGACGAGACCCACTTGCAATGTGGTCTAATGCCCTTTCGGTACCTAGCGATCCCTCTCACCGCGGAGCGATTCATCGTTAGACTCTTTGTGGGCTTAGTCAAACAAATTGAGGCTCAACTTAGCGGTTGGAAGGGCGGTAAAGTGGAACCCGTCTGCTCGATGATCCAAAGGATTGAGTATTTTTGGTTTGAGATATTCCACTTTCCTACTATAGTGCACATCAAAATTGTCCAACTATGTAGGTGATTTCTTTGGGGCTTGAAAAGTGCCCTCATTGCTTAGGATAACATATGTCTCCCGCGATCGGAAGGAGGCTTGAGGCTTCGGGATTTGACAGTTGAAATGACAAGAAGGACACCCTATGGTACAAGTGGATCCAAAAAATTTATTTGGAGGGTAAGTCCGTGTGGGAATGAGAAATTCACACGGACGACTCTCTCCTCTTCAAATATCTCTTCGAGATCCGATGTGTCTTGGTAGAGAATGAGAGTAGTGAGCAAGCCGCGAAAGACCTACTTCATCGTTGGAGTTCGCTAGATAAGCAAGGCGGGTCGAGAAGTTATTATGACTTCCTAAGGCCCCGTGGTATATTGAAGCCTTGGATGGGGGTTTTTTGGAGGCCTTGCAATACCCCCAAGAACTCCTTCATTCTTTAGCTAGGATTGCCCAGTCGTCTTCATACAAAATATCGGTTAGAGTTCTTCGAGGTAGACCTGAATTGCTCCCTTTGCGGTGGAGTGGGTGAATCATCGGGTCACCTTTTCTTCGAATGCCATTTAGTTTGGAGATATGGGGAGAGATTCGTGATTGGATTAGCCTCCGTCATAGGCTATTGACTCTCAAAGGGGCCCTTAAATGAACTAAGAAGGAGGCTAGCAGGGCTAATTAGCAAACCAAGATGAAGAAATCAGCGCGTAGCAACCGTGTACTTCATTTGGAATGCGAGTGAAAGATATTTTTATTTGGCATTAGTTCGAACAAGCACCTGGAACCACAGAAAAAGAGAAGATCTTCAAATATTTTATTTCCTTAATTGAGTTTATTTTATATTCCATATATAAGATATTATGGGTCTTATTATGGTATTTTATTTTGTAGGAAATCGGACGTGATAGAGATAAAGAAAAGAAGAGTCGTGCATAGTTAGGGGATCAAGGAGAGAGAGAGAATGGAAGATTCACTTACCAAATATAAGCTACAATTATGGAAGGAAACCAAGCTTGGAGTCCTATGCCTTGTAGAAGACTCCAACCCTAAGGAGTTTATATAAATACCCTAGAGGAAGCTCCTATTGCGGCTGCTGAAGTCAGAGAGATTTTTAGAGCAATACTCGAGCTTTATATTTTCTGTTCTATTCAGTTGTACACAGTTCAGTACGAGAGTTCTTACACACTCAAGGACTAAAGCTGTTTTTGTTTAGTTTCTTTGTTTTCATCAAACTATTTTTACTTTTACACTTAGGGAGTAAGTGTAGGATAAAAAGTCCACGGGACGTGGCCGGAGAAATAGTTGATAGGATCTGAGTAGTGTTGGCTAGGCTTGAAGGGAGTTCGAGTCTTTGTAAGTCCAAACTATGTTCGTGTTTGATCTATCAATGAAAGAGCTCTGAGGGGAAGTGGGATACTTCCCTGAAGAGTTTTTAAATCTTCGGTTTACTGCTTCCGCATTCTACAATTCTTAACTTAGTTCGTACTACAAATAACGCACTCCATGATAATTATACGTTTCAGCGAGGAATCTGTTGATTTTCCAGAATGAAGCTCAACCTCCTAGCCTTGTGGTACGTAAGATCAAAACTCATGTTTATCGTACTATATTTGCAGTTTATCCGAGTATACTTGTTGTGTTTGAGAGGAAAAACCTTGGGCTTGGATAGACTTATCTTTCACATTGGGGACATGAGATGTGTCACTGCTTCTTTAGATTTGTGACCTGATTAGAGACCTGGGTGAGCAACTGACTTGTGGTTGCCCTCGTAGTATTATTATTCGCGAGTGAGGAACATAGTTTGTGGTTGCCCGTTGCCCTTTGGTATGTCGATTATCAGTCGTTCAATCCACAATTTTTATCTATAAATTTATTTACCGATAAAAAAAAATTAAATACCCGTTTACATTATATCATATATTCAGTAGATCACATATAAGTAAAGTATGTCGATATCATAAGATACATTAGAAATAAGGAAAAAAATATAAAATACTTACAGACAAATTATTTTTCATTTTATTTTAATAACCAAAAATGAGGAGTGAGAAAACGGATTCTTATTTCACAAAACTAGGTTAGTTTTTTTATTGATTCATACGCTTTGAATCTACATATGATTAACACTTTTATTTATTATAAAAACATAAAGAAACGTGTGTATATAGCCTATAAATAAATAAATTAGACAATAAGAGGTAGCTTAGTTGGTAACACTCTTCACTTGAGATTAATAGATCACGAGTTCGAATCATGCATGAAGTAAGTGGGAAACCACTATTAATCATTTTAAAAAAACTTTATAAATTATGCTAATCAATTTTGAAATTGGTTAATTAGGAAATACTTTGGGACATATATGCGAAGACAAATCCAAATCAATCCACATATATATTGCTAGTGATACACCAAATTTGTAAATGCGCGTGCACTTAGCGGCCGGTGCAGAGGAGCAGCTACCGAGCGTGGATCCACAAAACATGACCTTTTTTTTTTAGTTTTCTAATAGTATAAAATTAAATAATCCGATTAATATAATCAATCTAGTATATGGGGAATCGCAAGCAACGACAACATTGGAGCAGATATGGGCATCATCTACGCGCTTGACTTGCTACATAAAATCCTTTGTGACCTAGGTAATAATAGAACTAGTATTTGACTCATGAATTTAATTTTATTTCCACAACATTGGTAGGATTTAGTGGTTTAAAGTATGATTAAAATATTTATAATAATTTATTAAAAATGATATGACCATCTAATAGTTAAACATCACCACTAAAGAGAGATGTTCTATGAATTGGTTTATTCACATCTATCTAATATATATTCAAAGGGGTTGGCAGAATAATCTAAAATAGTAATTTTCACTTTGTAATTAAATGGTTGACTTACTATTAAAAGAAATGTTGTAAAACTTATTTTAATATTTAAAAAAAATAAAAATCAAATTATACGGTCATTTTGTAAATCGTGCAATTCCATCAATACCATGGTTTTATATAAATAAAGTGGTATCCATTTTTGAAACTGTTTGTGATAGTTAACACAATAAAAGTTTAATTCTTCGTGGTAATTACGAATTACTGAAATTTCTTATTAATTTAGTAACCAACCATACACCATGTATTAAAAAAATCATCTATCAAATAAGTTTTTCTATAAATATTATTTGAATATACATGATAAAATTGCAAATATAATTACAAAATAAATATTGAAAACCAGTTATGAAAACTAGCATGTAGCCCGTGCGATGCACGAGACACATATATTGAACAATTTATTTTCACAAGCTCTCTATCTGTTTAAGTCTAAAAAGTAATATGGTTATCATTTATTTTCCACCTCTTTTAATCATCGTTGTTTTTTTTAGCCATAACATTCATTATAAGCATGTTAGGGTTAGCTTGTAAAACAATTAATATATTATCGCACTAACACATTTATACTAATATAAATTTTATTTTATTATTTATATATATATATATTTATTCCTTGACATAATAGAAAATAACAGTTTTACTTATTCTTGTTCACCATTAATATTTAATAATTATTTTATTATAAATTTTGTGTTCATATAGTGTCATTATTATTTTTAAAAAGTTGTAGAAGTTATACGTCTTTGTTTTCTTTTTATTTTATGTAATGAAAAATAGTTAATGCGTGTTAGTATTATTTATTTATGTAATCAATTTAAAATATGTAAATAAATTTAAAATCAAATATTGTATTTTACAAAATATATGCACAAATTTTTTAGAATTTAATTTTGTATACTAATTAAACAATTTTGATTTAGCAAATATCAAAAGCTCAATCCCTTATACAATAAAGATTTTTCTAATTTGCATTATAAGGATTTATGTTTTATTTAGCATACACTGCAATGAAAATATATTTTACAAGAAATTCATTATAGAAAGAAATTAAAATAAAAAATGATAAAAAATAATCATGGTTGCCAATAATATACAAATAAATTTTAAAGAACAATTAATATATTTCAATTTTAATTTTTGACAATTAGTAAAACTATTTAATGTATTTGGTCATTATCTCTTAAATGGTAAATTACATTAATTTGAAGAATAATTTATTTTTTTATTTCTTGGCAAAGATCAATTTACCAACTTGATTTCACTTGATTAATTGGAAGAAAAAATTTTCAACTAACATATGACGATTTTTATAAATATTTTATGATAAAAAATAAATATTTGTGAAAAAAATAATATTATGGTTAAAATTTAAAATATGTTGTAACATTTATTTTGACCAAGATATTATCCACATGAATCACGATAAATCAATCTTGTAATTTATTATAATGGATATCAATAAAATTATTACATATATTAATAAAATTATCTAAGGAAACAATATATTCGATCATATTTGATTTGATATTTTTTGAAAATGTGCATATTGATACAATTAGTGTATCTAAAAAGTTCCCAAAAAAAACGTATGCATTACATGCTCCCAATATTTTTTACTACTATTTTTAGTAAATAGTTATTGTTATTATATTTATATATAGATTTTATTATGATATTTATCACAATATTACAATAGAACCTTAGTTATCAACGAATAATAAATCACGGTGATTTCTTATTTGTTTGCTAACCAACCATATATCAAAATATTTTTTATCCTATCTTTAAAAAAATCATTTTATCAAGAGGATTAGCTTAGAATCCTTTGATTTATCAATAATTGACCTGATATAAACACAAATTTCTACAATACAAAAAAAAATTAACTATTTATTGTTATAACAAATTAATTTCTATCCTTAATAACAAATCATGCGTTTTCCTATTTTGTTGGGCATCCATCAATATGTAGACCGAAATATGTGTGAGAACATTACAATACATAAATACAAATCAATTTAGAAATCAATTGCAAAAATCTTTTGATATAACTAGCACAATAATACAATATAATTGATACCCTAACATTAATAAAATAAGAAAAAAAAAACTTCTGATTTTGTATTCATTAAGTAACGAAACATGCACCAAAATTCATCTATCCGGGGAGTTCAAAAATATCTTTTGATTTTATCAATAACCGCACCGACCAGTTTTTTAAAAATTCATATTGAGATTCACAATATATCATAACAAATCTCATATAACTTAATAAATCATTAAAAAAATTAAAATAAATTATAATATACATTATTATAAGTTATAAAAAATAAATTAAATTTTTAACTTCAAAATAAAGTGTTGGTTATAATACTTAGACACAAATTTTTTTTAATTTTAGCATGACATGTAGAAACGACATAACATATTGTAATAGGATACGAGTAAGGGAAGAGCGAGCACACACGAGTAGGTGAGCGTGGGTCCGTACAGTTCAGAGATTGATAAATTTTCTGAACCGTGCCAAGGTTTGGAGATTTCAAAATTCGATCTCCGGAACCGTACCAAAAGATCGGTTCGGTTCGATTCGGAGATTTTAATTTTTCGGTCCGGTTCAATTCGGTATTGGGACTATTGGGACGGTTCGGTATGGTTTGAGTCGGATCTTCGGAAATTTCTTTTTTTTTTTAATGACTACGTAGTTATATTTTAACTTTTATATGCTTTAAAAAACAACATTCATCAATAATTCATCATAATGAAAATTTTATTTTGAAATTAATTTTAGAAGTAATTCCAAATTTTAGTTACTTAATTTTTATATGCTTTAATAAAACCAACATTCATCAATACTTCCTCATATTAAAGATTTTATTTTGAAATCAATTTCAGAACTAACTCTATATTGTAGTTAAAACTAAATTTGTGCAACTAATATTGAAAATCTAAAATTCATACCAAATATAGTATTTTTTCTTAAGAAATATTCTTTAACCTTTCATATTATTTTAAGTAATTATTTTATAATAGAAAAAAAAATCAATTGTAGATCAAGTATTACTAAGCATGAAATTTAAGTGAAAGTTAATTGTTATTACAATATTATATAGAATCAAAGTTGACATAAAATATATTAATAACACATCTAATATTATAATTCGGTTCTTAATTTTAGTTTTTCGGTTCGGTACGGTATGAGACGGTTTAATTCGGTTCTCGATAAAAATATTTGTGAAATCTCCAAAATCGTACGAATTTATTTTTGGTTCGGTTCGGAAAAGCCAAACGGTCAACGGTTATTTTTCGGTTCGGTTTTCGGAACGGTTCGAATTCTCTGAATCCCATGCTCAGCCCTACACACGAGAGAGAGAGAGAGAGAGAGAGAGAGAGAGAGAGAGAGAGAGAGAGAGAGTATTATTAATTGACAAAGTTGAATATGTTAAACTTTCATTATCCTTAATTGTAAACATGAACTCTAAAATAACAATTATTTTATAACAATTTAAATAAATATATAAATCATATATTAAATTATATATATATTATATAATAAAAAAAATTATTATTCAAAACTATTTTTATACTAACCAATATTCTTTTAATTGTTTAATACATGTAATTTTACGTACTAGTTATATATAAGATTGGAGATAATTAACTTAGATTATTGTCTCCTACTCAATCTTTTAGGCCTCTTTTACTTTATTGGATGAGATTGGACAGATTTATCCCCCACTTTACACGTCACCATTTATCTATTGTTTGCAAAACATGATGCATTTTAAAGCAAAAACAATGAAGCATTTATTAACCTTGACAAAATGATATGAGAAATAGAACATGACAAAGATACTCTCATCTCCTACACACAAAACATTAGATTTTTCTCTATTTTCAACCATAAAAATAAATTACAAATATATTTTAAATAATAATAATTCTTAAATTTATTATAAAGTTCGTATATATTATATATTAAATTAGTAATCTCATGATGAGTTTCGATCTGACATCTATATTGTACATACAAAATAAATAAATTATTATATTTCATAATAAAAATTAAATAATCTATTAATATTATTTCAAAAAAATAAAATTATTTAAATTAGCACTTTTTATAAAATAATTATTTTAATTACAAAATATTATTATATTTTAAACTAGTATTTTTAAATTGTATAATATTATTTTAAACTAAATTAATATTTTTAAATTAAATAAGATTATTTAATTTAAATATTTTTATTTAAACTAAAAAATATTTTTTAGTCTAGATATAATTATTTAAATTAAATAATATTTTTAAATTACTACTTTTTAATTAAATAATATTATTTTAAATAAAATAAAATTATTTAGATTAAATATTACTTTTTAAATTAATATTTTTTAATTAAATAAAATTATTTAGATTAATAATATTTTTGAATTAAATTAAATTATTTAAATTAATATTTTTTAAACTAAATAATATTATTTTAAATTAGATAAAATTATTTGAATTAAATAATTTTTTTAAATGAATATATTTTAATTATATATATATATATATATTTTGACAAAATGGTCATTTCATTTGTGAGATAACAATATTCCACCTATTTAATGTGATTGAGTTATTTAACCATATTTGTATCTCCGCGTGGGACCCACCTACCACAAACATGTCATATATGTTAAATCCTAGTCTCAATAATGTATAGCATGTAGAATAAGGTTGTTCAAGGCCGATATCTCATCCATTCCATACTGAATAGAATTTATAAGAACCCTTTATCTAGCCAGAGGTGATTTAAAATTTGGTGTATGATATCAATATGTATTCTATACAAATATCTAAGTAAAACATGCTCAATTAATTTTCTAGTCTTTTAGGTCTGTGTTTATACTGTTTATTTAAATATTGGTATTAGAATATTCACTTGTAAATTTTCCCACGTCGATTATATAGGATAAATAAGTCTAATTTATAAGTCTAATAGGCTACTTTTCCTACCACCAATTGGTTTCGGGATGGAATCTCACTTGGGCTTCATCTGGGCTTTTCCTGTTCATGGTGCGTTTCATCTACGTGGGACCGCACCCGTTTTTCGCGTCATTTCTTACATGGTATCAGAGCAGGTTCTATTAGAACCGTGCGATGACATACTCGTTTACCCAGCCCGTTTTTAGTAGGGCTTGAGCACCCAACTCTGTACTTAGGCTTAGGCTTTCTTAAGAAGACTCACATAGTTTTCTTGAAAAGGACTCACAAGTGATGGGGCGATTAGAATATTCACTTGTGAGTTGTCCCACGTCGTTTATACAGGAAAAATACGTTCAATTTATAAGTCTAATAAGCTACTCCTCCTACCACCAATTAGTTTTGAGATGAAACCACTTGGGTTATCTGGGTTTTCACTGCTTATGATGCGTTTCATGTGCGTAGAACCACACTCGTTTTTTCCCTCGTTTCTTATAATTGGTTTAGACCAAATTAACACACAAGTTTATTATAATATTGGTCTGTAACCTTGTTCGTTCATTTCATTCATTCATTTTTTTTTTTTTACCTTTTTTTTTTAGTTTCTTTTGTTATCCAAAATTCATTTATTAGTTACTACTATTATTTATTGCTATTCTTGGTCATCGTCTTTACTTCACAAACCGAGAGGAGCATGGGCCATGAATGCAACTACTCAATAATTTTCTACAACCGCGTGGCATAAGTTAGGTTTGGCTGCCCTTTCACATTATTGATCATAATTTGGCCAGAGCTTAGCCAGACTATAAAAAGCTACACTATTCATCGCCTAATTTTACTAATTTAATGCATTTTATATGATTATATATACATTTTTTTTTATACTTGTAATAATATCAACTAAGCTTCCATACATAAGTTGAAGACAACAAGGATAGGGCTTAATAAATAAAGAAATTAAAATAATGATTAGTGAAAAATATTTATGAATTGAAGTTGGCTTTTAACCTAATCTTCCCTTTTGAATTTCCTGCACAAGTAGTGTAGTGCAAGGCCAGAGGCCAATTAGTTTCATAGAAATCAATTCTGAGTGTGACAATTTTGAGAGGTTGGCATTTGGCAATAACAAAACACATGGAATGGAAAAGTTGGAAAAAGGCAAAGAAAACTTATCAGAAATTCTATAGAACCATCGGATGGCTCCATACTTTATGTGATGATACGTGTCCAATGTGCATTTATTGCAATGCACGTGTCAATACATCATTTGTGAATAACTATAGATGATTCGATAAATCGAACCATCCGACGACTCCATAGTAAAACCAGAAAACTTAAATCACAGGACAAAGAATATACTTATTCTAGTTGTTCACATTTGATTTTAGCGAAAATATGGTCTACTTTCCGCTTAGAATAGAGATTTGTTGGAAGGTTTCCTTCCGTCCTTTTTGTCTAGCCCTTTTTTGTTATTATTATTATTATTTTTTTTCGGTACAACCTTTTTTTGTTATTTTAGATAAAAGCTGTATCTTTTCTTTTTTTTTTTTCACCCTGAATGAATATTGATTTAATAATTGCAAAAGAATAAAAAGAAAAATAATATGTAAAGAATAATAAAAAGAAGAAAAAAGACGAGTTTGGCCAAAATGTGGATGGCACATTTTGTTCACATCTTTTTTATTTCACTACGGAGTTTAGTGCTATGCTCGATAAAAGTAGCTGATAAGCTAGTTGATAGGTTATTAGTATCTTTGAACTCATAATTTATAGTGTATTACTTATGGTATTATTGGTATAATGGAATGAAATTTGATAGAATAGAATTATTTGAATATTGAAATGAGTACGGGAAAGAAATGAAACCAATTTTTCTATTGGTGTGTTTAGTATGGAGAAGGAATAAGAGTATGGAGAAGGAATAAGACGTAAATGAAATGACAATATCATTTATCAGTATTTTATATAAAAAATTAATATTTATATTAATTTTATTTTTTTATTTATGATAATAATAAAATTATTTAAAAAAATATTATATTTTAATAAATATATTTTTGTATTTTTACAGTCATATATATTATATAATAAAACAGTGAATTGTGTATTCATATACATATAAGCTAATACAAATATAGCATTACACAACCCTATAAGCATATGCAGTCGAATTTAATTTTGTTATATTATAATTCAATTTATAAATAAATTTAGAATATATACGATTTATAAAAATAGAATAATATCTTTTTATATTATTTATAAATGAATTTTTAGTTTTATTTTTATATAAGATGGTTGGGGCATGTGTGTATGATAGACTTATAAACATTAGAATTAAGAACGCAAATCAAAAGTGGGAGGGTAGACCTAAGAAAACTTGGAAGGAAATAATAAAAAATAAATTTAAATATTTAAATTTGAATGTGGATTTGTGTTTTGATCGAACACGATGGCGAGCCGGCGACATGCGATCCACATAGCCGACCCCACTTAGTAGGATTTTAAAGGTTTGTTGTTGTATAAGTATTTAATATATATCTGATTAAAATTTGAACAATAAATAAAAATAAGTTTTTAATTTTTTATTTGAAGTTTATTTTTTGAAATTATTTTATTTAATATATTTTCATCATAATTTATAGCATATACCATATATATATATTATTATTATTTGCTAATTTTATTTTTCGAGAAATAGATTCCTACACATATGGGAATGGAAAAAACATTGCATTTGCTATGGAATGACTAAACCCATGGAGATGGGTTTTGCAATTCCCATTGAAATGGTCATTCCTATCCAAAAAATATACCAATCATGTGATAAGGAACGGGTAAGAGAATAAACATTTAATTCCCATGTCACTCCTTCATACCAATCATGTCATTATAACTGAAAAACTAACTTATATGTTAAAAGTGTTTGGTGAAATTAGCTGATAAGCTAGCAAAATAAAAAATCATAACGAACTTATTTGAATAGTTACCCAAAGAAGCTTATGAGATAAGCTCGAGTTTTTTAAAAAAGCTCGTTACGAACCTTATTTAAATACAAAAAGCTTATAAGCTAACCAAATAATCTATAAACTAGTTTATTTGTTTACTAAACATAGTCCAGGGTGTCTGTTTCACTCCAGGTAATATAACACTTAGGGTGTTTGTTTATAAACATACTCAATCCAAACTCAAAATTTATCTTACTTTAATTCAACCACATTATCTTCGATATTACCAATATAATTAAATAAAATCACGTGGAGAGCACACTATGTTCACATCTTCCATTATTTATATAATTTATTTCAATCATGTTCAAAAAATTGTTTAGATGTTTTTATACTTCGTGAGATATATATTAACTTAAAAAGATGCATCTTTTAAGTGTGATGTTGCATAAAAAATAGCTCAGTTTAGTCTTGTTTTGACACTGGTGTAACGATATCAAGTAATTAAACTAGCCCAAAAATAGGCTAATATCTCTAAGATATTATTTTCTAAATAAACGACATCCAACTGGATTTAAATATATTTATCCCTTATTCGGGTAGATTCATATCCTACATGATTAAAAAATCCTTTATTTATTTTGTTTGTTTGGGTACAATCATTTAATCTTTTCTAAATACGGTATTCATATTCATTTTCAATAGGATATATATTAATTATCTATAAATTATATGATACTTTTTATGATTCAGAGATTGACTTGAGAGTGTCTACGCTAAGATCTGTCCACGACCCTATTTTGTAGGTAATCGGAGCGGTTCAAGGACGGTCTGAGTCTGTTCACTATTCGCGGTAAGTATTGGTTTCTATTTACTATAAACATGTTCATTTCATGCAGTTTTGCCTTGATGGGTCATCTAATTAGTTTTTGAAAAAACAACTAATTAGCGTGAAAAAAATAAATTAAAATAGAGATGGATTCGTGATGAGATTTATTCACCTTTCGTTGATAATGAGATTAATGAGACTAAGAGCATCTCAAATTCTCAAATGTTGTTGTGGAAATTACATTTTACATCAACACATTTACAATATCACAACTTTTCATCATCCAATGTACAATGTGATCACAAATGTTGTTATGATGTGGACACAATTAATATCTACAATGTAGAGAAGAATGCGGTTCATCCACATTCTCCTCCACATTTTAGCTAGCCTATGAAAAGAAGAGATAGAATAATTTTTACCAATTCCAAACAATTTAATTATTTAATTAATTTTCTTATTACATATTATAAAATTTTTTATTTGGTAAGTAAATAGAATTGTAGTTAGACTACATTGTGCATTGGAGATAATTTCTTAATTTCATAGTTGTAAAACTTAACATTTTTCCTACATGGTTCACAATCCATTTAATTTATTGACATTTGTCAAAAATTATCTACTACAACATTAGAACATTGGAGATGCTCTAAAATATGTGGTATTTGACGTGTGTTGTCAACACTTATAACAAGACAAATTTAATGTGTAATTAAGGCAAACAAGACAGAAATTGTGAGGAAGTTAATTCTTGCTTTTATAAGCTTGCACATTTTTCTTATGCTTTTACAACTTTGAGTATAGCTTGGTGATTTTTCGATTGTTACATGATGATTTAATTAAGGGATTGCTGCTATTTATACTAGCCAAAAAATAAAAATCACCATGACTCTTGAGTGAGACATTGGACGCGTGTAGTAATCCAGTTTGTTATTAATAAAAGCGATGTACTTCCTTTTGTTAATATTACCCATTTCAGCTTTCGAGCCAGTAAGTTCGACTTTATTCAATAACCGAGTTAATTCCGATAATTAATTCCCGAAACGTTTATTTGATAAACGGACATTATTAGTCGGGATTAATTATTTGAAGCCGGAATATTCGAATTAATTTTGGAAGTCAAGTTCATGTTAAGCTCGAATTTTTCTAAGTATATATCATGTCAAGCGTTGCTAGTAATTTGGCCTAAGCCATGCACGCACGCCGTGCACTATAGCGCGCAAGCGCGCGCGCCAGCCATGGTGTTGCTGCGAGCAACGCGTATTATCGTGCGTGCGTGCGCTAGCCACCGCCTATCTATAGCTTATGTGATGGTAAGTATCTAGATCAAGTATAATTAATCCATGCTTATTGCTCTAGTCTTTGCCATGAGAAGTGTGGCCTAGAATAAAATATTGTGCAACTTGCACATGACTCACCTACATGCTTAAGGTTATGTGGCACATACTAGCACACTTCACTTGATGACCAAGCAATCCACACGCCACCTAGCACGATGACTAAGCTCGGAAAATGCCACCATGGCCTAGAGTTCAAGCAAGTGTCATCACCTCATTTTACCATCATTTATCATCTCCATCCATTTTTAACTCTATTTATAGAGTAAGGGCCGTGCATGGGAGTTTTTCATGCAAAAGCTGAGTAAACCGAGCTATGTCGAGAAATAAGATAGAAAGTACCGAGAGAAATAGAGAGAAAAATATAAACCGAGAGCTTAAGGTGTAAAGGTTAACTTGCACAAGTCATTGCCGAAGGGAAGCTCACGCACCTACGTGTGGCCGCGAGCAAGAGCACGCCAACCCTAACACATCTCACGAGCAATCGGAAGGGTAAATTCATATCGACCTTCCTTTAGTTATTTTATAGTCATTATAGCAAGATCATGTGTTAAATAAGTAACTAAGCTCATTAAATGGGTCAAGTTACACTCGGAGGTGCCATATAGGCCCTCCCGAGCCATGTCAATTTCTAGCCGAGCACTCACGAGCAATTTATGTATTTTCGGTCGTTATATGTCATATCATGTTGGTTCATGTCATCGTTGCCGGAAAATGTTGCTGGACGGCCGACGAGGTGCCGACCGTAGGGCCTGCCCGCACGTAGCGGTGCAGCGCCAGTTGGCAGTAGCTTGCAGACATGCGGTGATGAAGGATCGTGTGTTTGTTCCACTCGCTTGCTTCGAAAGACACGTTGCCACGGCCTCCTTCTTGGCGATAGTTGTGATCGACTCGGTTATTAGCCTAACTCTCTCACGATACTTGAGTTCAATTGGTAATTAGCCTCGCTCCCTCGATTTTGAACTAGCTCGGGTCTTAGCCTCACTAATTCGATTGCATGATCGAACTCTCACGAATCCTAACACACGGATGAACAAATATTCTTTTCTATTCAACTCATCAATTCTGGACTATCAAAACAATAAGGGATGACCCCTATTTATAGTTGCAAAATAAATCTAAACCTAGTCTAATTAGATCTCCTAAACCATGCAATAAAATAAATCCTAAAGCTATTAAATATCCTAACATCTTCTACCACTAATGCAAGAAGGAAATAGAATCCTAATTAATCTACTAGTCTTGGTCTCCAAGTAACTTGACTTGCACACCAAGTT
>CACSLK010011313.1:213716-229241 GCA_902706635.1 Striga hermonthica | reverse complement strand
CTATATTATCTTTTTCAGGTTACAGGGTCAGTCCAGAGGAGTGAGCTCAGCTGGCGGTCGTGGGTTTGACTATATATCATTTTGCAGACTTTTGATATGTATATAGTTTGCCACGTCTTTCGCTGACACTTTTAGCTTTTCAGACTCGCATGTTGATTTTGAGAATTTGATCCAATTTTCCAGTCGGATTTTGTACAGTATTACATCCTAGTTTGATTAAATATAATCCGTTTTCTTAATAGTTTAATTTAGAAAATATGATGGGTTTTTCAGAAAGTAAAAGGTTTTTCAGTAGCATCCCGAATCACGATTTCACAAATTAATAAGTATTTTTAGAAAGGATTTTTGGGAAAATTTGACTCTGATTTTAGTAAGATAGCGGGGTGTTACAATTGGTATCAGAGCACATTTTTCTGTATCTAAATACTTTAATATGTCAGAAAGTTTTTAGAAAACCCGACCATGCCACGCTCACGCCTCGCCGACTACCAGGTAAGTGCTGGTTTACATGTTTATATATATATATATATAAACAAATGTCTAAGCCCGTGCTTAGTAGGTTGCCAGATATTCAACCCTAGAACTAGTATGGATGCTCGTGTCAGTAACAGAGTATTTTCAGGACATAGTCGATTTATTCCAATTTGTCCGATAATTCGACTCTAGTTTTCTCGGGTTAATTTTGTGACTCGTCAAGAGATTTGTGTGCCTTATTAATCAGTTAGTTGTGCTACATCTTTGTTTTTGATCAAATTGAGCATTTGACTATACAGATGGCACGACATAGAGATCAGGATCATCATGAGATTCCACAGGCCACTATAGTCGCCCAGTTTCGCGACTACCATCCTGAGAAATTTTCCGGTCAGGGAGATCCCCGACTTGTCGATGAATGGATCCAAGTATTCGAGATGATCTTTGTGGTCATGGATTGTGCCGATCGTTACCGCGTACTTTGTGCCCAGATCCAGATGACTGGCGACGCACGTCTTTGGTGGAATGCCTACTGGGAATGCGTCCCGGTGAGAAGGAGCATTGTACGTGGGATCGATTCAAGGAGTTGATGCGCGAGAAGTATTATCCCGCCTATTATCGCGCAGAGCTTGAGCGTCAGTTCTTGGCGCTTAAACAGGGTGCTTGTTCAGTGGACGAGTACGAACGTGAGTTTACTCGACTTGGATTCTTCGTTCCTGAGTTACTGGGTGCGGAGGAGAAGAGATCGAGGCATTTATTGATGGACTTCTACCGGTAATTCGTCACAACATAGTTGGCCACGACATCCAAACCTATGCCAATACCGTTACCAGGGCCCATGAGATAGACGCGAGTATCCGGAGGGAGGTCGTTCAGATTCCAGCACAACCAGTTGCCCAACCGCTACCAGCACCACCTGCCCAACCAGTAGCTGCCCAACAACCGAAGCACAAGGAAAAAAGGAAGTGGAGAGGACCCTAGGACGAACAGAGGACAGCCCCAGACAACAATAATCAATCCGACCTTGCCCCACATGTGGACGACGTCACCGTGGAGATGTCTTATGGGCCAGAACATCTGTTTCTATTGCCATAAGCCCGGTCATGCCCGTTTTAACTGCCCAGAGCGACAACAGCAACAACCACAACCACAACAACCACAACAACAACAACCCAGGCAACAGCTCCCGAGACAACTCTAGTAGCAGCAGCGCGGGAGACAGCAGACCCGTGTCTATGCCGTCGATCAGGCCGAAGCAGAGCAGCACCCAGGTACCATGTATGGGATGATTATTCTTAATGATGTTCATGTTTTCGCCTTATTCGATACCGGAACGACTCATTTATTCATATCACACTGATGTCTTGATGCCATTGGGTTCGTTCTGTCAGCACTGTTGATCCTCTCGAGGTGAGTTTAGCCTCGGGAAGAAAGATAATGACCATGACCAAAGCCGAGAGTCTTAGCCTTTCTGTCGGCGGCCGTATCTTGACTACGGACGCTTATGTCATCGAGATGAGGGACTTTGACCTCATTATCGGTATGGACTGGCTAACCCATTTTTATGCAGATATGCGTTGTCACGACCAGGAAATTACCCTTCATCTTCCGGAGGGCGACCAGATCACTTTCTTAAGGACCGGGACCCGTACTCTGCCTCATATCATTTCCATGGCGAAAGCCAGAAAGATCTTACGACGAGGTGATTGCCAAGGGTACCTGTGAGCCTTGTCGAAGACGAATCGAAAGCACGGACACCTCACGACATTCCTATCGTTCGTGAGTTTGTGGACGTGTTTCCAGATCAGCTTCCAGGCGGACCACCCAGCCGGCAAGTAGAGTTTTCTATTGATCTTATACAAGGAGCCGGACCAGTATCCAAGGCGCTGTACAGAATGGCACACAAAGAATTACAAGAGTTAAAAACTCAAATCCAGGAGTTGCTGAAACTCAGTTTTATTCGGCCGAGTGTTTCACCGTGGGGAGCACCCGTTCTATTCGTCAAGAAGAAGGACGGTTCTATGCGTATGTGTATTGATTACCGGGATCTTAATCGGTTGACAATAAAGAACAAATATCCGCTTCTCAAATTGACGACTTGTTCGACCAACTGAAGGGAGCCTGTGTATTTTCTAAGATTGATTTACGTTCAGGTTACCACCAGTTGAAGATCAAGGTGTTAGATATCGCCAAGACAACATTCCAAACCAGATACGGTCATTACGAGTTCGTGGTTATGCCATTCGGTCTTAGCAATGCCCCAACGGTGTTCATGGACTTGATGAACCGTGTATTCCATCCTTTTCTAGATCAATTTGTTATCGTGTTTATTGATGATATTCTGATTTATTCCAAGAGCCAGAAGGAGCATGAAGAGCATCTGAGGGCTGTTCTTGAAACCCTTAGACAAGAAAAACTGTTTGCTAAGTTCTCTAAATGCGAATTTTGGCTACAACGAGTGGGTTTTCTTGGCCACATTATTACTCAGGCAGGTATCGAAGTTGATCCATCAAAGATTGCCGCAGTTCAGAACTTGTCAGCACCGAAGAATCCATCCGAGGTTTGTAGTTTTCTCGGTTTAGCAGGTTATTATCGCAAATTTATTGAGGGGTTTTTGAAGATTGCCCTCCCTTTGTCCCAGTTGACGAGGAAATCTATGAAGTTCGAGTGGACAGATCGCTGTGAGTCGAGCTTTGAAGAGCTGAAAGAGAGGCTTACGATGATACTGGTGCTGACTATTCCGGATCCTTCTCGGAGTTTCACCATCTTTAGTGATGCTTTGAGACAGGGTTTGGGGTGTATACTTATGTAGGATGGCCAGGTTGTAGCGTATGCTTCACGTCAGTTGAAGTCCCATGAGCAGAATTATCCTACGCACGACTTGGAGTTAGCTGTAGTGGTACATGCACTCAAGATATGGCGGCATTATTTGTATGGCGATCGGTGCGAGATTTATACCGATCACAAGAGTGTGCAGTACATTTTCACGCTGAAAAAGCTCAACATGCATCAGCGATGTTGGTTGGAGCTTGTTAAAGATTATGACTACACGATTCAGTATCATCTCGGGAAGGCAAATGTTGTAGTTGATGCCCTAATGACAGATAGGAACAAAGTTATAGTGAGCTTTATTAACAGATTTCTGCATAGGAGAAGGAACCTTCAAGGGAGATTTTGGAGATAGAGGTTTGCTTACAGTGCTTTTTACAAACCTGTCAAACACGTTTCTGGAAGGTCTCCCATACAGGTTCACACCTCCAATTCCAAGTTTGTCCCCAAATCCAAGGCCTGCACATTATGTACTTGAAGTCCCGGTTGAGGATTCTGGATGATCCTCTTTTCCCGTGTACCCTTTTCCAGTAAGATCACCATGTTGTTTCCCCAAGGAGATAAGTTCATTTAGATCTGCTTTTCCCTTGTTCAGTTTCCGAACGACTTCTGCAGTTCGGTTCAACTCAGCAGAATTTGCCTTCAGTTTGCTTTTCATGCTAGCATGTTAGTTCATCAGCCGATCAGCTTCATTTTTCAGTAGCACGATTTCCTGGTTCTGCTCTGCAAGAAGTTTATGAGTAGAGAATAATTCGGACCTCAACCATTCAATGGTCTGAGCCTTCTCTAGTCCGTCTTGTTTAGCAAGTTTGACACTGCTCTCAAGGATGCAGGTTCGAGCCTTTGCATTATCCAGTTCACACTCTTTAGTAGCAGTGGATGCGGATGCTTGTTCGTTCAGCACTCTGTTTGCTCTTGAAAGTCTAAACGCTTCATTTTGAAGCTTCTGTAGAGCTTCAGATGCTTGAGCACACTTTTCCATAGCAAGCAAGTGAACTGGATCTACACACACATGTTGATCTGCTTCATCTTCTGATGCTTCAGTTTCTTTTAGGCTTTCTTCAAACTTGGTCGGAGCATGAGAGGTGGTGAGACACATGAACTTCTTGACTGAGGTATGAACTGCCAAGTTGCTGGTGTGAAAAGAAGGTTCGTCTGTGCCTTCTTCATCTGAATCTTCCCAGGTTGCCTTCAGTGACTTATTCTTCTTCTTAAGATTAACACACTCATACTGGAAGTGTACAAAGCCTCGGCACTTCCTGCATTGATCCTTCTCAACTCGTTGCGAATCTGATTTTGAGAGTGGCACACTACTTTTCTTGTCCTGCATCACATTCTTGCTGAAATTGTTCCCTTTTTTTAGCAAATTTGTTCTTGTACAATCTTTGACTCATCTTCCCATAGTTTCGTGCGATTAGAGCTAGTGCTTCTTTCAGCTCACTATCATCTGCCAACGGACCTTCATCGTCATCGCTTTCTTCTCTTTCCTCGACTATGGCATCTTTGAGAGCTAAGCCCTTACTTTTGACTTTGTCATAATTGTTGTTGATTTCAAATGTCCTGAGCTCTCCAAGAAGTTCATCAACATCCAACGATGCCACTCTTTGGAAACTTTCAAGCGCTGTGATTTTCTCTCTAAACCTGGGGACGGCGGTTCTCATAATTTTTTGTACTTGACGTTTCTCAGAGATTTCTTCTCCAAGAATCATACTTTGATTCATCAGATCACAAAATCTGGAATAATACACGTCAATTGTCTCTTCATCCCTCATTTTGATCTCATAAAATTCAAGAGTTAGCCGTTGAAGTCTAGATGCTTTGACAACTGTTGAACCTTCGAATTGACGCTGTAGAACCCGCCAGGCGTCTTTCGCAGTCTTACAATGAACTATCATCTTGGGTCTTGTTTGATCTACTTCCATCATGATTGCATACAAGGCACAATAGTTGGCTTCTTCTTGAAGCTTCTCAGCATCTGTCCAATTATCCTTAGGTTTAGGAACCAGGACTTTCGTTGATTCTTTTCCTTGATCAGGAACTTGTTGCATGACTGGATGTTCCCAGCCGTTTTCAACACTTTCCCACACACCTTTTTTAAGCGATCTCAGAAAAATTATCATCATAGACTTCCAATACGAGTAGTTCGAATCGTCCAATTACGGAGGCCTGGACATCGATCCACTTTCTTGATTCATGATTTGAAGGTAACACACGTCCTAGGATCTTACGTAATGAAGACGAAAACCCGCTCTGGTGCCAATTGAAATTTGATACTTGAACACCAAGTATCCAGAGTTGCACGTAAATCGAATAGACAGACAGTAATGAAGATTCAAACAATTGCGGAAGCAGTTTTCACTAAAAATTGAACCTTCAGGAGAGCGTCCCACTCTCCCTTCAGATCTCTTTCATTAATGTGCACAACTCATACATCATCCAAGGATTTACAGTATAGACTCCTTCTACACTCTACTTGAATGATGATTCACACAACTACTTATCCGACCACAACTCCCTTGTGGATTTTTCTAGTTCGAATCCCTCAAACTAAATCAGAATGAACCTCCGAACATTCTGTTACAAAAACTTATGTATTTTGCTTATCACTCAAGAAAAGAAAAATATGAAACTCAAAAATCCCGAATCAAAAGTCATCTTCAACTCTGGTCTCGTCCCCCTTTTATCTTCAGCATCCTTAGGAAAGTATTTTCACCCAAGACAAATGCGCATAAGGAATGTAACTCTCTCGATCTTCTTCATCTTCGATTATGGAAGGTGAATCTTGCGATCTTCTTCATCATCGATTATGGAAGGTGAATCTCCCCCTCAATCTTGTCGACCTGCAAAGATAATAATACAAATAATCAGTCAATTTGACTTAAATAAAAACAGTACTTATTTATACCAAAAATAAACTTCCCTTAAATACTCCCGTAAATTTCTGGACTCTGTGATCATCAGAAGGTTCATCGATTTACTGTCAAATTTTAGTACTTACAATAATAAAAGATAGAATGTATCCCAAATTTGATATCGGGAATAAAGTATTTTGAAATTTCAAATTATTAGACAAATCTCCTAGATGGCGTTATACCAAGAGCCCTAATATTTTAAAATTGTAAAAAGTCTTCATTCAAAGAAACTTTAAGATTTGGCAGATCAGAATATCGTATTTGATTCAACACCAAGCGTGTGAACTCATCTTCCTTGAGGAATCCAACCCGTCTCAATAAAAAATAAATGTGTTTTTTCCTAAGAACGATAGTGTATTATATCTAATAATAATAATAATAATAATAATAATAATAATAATAATAATAATAATAATAATAATAATATAGATAAAACCACGATTTATTTTATTTATATATGTTTTTTTTTTCTTAAAATGGTAGTGTGTTATATAGTTTGGTTATGTACGTTAAAATCATGATTTATTTTATTATATTTTTTTTTTCAAAACGATAGTGTATTATTATTGACATACGATAAAATGACGATTTATTTTATTTTATGTGTGTTTTGCAAAATGATATTGTATGTACTATAAAACAGTGATTTATGTTATTTATATATGTTTTCCATTGGATGTGTACTAGATTTAAACAACAATGGAGTATTTATAATAAGGTTGTTCATTCAATTGAAACAGAATCAAATCGATTGAATTTTTGGTTAATCGAAAATTGGTTTATCCAGTAAAGAATTAAAAACCGAATCAAAATATATGATTCGATTCGATTTTTAACGGAACATCCAATGGTCGGTTCAGTTCGATTGAATAAATAGTTAATCACAATAAATAATTAACCTTTTCAATAAACTCTGAATTGTTAACCGAAGAAAAGTTGTCTTAGTGTTTGTATGAATCAGGCACAAGCTGCCTTCATCCCTGGAAGGCAGCTTCTAGACAATGTTGTAATTGCTCAGGAGACTTTTCATTATCTAAACAGACAGGTCAGGACCTCATTGCTTCATGGCTCTTAAGTTAGACATGCTCAAAGCATATGACCGAGTGGAGTGGTTGTGTGTAAAGAAGACAATGGAGAAGATGGGGTTTGCAACTGGTTAATTTTATTAAATGGATCGTGGCATGTATTACAACTTCCTCCTTCTCTTTTCTTGTCAATGGTAAGGTTTTGGGGCATATTGTGCCAACTAGGGAATTGAAGCAAGGAGAGCCAATATCACCATACCTCTTCCTCCTAGTCTCCAAGATATTCTTTTCACTCATACAGTTAGCTGCAGATAGAGATCAATTTAGAGGGTTGAGGATTGCTAAGGGCTGTCCAACTGTCACTCATCTTTTGTTTGCTGATGATGTAAACATCATAACGGATCTTGAATAAAGAATTTGGTGTACACGAAAAACTTACTTGATGTGGAAGACGACATAATTTGTGATCTTGATCTTGATGATCACACGGGGTTCGATTGATTGTTTGATCTAAACTAGTTTCTCCCTCCTGACCAATTGCTTAACGTAGCAGAAAAATGATGGGATAATACTGTGTACCCTAATAGGAGGAGAGATGACTAATTTATATAGGGGTGACTTTAGATCTGGTACGTCCATTAAGTATCCAGACTAATGACTTAGATTTGTTTGACTATTAAATAAAGGCCTAGCCCAATAGGATAATTAATTGTGAGCCCAATGCTTTCGGGCCACATATTCTTACATTCTACCACTTGGTCTGAAAGCCCATAATTTAATAGTTTAACATTAGGCGCGCAAAAAACAAATCTCATTATGTCATACATCATAATAAACTATGACATTATAAACCATATAGTGAGAGTTATGGCGGTTGTACACTCTCGATTCGCATACTTCATTCCATATACTACTACACTAATAGTTCAACACATCAAGTTTCATAATTATATATAAATATCATAATGTCCACTTAATTGTCATGAAGACATTCATTTCTTGTTCTAAACATAATGTATACAAAATCATAATGAACAAGAAATTCGATAATAGCCGGAAACATAACATCAATGAGCTCAAGAGTGTGCCATAACATCATCATAATCAATCATCAATACAACCAAGACTCATTCTATGTACATGTTCTTTAAGTATCTTTGGTTGTAGACTTTAGTTAACGGACCCGCAATCATAATGTGTGTTCAAACATGTTCGATGCACACTCTTTGTTTTTGAACTTCCTCCGCAATGACAAAATACTTTTATTCTATGAGTTTTGCACTCTTGGAATATTGTAGTTCTTGGAGAAGAAAACTGTTGTAGAATTATCACAATACATTTTCAGCGGCTTGGTAATGGTGTCGACAAACCCAAGTCCTGAAATAAAGTTCTGCAACCATAATTCATGAATTATAGCCTCATAACAAGCTACAAATTCAGACTCCATAATAGATGCAGTTATGACAGACTGTTTGACACTTTCATATGAAATTGCTCCTTCGGCAAGGAGAAACACATAGCCAACGTTTACTTATGACTGTCAATGCACCTATCAAAATCTGAATCCGAATATGCAATCACCTCAAGATGATCACACTTCCTAAACGTGAGCATATGATCGTCCCTTGAAGGATATCATCAATATATAGAACCAAAATATAAACTTACTCCCACTGATCTTCTGGTAAATACACCTCAACAGTGTTTTCTTGAAAACCTAAAGACATAATAGTATTGTAAAACTTAAGATACCATTGTCTGGAAGCTTGTTTAAATCACATATTGACTCTTTAAGTTTACACACCGTGTGAACCTTTCATTCTATGGAAAAAACATGGGGTTGATCCATATAAACTTCCTCATCTAAGTTCCATTAAGAAAGGTTGTTTTCACATCTATTTGATGTAACTCTAAATCATAGTGAGCTACTAAATCCATAATGATCCTCAAGGAATCTTTCTTAGAAATAGGTGAAAAAGCCTCCTTATAATCAATGTCATCTTTCTGAGTATAACCCTTGACAACAAGTCTAGCTTTATGTCGTTCGATATTACCACTCGAGTCGCCTTTGGTCTTAAAGACCCAATTACACTCAACTCGTTTTGAACTTTCAGGCAATTCTACTAGATCCCAAACATTGTTTTTAGCCATAGAGTTCAACTCTTCTTTCATAGCATCAATCCATTTATGAGACTCGTCACTGTTAATGGCTTATGAAAATGAAACAGGATCTTCATCAATGCTAGTATCATAATCCAACTCTTGCAAATAAACGACATAGTCATCCGAAATAGCAGGTTTTCTCATACTTGTAGGTTTGCTTAATGTTATTCCACGTGGTTCATTTATATTAGTTTGTGGCAAGTTAGTCTCTTCATGGAGTACTACTTCATCCAAATTTTTTCCACCATTATTTTGTGGTTGTGGAACAATATTTGTACAACTGTGGATATTAGAACATTGATGGGTAATGGAACATTAACCCTTATTTCATTAATTTCTATAGTCTCTTTAGCACTCCGACTAACTTCACCATTTTCAATAAATCTAGTGTTGCCCGTTTCAACGATTCTAGAACTATGATTAAGACAGTAAAACATATACCCTTTGGACTTCTTTGGGTAACCAATAAAGTAACCACTCACAGTTCGAGAATCCAATTTCTTTTCATGTGGGTTGTATACTCGTGCTTCTGCTGGACAACCCCAAACATGCATGTTGTCTCAAACTAGGTTTCCTTCCAGTCCATAACTCAAAAGGAGTTTTAGGAACTGCCTTATTAGGAATCCTATTTAGCAGATACACAGCAGTCTTAAGTGCATACATCTACAAAGATTTGGGTAATGATGTATTACATATCATACTTCTAACCATATCAATTAATGTTCTATTTCGCCTTTCCGCTACACCGTTTTGTTGAGGTGTGCCTAGCATAGTATACTATGCACGCCATGTCTTTCAAGGAACTTAGCAAATGGACCGAGATTTTGTCCGATCAATCATACCTTCCATAGTATTCACCACCTCTATCATACCTTACTATTTTCACCTTTCTATCTAACTGCCTTTTCAACTTCATTAATGAAAACCTCAAGTGCATTTGTAGCTTGAGATTTTTCCTTGAGTAGATAGACATAACCATAACGTGAAAAATCGTCTATAAAGGTAATGAAATACTTTTCTCCATTAAAAGATGGAGCATAAAAAAGTCCACATATATCGGTGTGTATAATTTCAAGAAGCTGACTAATTCTTGTGGCTCCTTTCTTGTTATGTTTGGTTTGCTTTCCCTTAACGCAATCCACACATAACCCAAGATCGACAAAATCTAGATCCAAAAGAATCTCATCTTTCACCAACCTTTGCATTCTTTCTTTGGATACATGACCCAAACGTTTATGCAACAAGAAAGCAGAATTCTCATTTGCTACACCATGTTTAACTTCAATGTTCTGATGAACACACATCAATGATGCAGAAAAATCAACATCAAGTTTCAGTTTATATAAACCATCCATAAGGATTCCAGAACCAATAACGGAATCATGTTCATTAATTAAACTGAAACATCTATTTCCAAACTTAAAGGAAAACCCAAGAACATCAAGTCTAGAAATAGACATCAAACTTCTAGAAAATGAAGGTACATAGAGAGTTTGCAAAAGATCCATGTGGTGCACAGAATCTAAAACAATACGATAAGTCCCTATGCCTTCAATTGGTGCCTTCATACAGTTCCCCATAAACGAAAACTTCTCATTTAGGTTTATGCTTTGGATTGTAAGAAATTCCTGCATCACATTAGAAACATGAGTTGTAGCACCAAAATCCAACCGTCAAGTATTTGAAAGAACCTCAGACAAGTTTGATTTGAAACATACAAAGATATTAGAAATACCCTTTTTTTCAAACCAAGACTTCATTTTTAGGCAATTTTTCTGTATGTGTCATTTCTTACAGAAATAACATTTATTTGCCTAAATTTCCTTCTTTCCATCATTAGTGACCTGTGAAACTTTAGCAGACCTTTCTTCTTAAACATGTTAGATTTAGGTCTGAGAACATCATTAGCTCCATGATCCACAAGGTTGACCGTATGAACTCCTGGTGCCTTAAGTCTCGTCTCCTCCTGAACAAGCTTACTGGCCAATGCATTAACATCCCACGTATCCTTAATAGTGGTATAGTTAAAAGACCCATATTCAGAAGGCAATGAGTTAAGAATAAATTGCACCAGAAATGAGTCGTCCACAGTCATGTCCAGAGACTTAAGCCTTGCTGCAAGATTAGTCATGTCAAGAACATGTTGCACCATATTATGCGACCCATCATACTTTATGGTCGTGAGTTCAGCCATAAGTGTTCTTGCCAATGACTTATCCGCGGAACAAAAACACTCTTCCACAAGCAAAAGGTATGCTTTCGCATCCACATTATAGGGAAGAGTTACCTTAATGTTGTTAGCAATCGTCATTCACATAAAGCTCAAACATAATCTGTTAGACCTATTCAAGCCTTACTGTTTGATTCTCAGCCTCACTGCTTTGATCAGTAATGTCAGCGGGCTTCTCTCCAAGCAGAGCTAAGTCAATATCCAAAACACCTCAGTGAATATTGACTTGCTCACACCATTCAGAGAAATTCAAACAATTGAAGACAATAATAGAAGAAGCTTGCGAATGAAGAAGTAGCACAATCATAAATGCTCACTTAATTAATTGATTCATAAAATACATTCATAACATATATTGCATGTCTCTTTTGGGTAAACTCAACAATATATATCATTATCATAAGTCGAATGTCACTTAATACTTAATGAGAAATTAAATAAACTCCATCAAACATACATAGTATCTTTGGATATCTACATATGCTCGACGAGAGAATATTATATTTCTCCTTAATGTTTATTAGTTATAGAACATTGATTCACCTTTGGGTAAATCCATAATTTCTAACAACCAATAAACTCATTTATCTTTAACAATGACATTCTCAAGAAAACATAAATTATATAACCAAACATTAGAAAATTAATTCGACCACTTTGGTGACAAACAAATTAATTTTCTCTTAATGTCATATAATAAGCAATTGTAGCAATAATATTATATGACTATATATTAAAAATTAATTAGGCCACTTTGGTGACTAAGAAATTAATTTTCTCTTAATGTCATATGATAAAATATTCATAACGATAAATTATATGACCGAATATTAAAAATTGATTAGGCCACTTTGGTAATTAACTAATTAATTTTGCCTTAATGTCATATAATACAATAACAAATAACCCTTATAAACATGATGGTAGTCTATGTATATCTCAATCATCATACAAGCCAAAACGAACAAAATATGGTTCACCAAAATAATAGGGTACTTTACCCATTAACATTCAAAGTGGTGATAATAAAGAATATTTCAATTCAATGTACATATGGCCACATACTTACATTGAAGAGATATCAACCATTATTATAAAAAACAACAAAAGGAACATCATCATCATGATTTCGAGAACAAAACTAATTATCGCCACTTGTCCTCATGACCCAATAAATTAAATTCGTATATCAACAATTGCACACATAATTTAGATGCGTTAGCGTAAAGGCAAACGAGTATTTGAACTTCAAGATCCCAATTGAAAACAAATAATTCTTAAGGCATTGGGATTCGCGAGAACAAATCACATTTACTTTGAAAGTAAGTCTCAATTGTTTTGACCAATAAACAATGAAATTCATGAGTTGTATGAGATGCGAAATTTCTTATTACAGTAATCAACAAAAGGAATTCAAAATATATCAGAGGCCAATTAAATAACATAAGGTTGTCAAACAAATTATTCATTCGATGCAATCGGCCAAAATATTCAAAGTTATCATACGATCATGCTCATGATTCATACAACAATTTATTTATTCACAACACATACTCTGATACCACATGTAAACATCATAACAGACCTTGAATAAAAAATTTGGTGTACACGAAAAACTTACTGGATGCGGAAGACGACTTAATTTGTGATCTTGATCTTGATGATCACATGGGGCTCGATTGATTGTTTGATCTAAACTAGTTTCTCCCTCCTGACCAATTGCTTAACGTAGCAGAAAGTAATGGGATAATACTGCGTACCCTAATAGGAGGAGAGATGACTAATTTATATAGGAGTGACTTTAGATCTGGTACGTCCATCAAGTATCCAGATTAATGGCTTAGATTTGTTTGACTATTAAATAAAGGCCTAGCCCAATAGGATAATTAATTGTGAGCCCAATGCTTTCGGGCCACATATTCTTACAGATGACTCCTTGGTTTTTTGCAAGGCTGACCAAGGCTAAGCACTGAGGCTACTACATATCCTGCAAATCTATCATAATTTCTCAGGTCAAAAGGTGAATCTCACCAAATCAACAGTTTTCTTCAGTAGGAATACACCATCATCTCTCAAACTGTCTTTGTGCTCTATTTTGGATGGGGTTCAGGCTCATAATTCAACAAGGTACCTTGGTTTGCCTTTGGGAATTGGAAAGTCCAAGAAAGAAGCTTTTGAATTCATCCTCCAAGCTGATAGAAAAAGATTGATAAGCTGGCAAAATACATACTTGTTGATGGCGACGAGATCGCGCTTGCGTATCTAGCAAAATACGATCCTCTTCAACTTTATGATATTTAATTATTTTATTATCATAGTTATTTATGCTATTTTATTTGCTTGCTTTATTTAATTAGGAGAATATTCCTTTTTCTTGTTTAGCAAGATAAGGATTTAGAAATTTAGACTCTATTTATTTTCTATCTTTGGCATTCAAGATGGTCGGTTTTTTATGAAATAAGAATACATTTTTGAGATTTATCTCTCTTGTTCCTTTCGTTCACGCTGCGCTACATCACTTGTCCAATGCAGGGAATGAAGTATTGGTCAAGGCTGTGATAAATGCGCTGTATATCTTTGCAATAAGCTATTTCACATTACCAGTTTCTATCTGCCATGAACTGAGTAAGAACAATGCAACTTTCTGGTGGAGTAAAGGCTCTAAGCAAGAGAAGATGATTCACTGGAAGCAATGAAACAAATTAAAGACAGTGGTTGATCATCTCGTCAGCAGGATGGAACAATTGGGTTGACCTAATTCTTATCTTTGCTAAGGGACTGTGTAAGGAAATCAGAAATGGAAGAGAGACTAAGATTCAAGATCACGACTGGGTTCCAAAGCTCAACCACAAGAGTCCCCAACCTCTGGAACCTTGGAGAGATTCTCTTGTATAGGTTATAGACTTGATAAATGCTGATGGAAGGAGGTAGAATACCCAACTCCTAAATACAGCCTTTTCAGATATTGATAGGATGGCTATTCTTGCAGTGGACTCTCTTAGGCCTATCAATCAGATAAATGGAAATGGAATTTTGATAAACCAGGGAAATTCAAAGTTGCAGGGTCTTATTCACATCTAATGGAAGGCAAAATTCTGAGAATGGACTCAGCTGAAGGCAGTACCACAGGCTTAAGAGACAAGCATATCAAGAAGATGAGTTGAAAGATGAGGGTCAAAGGGAAACACTTCATTTGGAAGTGTTTCAATGGAATACTGCCAGTGAGTGTGAATGTGGCCAAGAAAGGGATTCAGGTTGATGTTATTTGCAAACAGTGTGGAGAACAAGAGAAAACTATAAAACACTTGTTTTTTACTTGCAGGAAAGTCAGGGTGCTGTGTAAGATGTAACCGGTGAGTGGGATGGAGTGCTACACAGTGAGACATCATTTCGGTTATGGTGGTGGCAGGTTTGTTCTACTGACTCATCTATGATATCTAAGGATCGCATACAATTGACTACGTATATCATGTGGTGGTTGTGGCGGTCAAGAAATTTGTGGTTGTTTGAGAATGCCTGGATGCCGGAAGATGTGATGGTGAGAGGTGCTTGGAAGGTATGACAAGAGTACGGGGAGTAGGGTGTTGCTGGATGGTTGAGTAGTAAGGTGTAGTTAGAGTTTTTGCTTTTATGATGTTTTTGGTTTTTTGCTTTCAGTTGGTTTTGGTTCCGCTTCCTTAGTCTAGGTTGGTGTTTCTGTTTCTAGGTTGGTTTGGAGGGTTTACGGCCTTAAGTCCCGGGGATTTGTCCCTGCTTAAGGTTTGTTGTTTGCAGGGCCGGCCTTGGCCCAGGGCGACCTGGACAACAGCCCAGGGCCCAATTCAATAAGGGGCACCAGACCGGCCCATTTGTATTATTCCTTTTAACTTATTTTCCTTTTATTTCAAAAATA
>CACSLK010011313.1:183602-202471 GCA_902706635.1 Striga hermonthica | reverse complement strand
AGAAGTCTTGAAGAATCGGAGAACGCCGGAAAATTAGAACGCCGGGAAACTTGAGAAAGCTGTGATTGCCGGAGACAGACAGATATCTTGAAGGAGGCGAGTGCAAAAAGTAATGAGGAGAGAAAGAAGGGATTACTTATAGGAAGGGCGGAGAAACCCCAGCCCTCGGATTAAAGTCATTTTCAACGGATAAGATGAGGCACAGAATACGAAGCGGCGGAGAGAGAAAATGTTAATCTTTTGAATTTTGAAATTTGAAAAGATTCAGACTTATCTAATCAAGTCAGAATTCGCGAAAAACGAGTCGTACTACAAGATGAGGTAATGAAGGGATGTAACCCGAGATGACAACTAATGACGAGACGTATGTAAAGACTCGAGGAAAAAATCCAGTCGACAAAATCTACTCGTAAGCTCAGAATCGCTTCGAGTAATTTTGGGGGGGACTAGATGATATGGCCACACTGTCGTGCATCGGTTCAGTAACCGCGGCATTGCCGCGATTGGCTCATAGCGGTTCATATCGTCACGGTTTGAGATTACCGAGTCGACTTCAGCAAAGTCGACTCAGTCAAGAAGCCCGGCTCTCGACCGAGTCAATGTACATCTGTCGACTAGAGTAAGTCGACTTCTGGTAAGATAACGGTCAGACGTATTAGGGTCTACTAACAGTTGAATGCGACCCAGTCGACTCGACGTAATGTCTCAGGTCGACTGACGGAGTTGTAGCTCGTGGTGCCCGATAGCTTTGACACACCTCAGCATATTGAAGAAGAATTAAGGATAAGAAGGAAGCTCAGGAAGGATCTAGATGCTGACTAGGAAGTAGGCGGAATATGAACCGACCGGGGTATTCTGGACATTTCCCTTAAGTCGGCCGGGGCATTTTGGGGACTTCAGGTATATATTATTGTACTCCTATATAAAGGACTGAGGTAATCCCAAAACCCTAACTCCCATTCATTCCAGATCCTTTTCATTACTGCTGCTGCTCTGATAGCAGCTATCATCACCTCTCTCATATACTGACTTGAGCGTCGGAGGCTCTACGCCGGAAACCTCTCCGGCGTTGAGTTCTTGCAGGTGTTCTTGCGGCTCACAACAACGGTTCGATCGCCATCACATCAGATCTAAGTTCATCCGTACCGGTTCGTCCCAGATCCGGACGTTTTCTCATTAGACCGTCCCAGATCTGAGAAGAAACCCATCAGCTAGTAACATTATCAAGAGTCAAGGAAAACTATATCTTTTTCTCAATCCCCCATTCCTTAAAAAATTCAAATATTTTGGAAGTTAATTCGACTACTGAATCAAGAGGGGCATAGATGCAAAACAGAGTATTATTATTCAACTTTGTTTTGCTTCTATGCCTCCTCCTCATGAGTTGCATTAGCTTCCATAATATTTGAATTTTGAAGGAATAGGGGATTCAGAAAAAGATATTTTTTTTACTCTTGATAATGCTACTAGCAATGGTTGATATTTTGAAGGAGCAACTTTCTTTGCATGCTAGCTTATTGTGTGGTGGTGACTTTTTTCACCTTGGTTGTTGTGCCCACATATTGAATCTCATTGTGCAAGGTATGAAAGTAACAAATGATCCATTGAAAAAGATTAGAAATCCGGTTAAATATGTGAAAGGATGAAAAAAATTGAAGACTCGGTAAGTGCGGTTGGTAACATTGGTACGAGTACCGGATTGAGACTTGATGTAAGTACTCGTTGGAACTCGACTTATTTAATGTTAGAGAGTGCAATCAACTACAAAAAGGCTTTTGCTTTTCTTAAATTGCATGATAGGAACTACAAATTTTGCCCAAGAATGAACGAGAGCCGAAAAAATTTGTGAGTTCATTGAGCCTTTTTATGAGACAACCAACTTGATATCCGGTTCTTCTTATCATACTTCGAACTTGTATTTTATTCATGTTTCGAGAATTCGACGTATATTGATGGAGAATGCCTCAAAGGAGGATGAACATGCGCTTAAATATGTGGACAAGTTTGATAAGTATTAGAGGCAATATAGAGAGGTGCTTGCATTTGGGCTATTCTTGACCTAAGGATTAAACTTGGAGAATTTTTATAGCGCAGTTGAGTACGATCCGATAAAATGTGAAGAGGATCTCACATGTGAAGGCAAAGGTATATCAACTCTTTGAGCATTATGTAAATGTTATAAGGCTCTGGCTCACATTCTTCACAAGCACAACCTTTTTCTGCCTCTGTCTACAACATCTATTTTGCAAAGTGGATCGAGATCAAAATCCAAGGGAAAAAGAAAGTTTAGTGTAAGTTAATCCTCTTTTGTGGTGTTTTTTTTTTTTTTTTTTTTTTTTTTTTTTTNNNCTACAAAGTTAATAAATGAATTTCAATATTAAATGAAATATTTTGTTTGATATAGGATATTGTGGCATTTGAGAGCCGAAGAGTTACTAGTGCCGGAAAATCTCAATTGGATCTCTACTTAGAAGAGACAAAACATGATTTTTCATTTAATGAGGATTTGGATGTTTTAAAGTATTGGAAAAATTGTAAGAATTGATTCCCGCATGCATCGGAGTCGACATTTTCTATTGGTGCTCGTGTGCTCACAAAATATAGAAGTTGCATCCTCCCTGAAAAAGTCCAAACCCTTATTTCACTCGTAATTGGTTACATGGTTATGTTGTTGGTAAGTTTGTTTCTAAGCTACTTTCTTTTGGTTTAAATTTGTATCTTTCTTTAAATATATTTTTTTTGTAGATAATAATGAACGTGCTTACACAAAAATTTCATAATGGAGCATCACATTATCCAACTATCCTTGAAGATGGTGACAAAGATAATGAGAGGGAACGAGAATTTTAATTTTAATAATGCATTGGCTGATGATCTTTGAATTTGTTCATGTTTGAATGATGAGTACTTGGGAAGTTGATATCTTTGTACTTTAAGTTTTCTTTTGATTTTGGGGTTATAATGATTGATGAACTTGTAATGTTTAGTTTTTGAATTGTGATGGGAACTTGGAATGGTGCTTTTGGTTTGTGATGATGTTTGGATAAATCGTATTGATTTGTGATGCTTTTGGTTTTTTTATTATCATTATTGTGGTAATTTTTTTTTAAGTTCAAGTTAGGGGCAATTTTTTTTTTTTGGTTTGCACTACATGTTTTTCTTTTTTTGAAGTCTACATGTTTTTTATAGGCTTATAGCATGTTTCTAATGCTTAAATTATAGCATGGTTTTTTTTTTACTGGGCTGAAGGTTTCAAGTGTTTTTTATTTTACATTATTAATGCACATTGCAGGCTTTGCAGCCCAGCCTAGTTACTAGAAAAAAAAAAATATAGAAGCGGGCTGTCCTGCCGAGCCCGCGGCCCGTGGCGGGAGCGGGTTGGGCCGGCATTTTACAGGCCCGCCACGACCCTGCCAAAAGGCGGGCTACGGGCTGGCCCGTTTTGACAGCTCTATGTCTGTATCTGTCTATATGATATTCTATTCTGATTGTAATTGTAATTTAATATAAGTAACATAAACATATATTATTAATATTATAAATATATATTTTTTTAAAATAAGGCGGGCCAGCCCGCGGGCTGACCAGCGTAGGGAGCGGGCCTAGAAAATCCCGGCTCAACCCGCTCCTTTGGCTGGGCGGGGCGTCCCGCGGGCCAAATTGACAGCTCTAAGAGCAGCTTTACACACGTAATTGACAATAAATACAATAAACCACCGTTCGTGAGATAACAATTGGCTACGGATAGATATATGATGTAAGTTAGATTTTGCTCTTTCTACTTTTGTTTTTTTTTTTAAAAAAAAAAATATTCTTGGAAATTTTTAGGAACAGATCACATCATGTTATATTGACGCTCTCTGACAGACGTGGTTTCACTTTTAGGAACCTTGCTGTGATGAACCTTTTAGTGTTACTATATCCATATCTGGAAAACCTAGTAACCTTATTCCTCGCAGTTCTCCTAAAGTTCATGCTTATGATTTCTTAAATGTAGAAGTGGATTGATCTCCAACTTTTCTGGCATGATCATCATGAGTCGCTTTTTTTGCTGCATCCGGTGTGCATGATTTACTTATTCCTGAATTCTACTGATCCTCTGTTATAAGCAGATCCCATCAGATGGGTTTGAAGCTGCTTCCAAGCTCCAGATTCTGGATCTGAGTGGTGCGGCTGGTTCCTTACCTGAAAACCCAGCATTTTCAAGCTTACCAGAGTTACAGGAACTTTACCTGAGGTTTGTCTGTATCTTAGATGTGATAAACTTGCTTCCTTTGCCAGTTAAAAAGTTACTGACTTTTAATTCTTGGCAGACGCATGCAAATATCAGTTTTCCCGTTGGATATAACGACATTGCAACAGTTGAGAATTCTGGACTTGAGCCAAAACCTCCTTCAATCGATTCCTGAGGTGACCATCTCACATTTTTTTTTTTTAAATAAATGTGGTCTGCTATATGATACTACTGCAAATTAGTTCTTTCCATCTCTTGATATTTTTCGTTGTCATTTTAGTGACATACCACTGTAAAGACATGTCTTTTCATCGGAGAGCAAATGTTCTTTCAATTAATTAGATGGACATACTGGCCTTTTTGCTGTCTTTCATATTTTGCTTGTAATTTTGCACTGAAGCGCAGAGTTAGATGCTGTACATGAAACTGCAGAGTTTGATTTCCTAGAACCTGTTATTTAGGGTATTGAGTATTGACTAGTGTTCTAAAAAATTGTGCTAGATGCCTGCTGGCGGCAACCAGGCGTCCTATTTTCTTCTAGGCGTTCCTTCTAGGCACTCGAGCAATTAGGCGCCGCCTATCGGTCACGCGGTTGCGAAGTTAGTCGTGCTTAGGTGGAGGCCTAAGCGGCCGCATAATTTTCTCCTTACCCATTTCTAATTTATTTTTTAAAATATAATAAGCATATATTTTGATTTTTATGCATTTCATGTATAACAATTATAAAAGTAAAAAAATAATCTTGTAAAATTAATATAATAGTCCTAACTATATAATATTTTTGAAAAGTTTTTTATTTAAACATATTTACTATATTTTACAAAATATACTTTGCAAAGCTATGATAAATATAAATAATTTCATTAGTATTTTTACGCCCCTGCCTAGTTGCCGTCTAATCCCTGCCTAGACTATAGGCTCTTGCTTGCCGTCTAGCGAGCGCCTATCGCCTTTTAGTACCTTGGGGGTTTACATTGGCTTGCCATCTGATTGATTAATTAACTGTCTGTTGCCTTTTAGAATCTTGGTGTTGACATTGGCTTGCCATCTGATTCATCAATTAATTGATAATTTAGATTAGTATACCTGATTATCATTTTATTGACACAAAAAAATATATCTAATTATACCTGATTAATTCTTTTTGTTGACACAAAAAAATATATCTTATATTTTCTTTTTTTCTTCTTTTCTCTCTTTTTTTATTATTTATTTATTGTAAGATTCCAATTACATATATTTTCTTGATGTTTGGAAATGAGAAATGATACTTGCTAAAAATCAAGGTTCTAAAAAGCGCTAGGCTCTCAATAGGTGGGATTGTAAAAATATTAATAAGTTACTTATATTTTATCATCATGCATAGCTTGCAAATTATGTTTTATAAAATATACTAATTAATATGGTTAAATACAATTTTTCAAAAATTTTATATATATAATATATATATATATATAATTTATAATTTTTATATTAATTTTATATGATGATTTTTTTTACTTATATAATTATTGGACATGAAATATATAAAAAGTAAAATATATTTTTATTACATTTTAAAAATAAACTAAAAAATATATAAAAAAAAAAACGAGTGCCTAGGCATCACCTGCCGCCTAGGCGTGACTAACTCCGCAGCCGCCTAGCCCTTGTAGATGGTGCCTAATTGTTTAAGCACCTAGAAGGGCTGCCTAGGCGAAAATCGGGGCGCCCGGGAGCTGCCGAGGCCCGCGCCTATCCCGAGTTTTAGAACTGCTAAAATGAGATGGAGTATTTTATTCAGCACTTCCTTCTTTTTCATCTAATGATTCTATACGCTGCACTTGCTGTTATGAGGTCCAGAAAATTATACTGACATCAATTCTTATTTGCCTGCAGATTATTAAGAATCTTACTTCTCTTACAGAGATTAGTCTTTCAGACAACAATATTACATCTCTTCCGCCAGAGCTGGTGTGTCCCAAAATTCAATTTGTTTCTTTAATTGTTACCTTTTAGTTTGCAAATCGCTGGTAGTAATTGACTCTATATGCATGCGTTGTCTCCAATATAGTACATTGTCATACTAATTTAGTTTGATGAAATATTACATCAATTCCAAAATTTATTTTAGTTGAATGCTATTGTCCGTTTTAAGAATTGAAATTATTTTCAAGAGGCTGCTACTGGATTGACATGCTATCTATGGTACTGCAATATTATTTACCGTCTTTCTGGTGCATACAAACTTTCTGTTGTTATATTCCAATAGACGCTCGCTTAAACATCTGAATTTGCAGGGTTTGCTCGAACCCAACCTGCAGGTGCTAAAACTTGAAGGAAATCCAATTAGAAGGTATTCTGAATCTTTGGTTAGATTTCGGTAATAAGTTCTTGTATATGTATATATATCATTAAGCTCAAGCATGACAATAAGGAACATGATGATAAAGATAAAAATAAAATAAGGAGGTAAAAACAAAGAAAGCAAAGTTGGGTGGCTTGATCACATTACCCAATTGTTATTCTACGTATTTAATACAGTCAAGGAATGAATGCACAATGAGCTTTTGTACATTTTAAGTTCTTAAGCGTCTGTATTCAAGACTTGGAAACACAGAATTAGCTCGTTTAGAGATAAACTTCTGGTTTCAAATGCTTATGCAGCATCCGAAGGCCAATTATGGATCGAGGAACAAAAGCAATCCTGAAATATTTGAAGGAGAGAATTGTTGATCCGTGACAAGCCTGTCCTCTCAGAGGAAAACTTGAATTCCGTGTTGTAATTTCGTGAGTTAGAATTTTGCTGATTATATTTTCGCCCGCTATTTTGTCCTTTATGTGTGTTGTAGTTTGTATGATGTTTTTCTGCATTGTACCATGATTCCTGCTCCAGAAAATACAATTGTGTGTACCGATTAGGTTTGTGTTGTAATTTTATACACTACTGTAACTTGAAATTCTCGGTGAGGTTTAATGATTGTGGGATACGCTATTAATTGCACTCTTTTATCAGAACGACAAAGAATGAATGGTTACTAGAAATGCTAGCCACCATAGCTCTCTTAAGCCTAGCTCTAATTCTAGTTCTCTTGAAGATAGCAATTACCTCCTTATAGCTTCCATAACTAGTCTGAACTTAAAGAACATTTTGAAGACTTGATATCAGATTAACTTTCTTGGTTGGAGTTTGCTCGGGGTCAGTTATGCTTTAAATGGAGAAAAGATTAACTTCAGATGGTCTTGCCTCAGTGATCGCTAGACCTGCATCTGCATAAGACGTATGTAAATGGGCACAAGTGGTCGAAAGATAAAACGATTGGTTTAAAAAATGTATGTTTTCTGTGTTCATTCAGAACAAAGTCGAGCTTCACAACGAAAGTAATGGAGCCATGTATTTGCTGTTAAAATTAGTACACATTGATCTGTGAGGAGAGAATTCATGTGGCTAAGGCATCACAAAGAGGTAGTTTGAGAAACACATTCTCCAGAGTGGATGATGGTGTCAAATCGAACATACCGCAAGGAAGGTTAGCTGAATTATTTTACGCGATTGTTCAAGCACAAAAAGAATAAATAAATCATAAACACTCTAATTAGATTAATTGGGTATTGCTTAACAACTAAGAAGCCAAACAAAGCAAGAACTCAATTATCAACTTTCAAATAAGTTTTGGATATCGATTAAGAAGCTAGGAACTCGGGGATAATTGTTCCTATTTCAAAGCGTAAATATTAAGCAATTGATCGTTCGGTTAAATGATTCCATCAACCTACACATCTAGAGATTTAACCTCAATAACGTTCGTAACAATAAACATGGACGACAAATCAATCAAAATAAAAAAAAAAAAAATACATATAAGCAATACAATTACGAACAAACCCACTCTATACGAGCCTAGATCGAACAACTCCTCCCCTCTTGGTTCTAGAAGTTGTTTAATTAGATTAGAAGGTGATCAAACATCTAGCCCTAGGAACAACACCGTCGCGTAGATTGAACGAGTCTCAATAGTACGATGGACACATGAATATGAACAATCATCCCATATTCTTAGCGAGAGAATTTAGCTAGAGATATAGAAATTAACAATAACAATGAATCAACAAAACAAATCACATCCATAATCCAAATAGAAAGCTTACGATAAATCCAATGCTGAGAGACAATCTCGAATTACAAGCCAAAATCTTCACCCACTCCTTGAAATGTCACTCTCCAAAAAAATAAAAAATAAAGGCAAAACAATATTTAAAAGAAGAAAAACTGAATAAAACGAGCAATGAATGTCCTTTCAGGGATTAAGGTTCCCATAAATATTGGTCTAGAAACTGATCAACAAGTTTGTATTATTTTAAATTTTGATTCGTCACCTCCGTGGTAGCGGGGCTTTTTGTGGTTCGTGGTGAAGGAACCGTCCGCGGCCACAACTTCCATGGCCGTGGGCTTGCAAGAGAAGACCATTTCACGACCGCGGAACACTCCGCGTGCCGCGACAAAGGAAAGTTTCCTGCGCAACGCGCTCTTAGGCGATGGGTGTGCGTTGTGCGTCAGGCCAGGCGATAACGCGCGAGGTCGGGCAACGGGCGCGCGCAGCCTGCGCGAGCGCGGGCGTGCGGAGGAACTTTTGGGTGACGCCTGCATGGTCAGCGTGAGGCCTAGCGCGGTGACAAGTGCGAGGTCTGCTCGGCGATGGCCTGACGACCCACACGAGCATGCACGATCTGCTGGGCAATGGGTAGTCGACTCGTACAATCTTGTGCAGTGTGCTGGAACTCTAAAAATAATGGCTCGGGACACGCAAACCAACACGAAATGTTATAGCTCGAGCAGAACCTCCCTTTTAACTTCAACCAAAAACAAAGAATTAAAAACACACGAAAAAGGCAGAACAAGACACAAACAAAAAAACAGAAAACCTAAGAAAACTAGCAATGCGGACCGGGAACACAAAGAACAACCCAAAAAATGGGGGAAAGAGCTGGCAAATAGACAAAGAAAAGATATGACAAACAACTTCCCCACTTAAACCTTTTTTTGCCCTGAAAAAATAAATTAAATAAAAACAAGAATCGAGCACGGACAACGACTTCAAGCAATAAGAGTCTCAAACTGATCAACTGACCGAGATGAATTCCAACCACTGTGGGACCATATGCCTCACTTATCAACTTATTTAAGGTGCCTTGAAACGACAAACTCTCAAAAAGGAAATGTAAATATACGACCCCACTCAGTTTCTTACATGAATATGAGAAAAGTACGGCTAAATTGGTCGATATTCAAGTTTCAACATATGTTTATCTATCGTCTAATTCATATTCGAAAACAATCAAAATTCATAAACCTGTGAATCAAAAGGAGGTTTCCGGGTAGTAATGTAGGCTTTTTGGTCAAACAATCACAACTTTTGAGCAAATAGACTACTGAATCCCACTCATCTGCAATCAAAATGGCATGTATCTTATTATCCAACCAAAACTCCATACACAATGCATAAGTGCTTAAATCGATATGCAACTTTGTACTTGACCGTTAATTATTTATTTAGAGATTTTGTTTTATCCAAACAAGATTGTATTGTAAGGACAATAGTTTTGTAGGTTTAATCATTGGAAGTCATTCAAGTGTCCCAAAGTGGTTTTCCATTACTCGTTACACGTGAAAATAAATCAACAAGTAAAATCCTTTCAGTTCGTCTACGCTCCCATTCCAACAATCTAGAATATTTATAACACCAAAGTAATAGCATGGTACCTTAATACTTGGTTTAAACAATTGTAACGAAAATTTCCATGTACAATGTTGCCACTTATACAAGTGAAAGCTGACTAAGTGTTCCTAAATTGATCAATTTGCAGACAATACATACACCTGTTTTGTGAAATAGTTACTCTTCGTTCTTCATCTATTTCTACCATAGATACCAAGACAAATATATTTGGATATAACCCAAAAAAAAAAAAAATATATATGAATGCTCTCTAGCACGCACACACAGAGAAAAAAGAGAAAGTCCCCTTGCTTTATCTAGAGTACAAGTTCTATCTTCGATCGAGTTATACAAATTCGATTAGAAGATTTCCACGACATAGTTCCATCAACTATCGCGAATATGTAACCACTTGAGGAATAGGAGTATCTTGTGTCGTATATTCAATTGACATCGCAGTATCGAACGAATACTCCAGTTAAAGTATTCCTTGATCCCAATTTTGTGCAATACAATGTTCATTATTTGAGTTACTCAAAAAATCAGCTATCGTTTACTCAATATGGAATCTTATGATGTGTACAATTCGTTAAGTACATTAGATTGTCAAAACACCTGTGCAACGGGAGATTTATCGTACACATCATTCATTTTAACAATGTGATAAACCAATTCATTTTGAATATTAGGATATGCATTTTCCTATATCTTTTATGAACATCTTTTTTGGTATTCATAATCAGTTTATAATTGTTGCCTATGATATAAATTCATGATTGTTACCCATGATTAACACATCATCTAGATACTATTGGGATATGCATTTTCCTATATCTTATATGAACAGCTTTTTAGTATTCATAATAATTTTATATTTGGTGTCCATAATTAACATTTCATCTACATAAAGACATACGTCGGAGGCATTGTGAAAAACGACGAGGTTATTATCAGTCAGTCCTAGCAGTTAGCCAACCATATTCTTTTAACAAATGTGCTTACTTTCAAACTTATACATCATACTCAAAAAACAATATCAATAAAATATTCCATTTCATAAGTATACATTTTTATTTTTATTTAAAAAAAATAATAATGTGTAAACCCCATCCAATAGTTAGGTACCTTCTTACAAATTTTTTGTCTAAGAAATTTAAATATAGACAAAATTGGCACACTAGATTAAAAGAACACTTGACATTATAATCTTCAGTCATCTCATGCTTTTGCTTAGGGGTCGTCACAAAGTAAGATAACAAATTTCTTATATCTGATATTCAAGGCAAATATGGGTGGAATGGGACAATGGAATTGTAATTTAAAACTGCAATGCAATTTTTCGAAACGTCCAACAGAAGCAGATCTCATACATGCTGCGAACAAGCGTACAACTCAAAAATCAGTACCATTTCAAAAGGTCTTACTTAAAAATGTCAAAAATTCATGAATGGTAATCTATCTGTCGATGAATATTTAAAGTCGCAGTTTTTCTTGATTGGCATGTCACTCTTTCCACATATCAGCAAACTCATCAACTTCAAGAGGATTTTCCAGCTCGTGCATCTTCCTCCTTGTCTTGGCTTTGACTTTCTTGGCATATTTTCCTGCCTTTTGCCTCTTCTCCAACGAGCGGATCTAATAGCATAAACATACATCACGACTTATATTGTCTGAAATACAGTTCCTTTCTTTTGGTTGAGCTCAAGATTTCTGTTACTCAAGATAATATTTGACTTTTTGATTTTTGATTTTTTTATTTTACATTATTCAAGATTTTCATTTAGTAGTGGTAGCAATAGTCTTATTTTGTAATTATTACAGTGCTCTCAATTTAGTTCATTTCCAGAGTTAATATTAAGGGAAATTGATGGAAATACAGTGAGTCAGTAAATCATCTCGCATGAATCAATTTACAAAAAAAAAAAGAAACAAAACTACTTTACATGCAATTTCACTTTCCCAAATAAAGTGTGTATACTATGAAATCGGGTAGCAAGAAGGACAGAGAAACTTATACCTGGTTAGGTGAAACATAGAATGGATTCTCATATAGGGTTGGGCCCCCAAAGCTGCCGCCAAATATCTTAATCGGGTTCAAACAGAATCGTGGACCAACCTATTTACGGCAATTTAGTTCAATCAAAACCATTTCCATATGCGTACGTACATAAAACTTAATGTTCCTTGACAGACCTCGATCAATGTCATTTTTTCTAAGTCTCCACGGTCTAGTTTCTGTGCTCCACCACTATGGGAACATGATATCTGCTTAAACAAGAACGACCAGTGTAAATGTTTCTAGCATATAAATAACCTAGGAGACTTGTTGATAGCTGACATATTGAAAAAATATAAATATAAAAGGACTACAAAAGTTATCCAAATCAGAAGAACCGACTACACACACACACACACACACACACACACACACACACAGAGGGAGAGAGAGAGAGAGAGAGAGAGAGAGAGAGAGAGAGAACCTGATAATTCCGGAACCATATGTGGTCATCAGCAATTGAGAAGACGAATACGTGATCATGATACGGTTTGGATTTCCTGTGATCCTTCGGAGTCCCAAAAATCTGGATAAAAGAAAGCAAGAAATTTGAATCTTCGAATAAAATACACAAATTAGACAACGGATTAAGTAGCAGAACACATTAAAGTGTAGAAGTTTCACAAGAGATGACAATCAGTTAATCAACTGCAACTAAGAAAACCAACAGGGCCAATGATTTCATTGCACCAGAATCTTTGATATCCGTTGCTTAACTCTCCAGTCAGGTCAATTACTGAAAAACTTTACAGTAGTATCTTACAAGAACATAAAATTATTTCACAATAAAGGCATATACACAGGCATCTTCTGAAATCAGTATGTAACATGTAGCCTGTTCAACTACATCCAGAAAATAGTTCAATGAAGGAAGATATTGGCATATCCCAAGAAAAAGTTTAATAACAGTATCTGATTCCAGGTCCAGAGTAGCTTCATAATCTAAAGTGAAAAATAACAAGTTGACAAATCAAAAATAGGGAAAGAAAAGAAGCTGGGCAATGCTAATACTTTACACTGATTTTTTTTTTTCTTAATTATTAGAAAAAGGGAAATAACTCCGCACCAAAATCAGACCTGAGAAATCATCTCCTTCAGAAGCTGCCAGTGGGGGCTTTTATCAAAGTTGGATGAAAAGGTTAGGAGAGGACGTGAACCCTTTAGATGATTACCGGTAAGTTTCAGTTCTTCCATTGTGTGCACTTCACCAAATACATAAGCAAAAACATACGTAATTAGGATACCTTTACAAAGACGGACGAGTTATGATATAAAAATAACATACGAACCACCAAATTAAATTCCTGAGTAAACAATTCATACCCGCATTAACTAGAAATTTGACAGATGGACCATTGGGGCACTTGGCCATCCACAAATAGAGATCTTTGCCTTTCCTACACTGAGAAAATGCACATACCAGACGACAAGATCAACCATAGCTCATTTTTTTTTCTTTCTATTTTCATATTATCCAACATCAAAATAAAAAAACTCTTATGCGTACCTCAAAAAACAAACAAGAAGAGCAGCTCTTGAGCTCGACAAGCTCATTCAGTGCGGCGCCTTTACTCTCCTTGGACTCCACCTTGTTGTCTTTCTTACTATGAGGCAAAAGCTCAACCAAGTTCAACATCAAGTGCCGATACCTAAAACATCACAATTCGACAAGTAATCGAATAAACGCCAAACACAAGGATGACTGAGCAAATTTCATCTGACATAAACCAACCGACGCAATACTGCTTAAAATCATTCGGGAATGAACCTCGTAAACTCTTTTAATTCACCGGCGGAGGTAAAAGAAACAAAAAATAAAACCTGTAACTGATGCGGCGAGAGCAAGTCACCAAGACTTTCTCTTTATTCCGAAAATTCACATGGTGACTTTCACTTCCATTTTTATCATTCGCATTGGTTTTAAAGCCCAAAAGGGTTCTTTTCGGCCTTTCTGGCGCGCTTTCATTGTTCTTCGTATTGTCTGTAGCTTCCGCTTCAATGTGCTTTCGCTTCTTCCCCATTCGAATGCGAAAAAAANNAAAAAAAAAAAAAAAAAAAAATCTGAGGAGAAGCAAAAAGAATAAAACTGTGAGAAATATACAGGAAAAATCGTAAATTCAGTATCAATAGAGCTTAATTTCTACATAACCTGTTGTGCAGGAGCTGAACGAAGAACAGAGTCGAGGTTGACGGGACCAAAACCCTAAAACCCTATTTTAGGGCGGGGATTTGGAGCAAGTTTGGGATACGATTGAAGGGCCGAGTGTATTGGGCCTCTAACTTTATGATATCTCTACCACACATTTTATCAAAATGGCCCAGCAACGCTCATTATATGCGGCAAATTTACATGCTTATATCGATACTGGTGCATATCCCCACGCACCGTAATCTAATATTAAAATCATTTTTTAAAATTAAATATTGAACATAATTAGATTATATTTTAAAATTAGATGTTGGACGAAACGATTCTATTAACTAGTTATTTTTAAAATTATATGTTTGACTAAACGAACATATTAAGTAGTTGATTAAATCTAATATTGATTTTAAAGTGATTTTGTATGTATCATTTCAATGTATACACATAGATATTGGTATGTATTCTTTTTTTTTAGGTCACACACAAATTTAGAAGTATTCCTTAATTTAAATTTATCATTAATTTATCCATTTATTAACTGCCTGAGCTTTTTAAAATATGATTTACTTTATAAAATAGATCAAATTATTGTAAAAAAAAATATAAAAATGATTATAATTAATTTTTTTAATCACCTCTTAAATACTAATTTAAATTAATTTCAAATGTTAAAGTATCTAAAAAAAGCGAGTTAGATAATTGATTAATAAATATTGTACAGTTTTGAGAAAATCTTCCAAAACATATCTTGTTCTTTTTTTTATCTCAATTCACTTACAAAATTTATACAAATATTCTATTATGCAATATCACCGAAGGCTAAAAGATTTTTTATAGATTAATCAAAATTACAATATATGAATGTTGAACATGAAGATATGACATACACACATAGAAGGAAAAAACTAAAAATTATCATGTAGCAATTTTTCAATAAAAGAATTGGGTCATATGTAATATGAACAACTCAATTATTACCTGTTAATGTTGGAAACAAAATAAAAAATACTTAATATTCGCATGCGCAGTGACGTTCCGATAAAATTGTGAACAATCGCAGGCACGATAGTATATATCTTGGTAAATTTTGGTAAGTTTATGAACCGGTTGAATCGACCAATCAACAACTCTATAATTTTGTAACAACAAATCATGATTTATAATGTGCATGTTCCCACGCAATAAATGTAATTTTATATACAATTAATGTGTTTGTTAGACTATTGTTCATTTTCATGGGTATTAATATGCACTTTATTTGCTGCTATTGTGCATTTGGTAGAGCGAATATACATGTGCAAAGTTCATCAAAAACCAAAAAACAAACCAACTAAAACTGACCGGAATAAAATTTTGACCTCATTTTTTTTATACGTCAGTTTGGTAACTGTTTTTTATTTATATCTTTTTGCTATTTTAGTTTACTTTTGGATTTTTTAAAAAGAAAAATAACTAATCCGACCAAATATATATATATATGTATATATATATATGTATATATATATATATATATAGTTAGGTTCAAGTGAGAATGATGCTTAGTGAAAGAAATAAGAATAAATCGCGGCCATTATCGGATGATCTAGTAGCTAAAAAAAGCCAACATTATACCTTCATTAAGAGTATTTTAGTCATTGTCATCACTATCCAACCATCTCACTAATCAATGGGTCCCATGCCACATCATCATACACACACACACAACACAACACACTTACACACGCCAACATGCAAGCAAAAACACACTCAGACACACGTACAATACACTTACACACACACAAGCCCACAAAACAAACACAAAAACACATTGACTTGCGCTGTAAACTCTCTCTCTCTCTCACACACACACACACACGCACACACACACACACACACAGCGGCGGCTGCTCAGTCGGCCTTTGCCGTCGCCGTCTCTCTCAGCCGTCGTCCTCCCCAGACAAACGCACTCACACACACAACACAAGCACACACAGTCAGACGCACGCACACAACCCTCCCCAGCCCCTCTTTGCGAGCTTCCCGTATGCCACCGGTCGAAAGCCTCCACAACCATCGTTCAAACCCACCGCCGACGAGCATCCACCGCATTCCTCCCCGACTAACTTGCCATCGCTTCTCCATTGTCTAGGCACCGGTGTTGACGCCATCCTCGCCGCCAGTGACTCATCTTCGACGTCCTCAACTACACCATATGCACGGTAAAGCTTCTCCTCCGACCAAGGCTGATTTTGACAGTGAAAATGGAGCCTTGAGCCTCGTCATTAATGGCGGAAAAAAATGTGAGATGATGCAGTTAGACTCCACTGCAGCGGTGGAGAGGGTGGCGGTTTTGGAAGAGGAGGTCTTCGGTCATGAACGACAGGACCTGACTGAGCTCAATTTTTTTTGGAGTTTAGGACTTTTCTTTGAAAATTTGATAAACTATAGGGACTCAACTGCAAATTCATAAAGGTTGAATATATTTCAATTAAGTCCCATGAGCCAAATCTATATTTTATAAAAATTTATACAAAAAATATTTATATATATTTTTTATATATATTAAAATAACAAATAAGTATCTCAACTAAAAGTAATACAAATGTTAAAAAAATATTAAAATAATAAATACACTTTTATAATAACAATAATAATAATAAATAATAAATTACCTCAATTATTTAGGTTAATTTGACGTGCAATTATATCTACTAAATCTAGTTTTTAAAAAACACATAATTCATATGAGATCATATAAAACATTACACTTTATATATCAGCATGATGCACTTTATAAAATCATGTGTTGAACTTTATAAAACAGCTCGTTGCACTTTATCAACACACTTCACAATCAACGGCAACAACTCCTAACACATAACATAAATCTAAAAAACGGTTATACAAATTACTTTAACATCAATCACATCGTTTATGCACATAAAAACACGAGCATGCCAACGTACCAAAACTACAACATTTCACTTATACATCAACACGTTGCACTTTATAAAGCAATATGTTGCACTTTACACAATAACACGCTGCACTTTATCACGACAATCGGATTGCACAATAGATATCAAAATCACCGAACTCGAATTGTCGCTTCAAAAATTTGTATTTATGTTCGATTATCTATTTGTCACTTGTAAATCACGATCATTTCAGTTCGATGTCGACTTAATCTTTTTAAATAATCAAAAACCGAACAGGCCGAATAAAATGAAAAAATAATATTATTATTTTTATGAATTTTATGTAACGCGATTGCATATTATATTTATATGAATTGTACCTTCATAACTATTAGATTGCATAATATTGATCGAAGCCGAACGAATTAAAATTTCAATTTGAACTTTTATAATACAATTCAATTGTCTTGTTTTACTTTTAAAAGCTTGGTTATTTCAATCAATATCGAATTTTTTAGTTAAATAACTGAAATAAATGAACAACCAAATTTTATAATATTATTATTATTATTATTATTATTATTATTATTATTATTATTATTATTATTATTATTATTTATATTTTTTATTTATCATACTAATTTTTTAGCCAAAATAATATAGGAATATTACATATTAAATAACGACAATGAAATATTATTTGTAGTTTGATTAATTATAAATTTGACCCATAAATTAAATTGTAATATATTAGATTGATTGAAAATTGCAATTAAAACCCTATGATTGATAAAAATTTTAAAAGTGAGCCCACAAAATCTGCAAAAAGTTTCCAAGCACATCCCAGACTCTCGACCGTCTCTTCCGACCGCCACCGTCGTCCTTACCTCTCAGACAAATGACAATTTTACCATTCTCTTCAATACCGGCGGCGAGTTCAAGCCGTCTCGAATCAAGCTATTCCCTGTCGATAATTGTTGTTCATATCTCCTTCGCGCCAACGACGCGGTGGCTCTCACCGTGAAGGCCACCGTCTTCCTCGACTGGCTGGTGGATGTGTTAGCTGAGGTGTCGTATGGATTGTGGACTGGACGGCGCCTGACAGTGGACTGTGGTCGTGAAGTTCATTGTCGTTGATTAACTGGACGACGCCGGCGGTGGCAGGACTATAACGACTGGACGAGTCCTACTGTGGCAGCGACGGGACAAGACGGGCGGTGGCCGCGACTATCTGCAACTTCAGGCAAGTCCGACGGAGGTAGGTGTATGTGTCGGTGGTCCGACAAGCAGAAGATGGCTGCGGCACATGACGGTGGGCGGTACTCAGCAGCGGGAGGCAGCGGGCGAGCAGTGTTGCAGCTAGAGTGGTCGCGGGTGCAAATCTGTGACATGTGTGTGTGAGTAGATGAGAAATAAGTGAAAGTTTGGTAAGGGTGGTAGTAGGTTCCACATGTGATGTGTAATTGGGTACTTACCACTTTGCCTTTATTAATGGTTAAATGTGTAGATTTGACCAAAAGATATACACTTATTTACAACATTGTCATCGCATGTTTGACTGCAATATTTAATAATTGATTGGATCATGACCATTGATGTGTTGTCTAGAACCATTCTTATTTCTTTCACTATCTATCATTCTCACGGTAATGCTCCCCTACCCACGGTGGACACATAGTAATATATCCACCGCTTATGTGGCATGCACTCATTGGTGATGTTAATATGTTCAAAAAAATACATGACCAATGTGTGTATGCAACATAATCGGTGGGCATATTAACATGTGTCCACCGTGGGTAAGAGAACATTACCGATCATTCTCATATGCTCTCTCTCT